>LPNX010621957.1:793683-894957 GCA_001517045.1 Pseudotsuga menziesii
CCCAGCACTAGAAGCACCACCTCTTCATAGCAAATCCTATGATGTTCGTCAGCCATACGATGAGCTCTGGCCCTCACACATCAGCGGGCAATCTGTTAACCCAAAAAATCCCTCACTCAGCTCTACATGGCCTACACCACCCAAGGACATCCATACACAACCCTTGTATCACTCCATTAGACCCCCACGCCCTCAAAAAGGCTTAAGAATGAAGAAAAGGGCTTAAAACCCCCAAAAAGGAGCCTAAATAACTCTCCTAGGGGCTGAAGCCTCCAAAAAGGGGCTAAAACCCCTCAAAGGAGCCTAAAACCCTAAAAGGAGCTAAAGTTAGGGCAGAAGGGGCTAAAATTCCAAAAAAGGGGCTAAAGCCCAGACCACGAACTTAAAACCCTAAAACCCCCAAAAAAGATATAAACGGAGGGTGAGGGGTCACTCTAAAACAACTTTTCTCTTGCATACTATTATGCTGTCCGTGGATTCCTTGAGACT
This sequence comes from Pseudotsuga menziesii, assembly GCA_001517045.1. Taxonomy (NCBI): domain Eukaryota; kingdom Viridiplantae; phylum Streptophyta; class Pinopsida; order Pinales; family Pinaceae; genus Pseudotsuga; species Pseudotsuga menziesii. The sequence goes on from LPNX010621957.1 coordinate 794,173, forward strand.
CTTTTCCTCTCAAACCACCCACATCCCCCTCTCTTCCACTCATCTTCCCCATTGAGCCATAGCTCCTCCATTGTTGAGTGAGATAGTGAGGTGCTTCCTCCAGCCAGGGCATGGTGGCCCATTGCACCAAAGAAGAGGTATACTTGTGTGTTTTGTTTCATTTCTTTGCTTTTGTTTAACCCATAGTTTGTTTGCAGGTTTTTTATATTCTTCTTGTCGGTTTATTACTATTTATTAGTTGTTTGCAAGTTCTTGGAGCTAATCCCTAACCCCGTCTGCAGAGGGGCTCACGACCATTTCTTGTCCATTTGCTTTCCTTTCTGTTCTGCTTTTATTTTATCCATTTTCCACATGCAGGAATCTACCCTTTTGTCCTATAGATGAAAGGGAGCCATTCCTACCCCTGTAGCAAGGAGAAATCCCTACTACAGAAGGAGGCATTAGAGCCTATCCCCCCTTAAGGATGCATTCCTAAACTCCTAACATGGACCGAAGTTTAGAAAACTTTGCTTTTGTAAGAGACTTGGTAAAGATGTATGCAACTTGATCATCTGTAGGGAAATAGAGCACTTCAATAACATGATCATGAACAAGATTTCTGATGAAGTGCATGTGTAGCTCAATTTGTTTGTTGCGCTGATGTAGAACTGGATCTTTGGAAAGCTTGATGGCACTTTGATTGTCGCACCAAAGTGGAGTAGGTTGCTTCTGCTCGAATCCAAACTCTGAAAGAATCTGTCGAAGCCATAAAGCTTCTTGAATGGCATTAACTATGGCTCAATATTCTACTTCTACTGAAGAAAGAGCAAGAGCTTGTTTTTTCTTACAGGCCCAAGTGACAGGACCAGATCCCACATTGAAAACATAACCTACAGTAGACTTTCGATCATCAGGATTGTCGGCCCAATTTGAATCATTGAAACCAACCAACAAAGGTTTCCCCCTTGTACTGTAATGAATCCCAACCTGAATTGTACCTCAAATATATCGAAGGATTCTTTTTGCTTCTTTCCAGTGACTTTCATGAGGTGTTTTCATATAACGGGAAACACGACCAATGACAAAGGAAAGGTCAGGGAGGGAATGAGTTAAGTATAAGAGACTACCAACAAGTTGACGATACAAGGTGGCATCTATTTAAGGGGAAGTACAAGTGGCAGAAAGTTTGACTCCAGACTGGAATGGAGAAGGGTCTGGTTTACAATCTTCCATGTGAAAGCGACGAAGAAGGTCAGAAGCATACTTATACTGGGAAAGAAAGATTCCTTATTTGGTTTGCAAGACTTGGAGACCAAGAAAATAATGCAAATGTCCTAAGTATGACATTTCAAAACTTTTCTTAAGACTGGATTTCACATGGGTTATAAGTTTAGGGTCACTACCAGTAAGGATAAGATCACCAACATAAAGAATAAGTATGATGAGATGGTTTCCTACTTTCTTGGTATAGGCATTGGGGTTAGAATGGCATCTAGAAAAACCAGTGTCAAGGAGAAAGATATCCATTTTGGCATACCAAGCTCTAGGAGCTTTCTTTATAAGGATTTCTTAAGGAGACAGACAAGGCTAGAGTTATCCTAAACATATCCAGGAGATTGTTCCATGTAAATTTCCTCCTGTAAATCACCATGTAAAAAGGAAAACTTGACATCCATTTGATGGACTTCCCAATTATGTAAGGCTGCAAGGGAAAGAACAAGGCGGATGGAATTCATTTTTGCAACAAGAGCAAAGGTTTCATTGTATTCAATCCCTTCAACTTGGGGAAAACCTTTGGCAAATAACATAGCCTTAATTCTTTCAACATTTCCATCTGATGCATACTTAGTTCTGTAGACCCTTTAACATCTGACAAGTTTTCTTCCTTTTGGAAGAGGAGCAAGATCCCAAGTATCATTCACCATTAAGGAATGATATTCTTCATCCATAGCTGCATCCCAATCTGGATTTCCTAAAGCTTCTACAAAAGTTTTTAGATCATGATTCTCAGAAACTTGAGCCAAAAGAGAAGAGGCTCACTGAAACTGAGAACTTGTTCGATGTTGATCTCTAGGATCACTGGCAAGATCACCAGCTGCGTCACATGTTGAACAGACCCATTGAGGAAGCATTGGTGCTGGTGCATTTGGAAAAACATGAGCAGGTGGAGGTGTATTTTCATCCTCACTGTCGTCGATAGAAACTGGAGTTGAAAACTTGTCAAGGAAGTTGTACGAAGAAGAAGAAGGCACAATCGCTGAATCAGGCTCGTAGGCCAAAGATGACACACCCTCCAAGTTAGGCTCACAGGCCAAGATATTTTCATCAAATTTAACATCTCTTCTAATGATTATATCAGGTGAATGGGGCTGAAGAAGTTTATAACCTTTTACATCTTCAGAATATCCAACAAATATGCACTTTTCACTTTTAGGGTGTAATGCTTTCTGTTTTTCATCCGGAATGTGAGCCCAGGCTTCACAACCAAACACACGAAAGTGATTTACATCTGGTTTAATTTTACTCCATGCTTCTTCTGGTGTTATACCTTGTAAAAATTTAGTGGGTGTGCGATTAACTATGTAATTTGCACAATTTATGGCCTTATCCCAATATTGAAAACTTAGTCCCTTAGATTGGATCATACAATTAGCCATTTCTTTTAAAGTGCAGCTCTTCCATTTAGCTACACCATTTTGTTGTGGTGTATATGGAACAGTGTGTTGTTGTTGGATTCCTTGTTCAGTGCAAAAAGTAGTGAACTTCTTGTTAACATATTCTCCTCCATTGTCATATATTAACTTAATAATTTGATGACCAGATTGTTATTCAACAAGGGCCTTGTAGGCCAAGAACATGTTAAATGCTTCCCTCTTAAGTTTTAGGAAGTAAACCCAAGTGCGTCTGGAGTAGTCATCAATGAAAGTTAAGAAATATTTGAAACTAGAAAGGAAGCAGATGGAAGAGGGCCACACAAGTCACTATGCACAAGCTCTAAGGGAACCGAGGCATGCCAAGAGGCACGTTTGTCAAAAATTTCCCGATGATGTTTTTCAAGTACACAACCGAAACAAACACCATCCTTGCAAGATACCATCGGAAGACCAGTCACCATATTGTCTTTACATAGTTGTTGCAATGAGCGATAATTTAAGTGAAGTCAAATTTTGCTCAAGTTATCACTATGAGCAACAAAAACTGAAGGAAAAGGTGATGACCCAAAGTTGTTAAATTTGTACAACCTGGTAATATCATCAACAGTTCCAGTAGCAAGGACATTTTGAGGATTTTTAAAATCCTTGATTACAACTTGGTGAGGTGTAAATGTCATAGTTTTTCCTTCACCCGAATGAGTATTTTGATAGACTGATAACAAATTGCAGGAAATTTTTGGAACACATAGTACATCACTGAAATGACCATTTTCTACTGGAACTGTTCCAGGTCCTACAACACTTAGAGATCTATCATCACCAACAAATATTTACTTGGTGTTACATTCATGCATAGTAGAAAAGATGGCTTGATCCTTAGCCATATGATAAGATGCTCCAGAATCAATGAGTCATTCAATTGAAGTAGAAGAAGAAGATATAGTATAAGAGTAACCAAAAACACAAATTGCATGTCCATGAGAGGTAGATTCTGAAGATGAATCTAGGCTGATGTGGTACTTCTTCATTGCTGCTTCCAAGGTTGCCATCTTCTTGAAACACTTAGATTCATCATGATTATCTTTCCCACAAAAATTTCAATGACGCTCAATCTTATTCCCTTTTGGTTTGGATCATTTGTCATTTTTTAAAGAAGGAGCTGACTAAGAGGGTTTGGGACCCTTTTTGTTTTGCTTATTATTGTAAAAATTCTGTTTCTTGGGAGGCTTGGACTTTTCTTTCTGTTGGGACAATAAGGCTTTCCCAGATGTATCTGCATTGTTAATTATTCCAAGATGAATGAGCTTATCTTGCTCTCTAATTAAGGAATCACAAAATGATTCAAGACTAGGCTCTTGATAGCTAGCTACAGTCAAGAATTCTTTCATGGAGTAGAATGTAGATACAAAAACAGAATATGCAGGTCCAAGTTTGGAAAGAATATGATAAATACACTATTTGTCTTCTTTCTTAATCTTGCATTTTGCACATAAGAGTCTAAAAGTTTTATACTTAGATATATAGTCTTGAATGCATAAAAATTATTTGGATTCAAGGAAATCAACTCATTCTCAAGTTAATGACCCTGAATTTCATTGTGTTTACCAAATACAGATTCCAACTTTTCCCAAGATATATCAGGCTAATCAATTCTAGATATGTGGAATCACAAATCAGTAGAAATTGACATCCCAATCAATCCACGAGCTTCATCACATCTATTTTCCCATTTAATTTTCTTATCATCAGCAATGGGTTATGTTTCTTTCCCTAAGGTTATCCTGAAAAGTCCCCTACTTCGCAGAACATCCCCCATACGAGATTTCCATGAGAAATAGTTAGAATTTGTAAGTATAGTATCACAAGGGATGGCCATACTATAACATAATGGCTAAAAGAACAGAAACTAACTATGTGGATGCAAAGAGATCAAAAAAATATGCAGTTTAAAAAAACAGCATTGAAAACTATTTATGGATGATGAAGTTATGCTTGATCAAAGAAAATGTTGAAGATGTCCCCAATAGTGACGTGGCAGATATTAACTTGACCAATTTAAAAAAAAGCCTCTTCCCAAGATCAACCTTTGACAATCACTTTACAATAAATTTGATTTTAAGTGAATCACAGTTATAGAATAAGTGATGTTCACTTTTACAATAATGTTACTTTAAATAGCGCAACAATAAATTAAAAGACTTAAGTGAGTCACTTTTTATTTTGTTTTATTTATGGGAGATGCACTTTTACAATAAAGTAACTTGAAAATAGAAATTGCATGCACTAAAAAGTAGCTTAATAAGACTTGAACTCAAGACCTATTAAGGATTAAAGCAACTTTGGACCAAGTGAGCTAAGTTTAAAAGGTACGTAAAACAATGGAAAGAGAAAGGGGGCCTTTTTTTCCACTCTTCTCTCTCGTTCTCCGTGGTTGCCTTTTTTTTCCTGCAAATCACAAAACAAAAAACTTTTTCCACACAATGGGGTTAGATCTTGGTTATCTTACCTAGAAAGTCTATGTTTTCAAGTTTTCTCGCTATTTTTTATTTGCCGTGATTGCACAAGGTGCACGGCAAAGAGCATACATAGCTGAGAAGACAAGAAGAAAAAAATTTCCCTTGTTGTTTCTGATTCGCCGCGATCGGGAAAGGTGCACGACAAAGAGCATACGCAGCTAGGGAAGGCAATAATCCAAGACTAAAATAGTAAATATCTAATAATAATACTAATAAAATATGAGAGATTTAAAAAAAAAAAAAAACCGTCATTGTAACATTATACCTTCATATTTGTCAAAATTGGTATTTCTGGAACAAACGAAAACAATTTTCGATGAAACGAAAACTATTTCGCAATGGAAATGGCACTCCAAATGCAATGGAATAGCTTCCACAGGATACAAATGCACAAAAAATATAGAACCAAAAAACCCTTTCAAATTTTTTCCAACACTGGTTACAGATCTTGATCAAAACCGAAAGCGGCTCTTCACAAATGCTCTGATACCATGTTTAGGTACACAGGGTACTCCCAAAAGACTGAACACCTTCAACAACTGCTTCACACAAATAGATCACAAATCAACACACCAATGTTTGTCATGTGGTTAAAACCCTCAAGAGGGAAACAGTCCATGGCCCCAGCCAAATAGCTACTTGGAGCAATTTATTATTCAAAAGAAATAAAGTTACATGAGCTTCTCATAATCGATCAAATATCCAAGGACCCTCCATGCTCTTTAAATAGAGTTCATGGACCAATCAAGTTTTAAGCCATGGATCAATAGTAGGTATGATCTAAGAGAAGTTGAACTGTCGGATCACTCTATGTCTATAACATATCATGACCATCGGATTAGAATATTTACAAATGCATACTAATGCTTACTAAAGAAACACACTTTTACCTAACGGATATATTACACAAGTTGATCTTAACTAACTCCTAAGTGTCTAAATATCCTAACAGTAGATACCTTTTTCTCTCAATAATATCTCCATCTCATATTTCCACTCAAATAAATTGAATGGAGTCAAGATGATCTTCTGAGATTGGTCTATAGCTCAGAAACTATGCCCTCCAGTCAGCAGAATGCACTCCTAGTCAAGATGTCGAACCTAAAATAGCAATAAGGAAGGATAGAAATCGATCTACAAAGGCTCTGATACCATGTGTAAATTTAACCCAAGAGATAGAACAATTACACTCACAAAATTTTTAATCAAACATGCAAAATTCACACCAAAGGAGACTAAAATTGGAGAATAATATTGATCTGTATTCAATTAGTGTACAATAGCAAACCTTATGAAGTAATAGGCTACTACAATATATAATTACATGATATATTCGAATGCATAAGGATTCCATTTGAAATGGTCAAAAAGCAGGCTTACTAAATCTAATCTAATCCCCCATAGGTGCATAAAGCAGTTTCCAAATCTACCAAGATGCTCACGAATTGGCTAAGTCAAGTATGAAAGATAATGAGGGATGGAAAGAAAACTCATACATTCTTTTATTAGGATAAAATGAGGGAGGATGATGTGGGTGAAAAAACAAGTCAACTACACCTAGTCTAGCTTTTCCTTTTGCCTTAAATCTCAATAAAACAGGCAGCTTTTCAGAAAAAGAAGATATGCACTTTGGAGGATCTGGAATAAAGAAGACATGATAAATTGGGTTTCCAGGATGTTTCCCAAGCGCTCCATGACTCAATTTTAGCATGTGTTAACTTTTAGGACCTGTAGAAGGCAACTAGCATAGAGTGGAATCTAGGAAACTATGTAATAAGACAAAAAAAAATTAAAATTAATGTCTAAGGTAGGTAACTATGGGTTGATTATTCTAATAGATTGGTTAAGGTCGAGATCCCTCTTTGTAGGATCTTTTAGCCACCTCACCCACCAATCTCTCAACCAGCTTATCCATTTGAGACCTATAAATACAAGCTCATACTCCATGGTTGAGGGGGAGAGAAGAATAGTAGAGTTATGCTATTGAATTGATACCCTGGGCTAATCCATCAAAGAGCAATTGTGGAGCAAGTTGGAGCTATTGAGGACAAGGTGCTAGTCTTGTGAAGGAGTGTCTCGACACTAAAGCACATGGTTGTAAGCTCTTTCATTTATTTTCTAATGCAAAGTTGATTTCCTTCCCACATGTTTCTTGTGTAAATCTCACATATATGTTATTGGATTCCTTAGTCACTAATATGGATGTGTAGATGATTTTATGGTAGCTTTGATGTCTTTGTATGTTTGATATGTCTTACAAGTCTTTCATCAGAGTTACATTCCAAGCGTCTTTAACATTTAGGGAAGGTCTTCAACCAAGTTATCCGCTCATTTGTTCTAGATCTAAACCATTCAAACCAAAGAAACAGATTCTGTCCATAGAAGGTGATATATTCCTGATAACAAATTTGGTGACTCTGCTGGGGATTAGATCCATCTTGTTCTTCCTCGGTTTCTAAAATACTCTTGTCTCAATCCAAGCTCCAGCCTCCTATCTTTGCAGTCATATCTACATTTGATCTACTGAAATTTTTGGTTTGAAATATTTAGATCTCTTCAGATATGACCCACATTAACTTTTAGTGCTCTGTATTGCGGTTGATTCATCATTTTTTATGATATTTTTTACATTTCTAACATGATTTTTCGCTCTCCTAGTGTTCAGGGTGATTACAGAGAACTGCACATGTGCCTGTTGGCAAGAAGTGGTGCCACCGCGTGAGTCCAGTTAGCACTAGGTGGTGCCACCACCTCAATCCGGTGAGCAAGGAGCGGTTCTGCCTCAAAACCACATGTCGGAAACTTCATCTGCACAGTGCTAGGTAGGCCTATCCCAGGCTTTGATTTTTTCAAGTTTTTGTAAAGAATTTGTGATTTTTTGGATTTTGTTTGTTGAATTAGTCTTACCCATACTTGTTTGAACTTTCTTGAGTGATTGAAATCTGGAATTTTTATGTGGAAATAGATTTTTTTTTCATATCAAAAATATAAGTTAGATTCATCATTCAGTACTGCTTGTAAGTTTTTTTTTTCTTGAAAGGAGTTAGTTGAAAACTATAGGTCAGATTAGATCTCTGCTTGTTATGGAATAGCACTGAAAAGAAAGACTCCCTTAGATCAGTTTGCTTGTTTCAATTTCTCATTAAGTTTGAGAAAGACTTCTTTTCTCTTTAAAAAGAAAATTTGTTGAGATTAGGTCATTATTTCAATGAGCCTAAGCCATTGGAGCTCTAGTTAGCCTCATAAGATTTCACGACTCCTCTGTTCTTTTGTCTCTTTTGCATCATTATCTCATCAAAAAGGAAAAAGTATCAATAGCTTGCATATACATATTTGAGTGATGTTTGTCTTTCTTTTTCATTTGAAAAGAGATCTTACCCTACCTGTGTGTTTTCAAAAGAGTTGATTTGAAGAAAGCATTGTTTGATTGTATGCTCAGAAAAAGGATCTTTTATAGTTGTTTTGGAAATTTTTTGGTTTTAAAGCAAAATTGAAAAGAAAAACAATCTCTCTCTTTCCTGTAATTAGGCATACTAAATGGTAAAGTGAATGAACTTGCATTTCATATCTACATGGTTTTACTTTTCGGTCAAAAGCTCATGCATTCACCTAACTTTCCACTTTAAAATTAACGGTAGTTATAGGCTTAAAATTTGTATAGAAATTTGAGTGCTAGTTTAGAGACATGTTCGGGCGTTGTTAAGTGTAGGAGCTGTCATTACTTGTCCACACTACATCCCGGGACTCACACGGTTCTTCCATGTACCATCAGTATATCGAATGGCCTTTCATGTACCCTTGAGGCATATAGAAAGGTACTTCACGTACTCGATTGTATATCGAAAGGCCCCCTTGTGAACGGTTATGCATTAGACAACACTACTACCGATTTGAGCTTCCACGTACCTTGCATATATCAAGAGACCCCACTAGGATACCCTATCTATCTGAGAAAATCCCTTTGGTTGTCTTGTGTGGAGCAATACACTGAAAACAACATTCAAGGAGATTACTACTCACATACCCTTGTGGTATATCGTGAGTTGCACCTACTTGACAATCCTGGTGAGAGACTGACCATTTGAGCTCATCCTATCATTTGAATTTGCTTGTTGTCCTGTAGCTTGAGTAGGAGAAATATTTGGTTTGTTTTTTCTTAACTTTGAAACCCTAGGTTAGATTAGGAACTGTGCAATTTAGTTGAGTTTCATTTGAGACGGTCCAGAAGAACACAAGGCTTACCACTTGACTTTCCTCCCGTTACAGGAGAAGGTCCAATGGAAGCTATTTGTCCAAGGAGTTGCAACTACTTCCCATGTGGAGGAGAATATAGTTGTAGAAAGTGGAGACCAATTCACTTCTTATAAAAATCCCTTGGCTCAACAACCTCCTGTAGGTGACACTTCTTTCCATGGTCCTATAGAAGGTTGTGTTGATAGTCCTGTTCGTCCATATTATGGTCCAGATACTCTATTTTGGGGAACCTCTATGGGATAGGCCATTGCTTCATTTGGAGTACGTCATCCTCCTCCTGAAAATTCTTCACCAAGTGAAGAGGAATATAGACAAATTCAATCGGTTATTCACCATGCAAAATATTTTCAAGAGAGAATGCAAAGACTAGATACTATCTTATCAACCCCAATCCCTCATAAAGAACCTATGTTGGCTCTTCTTCCCCATAATACGAACCCTTGGCCAGACGGATATCGTTCACTGGTTGATTCTATGAAACCTATTGATCCTATTGAGACTTCAAAATACCCAGGTCAAACTTTCGTCCCTACAGTTGCAAATGTTAGGTCTGTTTCTAGTCCTCCTAGGTCTTCTAGGGCTGGAGGGGAACCTTCAACTCCAGTTATATCAGTACCTTATAGTGTCGGGGGGAAACCCCCAACATGATCTACATTACCTTCTAGTGGATTTGTTACTCATAATATATAGGCCTCTAATGCAGGCACATCCACGGTTTATGTTCCCCCTATGAATATAGTTAACCCTCCATTGAGTTCATGCCAACCCTTAAGGCATAACCTATCGTTAGTCAAGCCTCCTGGGGGTATGGTTACCCAACAAATATAGTACTTGTAGGAAATATGAATTACCAACCTACTCTTACAGGCATGTCATACACTGGAATTCCATATCCTATAAATACTTTTACTCCATGGGAGCAACCGAACTTGTCCTACATGCCAGCTATGGGGAGGATGCATGTTCATAGAGTTGGAGGTGTCAGAGGGCCACCTTATGGTGGTCCTCCTCCTGGAGGTCCCAAGGGTCCTAGTGGTCCCGGGGGTCATGGTGGCCCTCATCCTAGAGGTCCTAGGGGTCCTGGTGGTCCTCCTCCTAGTGGTCCTGGGGGTCCTAGTGGCCCTCCTCCTGGTGGTCCTGGAGGTCCTGGTGGTCCTCCTCCTAGTGGTTCCGGGGGGCCTGGTGGTCCTGGTGGCCCCAGAGATCCTGGTGGTCCTAGAGGTCCTCCTCCTAATCCTCCTAATGGCCCTGGGGGCCCTAACCCTGGAGGTCCGTATTCTGGAGGTTCATCATCTCATCAGCCTTTTCAACAGCCTGTGTATCAATCCACTTATGGTCCTACTGGTGGTTACATGCCTTATCAATATTACCAGTATGTTGAACCGAATCGTCAGTTACCTTTCCTAGAAACTTTGGACTTGCCTGATTTGTCCAAATTTATCAATGACCCCATCCAACACAATGCTTCTTTGCCTCCCATTCCAGTGAAGTTACCATCAGATATTCCAAAATATGATGGTAAGCAGGGAGATGATCCTAAAAATCACGTTATGAATTTCCATCTATGGTGTTCATCCAATTCCTTGATGGATGATTCTATTCGATTAAGACTCTTCCAACGCACTTTGACTGGCACAGCCACGAAGTGTTATATCAAACTTCCACGACACTCGTTTATGGATTTTAGTGCCTTGGAAACTGTTTTCCTCACACACTTTCAGTTACCCATTCGATACGAAATGGGTACGGACCTTTTAACCTCTCTACGTCAAAACACCTCTACACACATATTAGATCATATTCATGAATGGAGAAGGTGGAGAAGGCTCATTAAAGCTCTTATCCTTGACCAAATTTTGGTTGATTATGTCATGAAATATTTGTTGCCACCCATTGCCCAAGATGTGGCTATAGGGGGTGTTGTTACTGAAGAGCAAGCCATTATTCATGCACAATATCTAGACTTGGTCTATTCCCAATCTAGGACTTTGTACGACCACATTCCTCAAGCTCCTCGACCCAGCACTGACCCGTCTAAGCCACCTGTAGAAACTCCTGTTGATGGAGTTATTGGTTCAATCTAGCCCCCGTCAATTATTAAAGCTACCAAACAATCCAATCCTTCCACTCCTACTGCTTCCAACCCTACAGTTTCCATCGAGGTGAATGTTATTCAAAGTATGAAATCATCTGGTAATAAGAAGAAAGGAAAAAGTAAAAATAAGAAACCCAGAAACCAACAGGAAAACCCCAAACCCACAGCCCCAGAGAATGATAATAAAGGAAAAATGAAAGCTAAGTATCCATGCCTATTTTGTAGTGGTGATCATTTCATGAAAGAGTGTCCTTGACGTGATGAAATTAATAAATTTTTAAAGAGCAACCCTGCACTGGCAGTTCTCATTGATCCTTTTCCTTCTTAGAAACAACTAGTAGATCACATGTCTAACCATGGAAATTCTAGTTCCATAGAGGAAATTCGAATGATGTCATCGGATACTATTAATATAACAACTTGAAGTCATTCATATGACAAACTGGAGGAGAAGAAAATTGAGAAACCTTCTCCTGATAAAGCTCCTTCTATTGGTTCTCCCGCATCCTCATCTAATGGTCCCTTGACGATCGAGAAGACTAATCTCAACATGATTTTGTGTCCGCCCATGATTACTCTTAGGAAGGTTGTTTTTAACCCTAACACCTAAGCTGCATAGTTTTATAATGTCGTAGAATACCTAGCTCAAGCACCATGTGAAATGTCTAACTTAGAAGTGCTCCAAAGTTGTCCTGCACAACACAAAAACTTGTTAACCGCTTTGGGAGCTACAGACGTGAGTGACATGAATATGATTCATTTAAATCTAGAGAACCTTAAACCTTTATTACCCCACCAACTAGATTTTCAAGTCATAACTAGATTACTTGGGAAAAAGGTCTTTAGTACTGTTCTAGATGAAGGTGCTTCAACCTCTGTTTTGTCTTTGTTTTGTTGGAAAGCCATTGGCTCTCCCGAGCTTGTAAAATCTCCGATAACTTTAAAAGCCTTTGACGAAAGAGGTTTCCAGCCCTATGGTCTCATGCCAACCCTTTCAGTTGAGCTAGGGGGAAAAACTTCTTACATTCAAGTGGAAGTAGTGGATGCCCCGTTAGACTACAATATTCTCCTAGGAAGAAACCAATTTTATGCTATGACCACTGTCGCTTCGATGGTATTTAGAACCCTCCAGTTTCTGCATTTGGGAAAAATTGTAACAATTGATCAACTTGATTTCTATACATCAAATGTTACTACTCCTACAATGAATAACATCCCTTTGCTAGGTCAGTCCCCTCCTCCTTAATAGTTGATTGGGGTAGGGATGTTGAAAGACTCCGCCCTCATGGGAGTGTTTCCATCAACCCCTTCTAGCATAGAAATGGAAACAGTCAATATGATCTCTTCATTTAATTGTGATCCTAAGGGTAAACAAGTTGTTGAGACATCCTCCCTCAGCCTGCATGAAACAGTTTATGATACCATCCAATCTATTTTTGATGTTCCTACAGATGATCTTCATCTAGTGGCCTTGGATCCTTACCACCTACCCTACTGGTTAGAACCTTCACTTCCTATTCTATATTATCTCTCGCAGACTTTTCCATCGGAAAAGTCTAGCATAGAGATTATGAATACAAGTACATCTGTATGGGAGGCTCACCATCATAGATCTTCATTCCTCCCCAACACCAGTTTGTAAGATAATGATTTTGTATCTCTCTTGGGTACTGATATTGTCGGCGATCCTCAAACACCTGTCTTGTTGCAAGATTCTGAGTCTGAAGGCAATTTATGCAACATTACCAAAACGGTTCCAATCGACATATCAGTCAAGTCTGGAACTATTGAACATGTTCACATAGGGTAGAACTGTTGAATATCTGAAACTGAAGAGTATAAAGCACTTTTTAAAGAATTCCAAGATATTTTTTTCTGGTCCTATGAAGAAATTCTTGGGATAGATTCATCCATTGTAGTCCACGAGATCAAAACCTATCATACGGCCAGACTAGTTAGGAAGAAATTGAGACAAGTCCATTCACGAAAGGCTACGGCTATCAAAGTCGAAGTCGAAAAACTTCTAAAGGCAGGATTTATCTATCCTATACCCCTAACGAAATGGGTATTGAATATTGTTCCTATGAACAAAAAGAAGGGAACTATTCGAGTCTGTATCAATTTCTGAGATCTGAATAAAGGTTGTCCTAAGGACAACTTTCCAACTCCACACATCAATCATATTATCGATAATTGTGCTGGGAGTGTCATCTTCTCATTTATGGATGGCTTTTTCGGATATAATTAGATTGAGATATTTCCCGTCGAACAGCATAAGACCAAATTTATATGCCCATCGGGAACCTTTGCCTATAAGAAGTTACCTTTCATCCTTAATAACGTTGGGGCCACATTCCAGCATGCCATGTCCTATGCATTTCATGACATTAAAAATATTGTGGATCCTTATGTCAATGATCTCCCTACGCACTCACAGCTACAGGGATACTCTATCCTCAGCATCTTAGAGACATTTTCTTGAGGTGTCGACATTGCAAGATACAACTAAACCCATGCAAATGTGTTTTTTGCGTTGAGATGGGACGTCTCTTAGGATTCGTAGTTTCCAAGGATGGTATTTGGATTGATCCCTTAAAGATTGTTGCAATACACACTTTACCTTCCCCAACCAACCTGCTTGAACTCCAAAGTTTGCAAGGGAAGGAAAACTTTCTTTGACGTTTTGTTTGTAACTTCGCTGAGAAAACGCACGGTTATATGCGTCTCCTTAAGAAGGACACTCCATTATTCTAGGGTGACCAGGCCAGCACGCCTTCAATAATCTCAAACATGCTCTGACTCATTCACCCATCATACACCCCTCAGATTATTCAAAGGATTTTCTCTTGTATGTTTCTACCTCTACTACTACTATCGGAATGGTTTTAGCTCAAGAGGACTAGAACAGACTAGAACACATGATTTACTATGCTAGTAAGAATATTCTAGATTCCAAACTCAATACTCACGTGTGGAGAAGCTAGCATTGGCTACGGTCATTTCTGTCCAAAACTTTCATCATTACATCCTTCTTTGTACCACTACTGTACCATAAGACCAAACCATATGTACTACATTTTGACACATCAGGTGCTAGGGGGAAAATACTCCCGATGGATTTTTATCCTACAGGAGTTCGATCTTGAGTTTTCCAAAGCTACTTCAAAGAAGTCATTAGTTTTTGTTGAGATGATGTGTGATCTTCCCTGTGATTTAACGGATTCTGAGCTTAGTGATTCATTCTCGAATAAATTTATGTTCCTAATAAGAACAACTGACCCATGGTATGGAGATTTAATAATTTATCTCCAGACACAGCATTTTCATCCTACTATATCTTGTGAGGATCATCGTCATATTCGTCACCACGGAAAGTACTATCTTATCCTCAATGATACCTTGTATAGACGTGGTTGTTGAGTTTTTAATGGTTATATCATATCTTAAAACATTTAGCATCATAACAGCATAACCATAAGCCAAAATATCACTGAAAGATAGACAAGCACAACCATACAAAAAGAACACAAAGATTTATCCTGGGAAAACCTTAAAGGAAACAAAAACCCAGCAAAAGCTTCCTCAATATAGATGCCCAAAAAAGATAAAAGGTAAAACCAAAATACTGATCAAAGACTGATCCTCCTCCTTCTCCAACTACTTCTCTCTCCTCCACTAATGCACTACACAAGTGAGTGAGTGTGTGTCAAATGAGGAGCACCACACCTCTATTTATATTCATCCGTTCACTTCAATAATTAAATTTGACATGTAGGCTCAAGTTAATCATGTAGGCTCGAGTTACACATGTAGGCTCAAGTAACCACACTGGGGTGCTAATGACCCACCTTTACAATTAGAGGGGACTACCTCATGACTCTTATTAGTTCTTCCAATTAGAAGCATCAGGGTACAAAGTAATACAAGTGGTTCTCCCGGTAGGACCATCGGGGACCACAAAAAGATACATCTAGAATATTCTTTGAAGTTACAATATTTCAACACTCCCCCTTAACGAGAAGGGTATTCTACAACAACATCAACAACAACAATAGTAGGAGAGAGAGAGAGGACATCATCAACATCATCAGGGTAACACATCTATAAATCATTGGAAGCTTTTGAACACCATATAGTCTTCATCTTCAATCTTCAACGATAGCAACTCTTTGACCTTTCGATTAGCATCAACATCTTCAGCACTTTGACCTTTCGATCAGCAACAACATCTTCAGCACTTTGATCTATCAGCAACAAATTCAGCACTTTGACCTTTCGATCAGCAGCATATTCAGCACTTTGACCTTTCGATCAGCAACAACATCATCATCATGATCTTTTGATCAAAAACATCATCATCATCACACTTTGATCTTTCGATCAGAAACATCGTCATCAAAACATCATCATCATCACACTCTGATCTTTCGATCAGAAACATCATCATCAAAACACCATCATCATCACACTTTGATATTTCGATCAGAAACATCATCATCATCACACTCTGATCTTTCGATCAGAAACATCATCATCATCAGTAGCAGCAACAACCAACATGATCCTTCCTTTTGGAATTACGGGATCATGGACAAAACATCTGTGGTACTCAGACGATACTTCCTTTTGGAATCATGGGATCAAGTCTTTGCAGAGATACCAACATCCTAGATGATCCTTCCTTTCGAAATTACGGGATGAATTCCACTTACATCAATATTTAAGACAATCCTTCCTTTCGGAATTACAAGATCAAGTCGATCCTTCCTTTCAGAATTACGGGATCAAGTCCTCTTACATCAACATTTAAGATGATCCTTCCTTTCGGAATTACAGGATCAAGACGATCCTTCCTTTCGGAATTACGGGATCAAGTCGATCCTTCCTTTCGTAATTATGGGATCAAGTCTTCTTACATCAACATTTAAGACGATCCTTCCTTTCAGAATTATAGGATCAAGACGATCCTTCCTTTCAGAATTATGGGATCAAGTCGATCCTTCCTTTCGGAATTATGGGATCAAGTCTAAGGATGATTAATCCTGCCATGTTCTCAAGTAGTGAAGTCACTGGATCTATTCTGAACCGAGGTTCAAGGATGATACAACCCTGCCACATTCTCGATGATCAAGGTCACCGAATCACTTCTAGTCATATGTCCCGGGATGATACAATCCCTCTTCATTCTCGAGGACCGATGTCCCTGGATCACTTTAGGGCAAGTGCCTAGGGATGATACAATCCCACTTCAACATCACTACTCCCCCTTTTGGGGAAGGTCTTTCCGAACCACACCAAGCTTGTCTCGAAAGTGTTCTAACTTTACTCGGGATAGAGGCTTTGTCAACACATCAGCAACTTGTTCATCAGTACTCACATACTGGAGCTTTATGGCTCCTTTCTGCATCATATCTTGAATGTAGAAATACCTGATTTCTATGTGCTTTGATTTGTCGTGGAAGACAGGGTTCTCTGTCATCTTTATACAACTTTGGTTGTCACATAGAATCACAGTAGTGTCCAACTCTAGGTTGAATAATCCTAACATCATATTTCAAAGCCATATGGCTTCACAACTAGCATATCAAGCTTCTATATATTCTGCTTCAGCTGTGCTTAGAGAAACACTAGATTGTTTTCTGCTAAACCATGAAATCATAGCATATCCCAGACTATAACATCCACCTAATGTGCTTTTTCTGTTTGAGATACTTTCGTCCCAATCTGCATCTGTATAGCCATACAATATATACTCATGGCTATTATCATAGTATAGACCAAAGTCTATAGTTCCTTTCAAATATCTCATCACATGTTTTGCATCTATCAGGTGAACATGTCTAGGTTGAACTAGATATTGACTCAAGGTGTTCAAGCAAAACAAATGTCTGGTCTGGTATTTGTTAGATACATCAATGACCCAATAATTTGTCTATATTGAGTCACATCTACTAACTCTGATGAGTCATCAGCTAACAGCTTCAGGTTGGAATCCATGGGTGTGGCCATGGCTTTGTATTCCAACATATTGAATCTTTTCAATATCTATATTGCATACTTTCCCTGGTTGTGAAAGATTCCTTCTGGATTTTTCCATACTTCCAAATCTAGGAAATAATGCATTAACCCAAGGTATTTCATCTAAAACTTCTTCAGCAAGCTTCTTCTTGCATTCTACAATCTGTTTCTCATTCAGGAATAGATTATCCACATACATTAATAGTATGACATGTTCATCTTCTATAACCTTGAAGTAAAGGTTAGGATTGACTTTCGTCGGGAAACTATCAATCCTTCCATACCAAGCTCTGGGAGCTTGCTTTAGGCCATAGAGGGTCATATTCAACTTGCATATGTGAGTCCATCTGTCTTCAACTTCAAATCCTTGTTACTATTAGATGTAAAAATCTTCCCCAATCATACCATTAAGGAATACTTCTCTTTACTTCATCATGAAAGGAACTACCATGATAGTTCTGAAGGAAGTGTACCTTGCTTCCTGGAGTAAGTGTCTCTTCAGAATTAATTCACAAGTCTTTCCTTATTTCTATCAGCAACATATTTTATCTTGCAAATACATTTGGAAGATACCACATTCTTTCTTTCTGGTTTGAGTACTATATCCCAAACATCATTCTAGTATTCTTTCATCATAACATCTTCCATGAGTTCGTCTTATCAGGTCATCAACATATCCTATTCTTCTGCATTCAACCTTGAAGGTTGGAACCCACTTTACTCTTGGTAAAGTCTTCGATCCATTAGAAGCTGTCCATCATGTTGTACCATGTTGAACTCAAATATCTTCTGTAGTCACTCCCCTTGAAGTGGAGTATCATCTTCCCTCTTCATTCTGTACAGGTGGTTCTATGCTTGATATATACTTCTAGTAGGTCTGGTCAATAGAGTATGTCATGTCATAGTCTATTCTTTCTTAGGCAAATCACGAACCTTGCTTTGTACACTTGTTCTTGTAGATCCATATGGAAGATACTACGTACATCCCTTTATGTCTTGAAACCATATCGTATACATCATTTTCCATGATCAACTGTTACTCTTTGATCATAGCTTCTTTCATAGCTAGAAAGGTTAGCATCAATGATGTCACTCAACTGTGTTACACAACTAGAGTGTGTCCGATGCATCTTAATTTGGTTTGGAAGTCTCACCATTCTTTTCTTCATCTTGAGTTATATCTCATACCCATGGTGGTCTTCATCCTTCAAGGTATATCTACTTTGCTTTGAAGCTCTTTCTTCTGTCATGGTGTCTCTGACCCTGGGAGCTTCAGATTCATGTTTATTGGAGTAAATCTTGAATTTTCATCACTTGTTCTTCAGAATAAGTCTCATCCTTCTTTTCTTGTAGGAGGTTGTACAGTACCTTTCCTACAATTCAAATGCACCAGTTGCATGGTTAGAACTATTTCATAAAACATATGCATAACGACAAATTCTTATGCATTATGCAATTGTTTATCCAATACAACATTCATCCATATCTCACGGAAACTTTATAGATGCCTTCCATCTCTACCATGACATCATTGAGATTGTTCACTAATCCAATATGTCAGAAAAGAGGTTTCATTCTATATAAGTAGCAATGGAGAGTTGTATAGCACCATGAGCTACTTACCCATCACATGCATATTAGTAGTATATTTTCATTAATGCAAACAATCTATCATGCATAACACATCAACTGAATATAATCAAATTCATAACAAAACAATATCATTAAATGACAATTGAATACTTATCTTTTATTCGTTTCATGGGTAGAATCCTTTTTTATCCTTCTACTTCATCATCTTCTTCATTCATTCTTATGATTTGAGATTCTTCTTCCCAGAGTCAGCTGAAAGTAATCACTTCCTTCTGGCACACATTCCTCGCATGAATGAATCCTATGATCCTGGGAGGCCATTCAAGGTGGCTATCACCACTTCTACGTTCTTCACTTCTTCTTTTACCTCTTCAATTTGTTTCTTAAGGTCATCTTTCAATGTATGTTCTTTCCTTCAAATATCTTGGTCAAGGAATCAAACATCTCTTTCGGTGTCTTTAGGGAACACACTTGTGGTACAAGTTGATTCGTGATTGAATCAACAATGATCTTCTTGGCCTTGACCAAGTTCTTCTAGTGTAAGGCTTTGAGCCTCATCTCCCTCTAGAACTGGAACATATCTACTCATGTAGGTGTCCAATTCATTTTCTTCAGAGAGATCAAATACTTCCATGCTTGGAATTTGTCAACTTCACCAAGCTTATCATCAAGCTGATGAGAACCTCAAATGGAAATAGCAAAAGATTAGATCTTACCGATTTGAGGTGTCCATCCTGGTTCTGGAGCTGGCTTATCTAGGGTTTGTCAAAGAAACCCTAATCTTCAAAACTTGGAATATTTCAGATCTAATTGGATAGAAATATATATTTTCAAGTTGAGCTGTCCAATGTACTCCTTTTCTGAAAAAAATGGAGGGAAGCTCCCGGAACAGGAAGCCCTAGTTTTTGAATTTCTCCTACAGAAATTCCTGATACTATTTCTACTCTATCTTTGAAATTACTACTCCTTTGTGTATTAAAATTCACACTAAGGTAGCCTCTCATGTACCTGTTCCAACACCACATGTTTCATCATAATTGGTTTCACCAATTGGGACTTATGATCATTTTCTCAAGATGACCTGTTACAGGACTGTTCAGAACATCGAAGTTGTATGGACTTCCATGTGTCACTATTTCATCTTCTAAGTCTGAAAATAGGACCACATAAATTACAGTTCGTTCCCTTTCTGTAACATCTTCCAAAATTTCATTGGGCCCTTTGTATCCCAAGACATAGCAATTCTCCCCAGGTGTCCTGTTTAGGGATGAATCCTGGAAGAGGATTGAACACTAACTTGGAGGGATCATATCTCCCAGAATATACTGAATCTGAGGCTAAATTTTGGAGACAGTGTACATCAGAATTTTGTCTTAGGAATTTGTAATTTTCAGCTCCTGAGACTTTGCCAATCCCAAGATATAGTGAATGTACCAAAACTTATTAGTTTTAGTATTTAGAGTTTTTCCAGCTTGGGGTCAAACTAGGGTTTGACTTTCCCAGAGTTTCACCCAATCAAAATTCATGATCCAGGTCTCTAAAATTAGATTTTTATGAGGAGAGAAATCATATTCCAGGTTCACTCAAAAATTCCTCTTCTATAGAAAGCCCTAATTTCCCACACCGAAAATTGAAAATGCTTGGAATCAAATTTCGCTTCGACAGAAAGATGTGCCCTTCAATGGAGAGCCAGCCTAGCCTTCTTTTTCTGATCGATTATGGAGAGAGACCCAAAAATTAAGAATCCCTAGATTCTATAGCTGCATAATGTCTTCTTTCAAGGTGGCTCTGATACCATGTTGAATTTTTAATGGTTATATCAGCTTAAAACATTTAGCATCATGACAGCATAACAATAAGACAAAACATCACTGAAAGATAGACAAGCACAACAATACAAAAAGAACACAAAGATTTATCCTGGGAAAACCCTAAAGGGAAAAAAAACCCAGCAAAATCTTCCTCAATATAGATGCCCCAAAAATATAAAAGGTAAAACCAAAATACTGATCAAAGACTGATTTTCCTCCTTCTCCAACTACTTCTCTCTCCTCCACTAATGCGCTACACAAGTGAGTGTGTGTGTGTCAAATGAGGAGTGCCACACCTCTATTTATATTCATCTGTTCACTTCAATAATTAAATTTGACATGTAGGCTCGAGTTAATCATGTAGGCTCGAGTTACACATGTAGGCTCAAGTAACCACATTGGGGTGCTAATGACCCACCTTTACAATTAGAGGGGACTACCTCATGACTCTTATTGGTTCTTTCGATTAGAAGCATCGGGGTACAAATTAATACAAGTAGTTCTCCCGTTAGGACCATCGCGGACCACAAAAAGATACATATAGAATACTCTTTAAAGTTACAATATTTCAATGGTATAGATACCATTCTCTGACGATGGCTCACCCATGACGAGGCTGAACAAGTTCTTAATGATTGCCATTTAGGAGCATGTGGCAATCATCTTTCTGGGATGGCTACATCTCAAAAAATCCTATGTGTTGCCTATTTCTGGCCTTCTATTTTTAAATATTGTCATGAGGTTGTTAATAAATTCCCACCCTGTCAACACTTTTACCCAAAAAAGCGCACCCACCATGCTCCGTTACACCCTGTCATTGCCATTGGTCCTTTCACCAATGGGGGACAGATTTCATGCATTGTAAGCCTACATCAGCCGGGGGGCATGGTTACATCATAGTAGCCGTGGATTATTTAACTAAGTGGGTTGAGGCTATGACTACATATGTAGAGCATGGTAATATTGCCTCCTTATTTCTTTTTAACCATGTAATAGCTAGGTTTGGAGTTCCTCAGTCTATTGTCACTGATCATGGATCACATTTTCGGAATCAGATGAGGGTATATTTAAGTGCTAAGTTGGGTTTTTGCCATGAAAACTCAACCCCATATTATCCGCAAGCTAATGGTCAAGTTGAGGCCATTAACAAAGTTTTAAAAAATATGCTACATCGGATGGTTGGAGATCACAAATCCAACTGGCACCAAACTCTCTTCTTGGCTCTTTGGGCTTACATAACTTTAGTGAAAATAGCAACTGCTTTTACACCTTTTCAATTAGTATACAGACTAGAAGTTGTCCTACCTATTCAGTGTCAAATTTCATCTTTGAAACTTGTCGTTGAAATTCTCCCTAATACTTCTACCGAGGAAGAAAGGTTTTTATATTTAACCAACCTTGACGAAACTAAACGAGATGCTACCTTAGTTAATGAGGCACACAAGAAACGCATCAAGGCGCAATACGATAAATCTATCGAACCTCGCATGTTTAATGAAGGTGACCTAGTCCTGACTTATGATCAGACACATGATAAGCTATGAAAAGGAAGTTTGAATTGATGTGTTATGGTCCTTTTATCGTTTCCAAGGTTTTAGAAAAAGGGGCCTATGAGCTCATGGATTATGATGGAATCTCCTTCGAGAAACCTCGCAATGGGTTGTACCTGAAGAGGTACTATGCCTAGATCATTAATGTATGGTACCTTGTATATATGTACATTATTTGAATTTTCAGTGTGTTTTGGTACTTTCAATATGGTTTTGAGTTTAATGTCTAAACTGTTTATACCATGTTTTGATTATGTAGATCAGATGGATTTTTATGGATTTGCCAATGGTGCTTGTCCCCATACCCTAAACCTTGACTCAGCTGTTTGGGTTATGTATTCCCCTGCACACAATATAGTGAGTTCAGAAGCAGTTTGTATTAGTCTTGCTACCAATAATATCACTGAGTATGAAGCATTCATAGGTCTCTTGACTGAGGCTGCATCCCAAGACATTCGTGACTTGGTAGTATTCATGGAATTGCAATTGGTGGTTTGTCATTTAAACTAGGTTTACACTATTCAAACCCTATACTACTCCATCTCTATCAGAGAGTACGTTTATTAGAAAGGTCATTTGAATTCATTACTTACAGGCATATCCCTAGGGAAGACAATGTAGTTGCTGATGCACTAGAAAATTATATCCTAGAATGGTATATTTCCCATTCATAGCATGAAAGTTAAACATGGTTCATAACATTGTAAATAAATAGTTTGGACATATAAAAACTCATGTAAATACATTTCCCATTTGGAGCATAAACATCAGAAGAAAAATTCTGTATATATATATATATATAAGTGTTTTTACAAAAATAGGTCATGAGACCTCGTCTAAAGCACTATGGCTTTCAGGTAGCACAAAATCATACAAAAATATGAAGCTATGGCAGCATTCAGTGATACATCATATAGAATCTAGAGATGCTCATGGTAACACATAATGGCCTGCACTACTCTATGTAGCAGACAGCTAAAGCGGCCTGGCACCCTTGATGTGTGCCTCTCATAATGCATTGGGATATCATCAATGGATGCATCAGGTATGTCCAATGTCAGCCTCTCTAGGTTCTCCTCCAACTCTCCCATTGGGTCATCACCTCGTTGAACAAATCAAGCTCCTGCTCATCTATCCAGTGGGGATGATCCCCTAGGTCGTGCAACTCCTACATGTGCATGAAAATTTTGGGTCTCATTACTCTACATAAAAAATAAAAAACATAAATAGCTATCTTAGGGTTTTGTTTCTTACCCATGTCTCCCCAATTTCCTCCAGGTGGAAGTGGTAGGTCAGGGTCTCCCCTAAAATCAGTGCCTGCATAAGCTTAATCCTCAATCATGAGCATCTGGTCACTAAGCAATCGAAAGAATGGAGCCCTGAACTTCACCTTCCCTCTTCCTGCTCCTATATGAGCCATGATCTTAACCCACCTCAACATATGAGGGTCTCTTGCCATCAGTCCAGTAAAAACCACTTGGGGTCTCAGCTGAGGGACCCACTCAAAAAAGAAATAGGCTAAGATAGAACCATAGCCAAATTTTGTTAGTTCTCCCTACCGACACTTGGTCAACTGGTCTTTAAAGACCGATAGCAATGCCTCCGCCTAGTTGAAAACTATAGGTGTCATAACCTCTATCGAATACAACATATGTGCCCTAGAATCCTGATGAGCTCCTTGGCTCCCAGCCAGCCTCTGCATGGTAAAAAGAAGAGTGTGAAGAGGGAGATCCACTACTGCCTTGATGGGAATCTTCTTCCCTGAAGTTCTAGTACGAGGAAGGTAGTGGCGATCAATCAACTCCTCGGTAGTCACGTCCCCTCCACGGGATCTAGTCAATGAAATCGGGGCACCTCGTCTCTATAATCTAGTCAAGAAGTATATATCTTCTACCTCAATGGTCAACACATGTGCCCCCACATCAAAGTATTCTTGGCCAAGATTCCACATATGGAGTATATACTCTAGCAATCTCTCATGAGACACCATACTAGGTGTGTGGAAGAAATTGAGGAGGTCGTAGTTCCTTAATGCAGCTATACATCCCACATCTCTTTCAGCACAGGCATCATCATCATCATGTCGTTGTTCCTTCCATATCACCATTTTTGACCACTGAAAACCTGCCAAAAACCATTGATGGACTAGTTAAAAACATATCCAATCATCAAAATCAATCAAAAGCTTGTGTTTTTTCTTATCCATGCATTTTTATAAGCCCACGGCCGGCACTGCCTAAGCCATGTTTGCACAGAGTGGTGGCACTGCCTGAGCACAGTATTAGAAGCATGGTTCTCACGGTGCATCGCCTGTCCTGTAAGGGGCAGGAGCGGTGCACGCATTTTAACTTTAGGGCCTGACTAAAAAGGCCAAAAACCCTCCTAAAACCAAAAATAAATACTTAAAAGTGAAAGGGTAGGGTTTTGTGTTTTACCTAGCTCTGATGGCGCTCAAATCGAACAGTCGAATCTCCTGGAATCGGCAGCTGAAGATCTGGTTCAAAGTTTCTCCAAAATGCTCTTGACTAGTGGTAAATAGTGAAATGTTTTGAGTTTTACTATTTGAAATGACTTTTATATAGCTATTTTAGGGTTTTTTAATGTCATTTTGATATTTTAAAATCATTATCATTATGAAATCCGTCCGTATGACTCATTAAAAGTTGTTTTTCGAGAAATTAACATTACTATTGAGTTTTGCAGGGGTAGAAATGAAAACAATAAAAGGCTATGGGGAGTTTGTTTTTTACTTTTTCATACTTCCTTAAAATGGAAAAAGTCCTCGAGCGTTTGTTTCGACACTTTGGTCATGCTCTCAGAACTCAGTATCAAAGTTTCAAGTATTTTTTCCGATTCTTTTTAGGCTTGTAAAACTATTCATCGTTAAAAAGAGACCTAATGGAGTCTCCTTTAAACTCTTTTTGGACTCCCTAAATATGAAAAGATTGTCCAGTACTTGTCTTCTTGATACTCGTAAAATTATTTGAAGAGTTGTCTCTCCAACGATAGGTTATCTCTTTTTCGGTTCAGATAGACTATTTTATGAAAAAGGACCCTTTGGAGTTTTCTTTTGTCTTCATTCAGACTCTCTAAATATGAACAATGCCGAGTTTGCTTTCATTGGACTCGTTAAACTAAACACTGAGAGACCCTTTTTTGGGGATGGAATCCCTCCTTTCTCAGGTTTGTGAAATGTATGGGAATGGACTTATCTTCGGATAATCTTAAACAAGTGTTTGTTACCCTCTTTGAACTCGTAAAAATGAAAAGAGGCACTCATCAATCATGATGGGGGAAATTAAGGGAAGGGAATCATTTTTGCAAATCCAATGGCAGTCGTTTGTCACCTTTGAAGATGGCACTGTTAGATTTGTATCATTCAAGCTAGCCTTATGATCTTAGGATATTTTAACTGAGAGAATAACATGCACAGCAATAAAACACAAGAGACAAGAAACAAAAATAATTTTCCTCGGGGAAACCATCAAGGAGAAAACCCCACAACTTCCTCAGAGATAGAATCAACACCAAAAGTAAAACCCAAAAACATAAAGATGATCTCTCGACAACAGTAGTCTCTCTCTTGTCCCAACAACTTCTCCTCTCACTCATGCACCCCAATGAATGTGTATGTGTGATAAATAGATAGTCTAGCTCTCTATTTATACTAATTCCTGACTTGACTAATCCCAACTAGGGTCTATTTCACTAGGTGAGTCTAATAACCCTAGTGCCCCAAAACTGCGGGGACTTTAACCCTTAGACAATAGGAGGGTTACCCACCTTGACTTGACATGACTTGTTTACATTATAGAAACTCCCGATAGGAACCTCGAGGCATGACGTGACTCAAGTACATTTGTCACATCCCCATGCCTCCGACCGGTGAAGAGGACGCGACCCATGGCTCAAATCACCTGGGCTAAGAGCCCCATGAACATATGCATACATGAAAATTGCTGAAACAGAATACTTAACAAAGATTTTGAACTAAAAACATGCACATATGCAGTTACTCATCATACACAGTGGAAACCAACAGCATTCAGTCATGCATACATTTATCATGTTCATCATATCATTAACAGAAAAGATAGTTACCGAAGTAAAATGCACAAGATCACTTATCTTATGAAGAGCTTTGATCCGCAACCAGCTACGCCGCTGCAACGTTCCACCCAACCATAGGCCAGCATGCTCCTTAATCTCTCAGCAGTGCTGCCACCCCCGAGCTGGGCATGATTCTCCAAGGAATAAGGGAACTATCAGGCTTACACATAGCCAAGGATACACAAAACACATAGCCAAGCCAACAGAGTTGGGTTTATCAGGCCATTAAGGAGCTGGAGAAGGCAAATTGCTAAGCTGGTGAGCTCATTACAGAGCCAAGAACACCTACACCAGAACTAGCCTGACCTCTAAGACACCCAAACACACCCAACACAAGGAATCAGTCCCTTCTCTGCTACACAGTCCCTCAGGCCCTGCATTCCCTTCCAGTGCTATTCAGGGGTGATGGAGAAGAAGGCCAACCCTCTAGCTCTGTCTGTGTGGTTTCCATCCACCAGGTTTATCAAGCAAATCTAATCCAACATCCCTGCTCCTCTCATAGTCCGAAGACCAACCATTGCACTTAGGCAATTAATTTAGCTGTCACAGCTTAAACAGGGAAATCCAAATCCTGAATCGTTCTTGGCCCTATCGTGGCCAAAACGATTCCCAAACGAATTATAGCAGTCCCCAAATGTAACAACAGACACAACTCATGACATGGGAAAGCAACAGTCCCAAAAGAGAAACGTAACAGCATACATTACCAGCAACATGGAGAAACAGCAACCCGTTTTGGGCAACGAAGTCACTGGAAGAAATTACACAGACCACGCTGGGAAGGAATTACAGTCTCCTGACCTGTGTGTGAGGAACAGCAATGTAGAGCCCACAATTCAACCTGTGAGGAAAGGTTCCACCCACACCATTCACAAATCCGCAGAAGAAAACCGCGTGGGTAAAACCCAGGAAAATTCATGTGCGTGAAAACAATGAGCAGACATATGGGAAGTGCGTGAAGGTGAACAGCTTCAGGGAGGATGTGAAATTGCAGTGCGTGGGTGTTCAGAAACTCATGGAGAGGAAGAAAATGTCTGCGTGAGACCAAAACCACCCAGAGCCTATGCGTGAGGAGAGACAAACAAAATCGTGGTGAGAATGGAATTGCCTACGTGAGTGAAGTCAACAGGGGTGGAGTGTGCGTGTGGGTGAGGACTGACAGTCCTGCCACCCCACTCCCAAAACCATTAACTGACTCAACCACCAGTAGCCATTATTCAATGAAGGTGGTTGGATAACACAAGGGGAGAAGACACATGGGTATTTTTCTCTCATTGGCCAAGGTTTGACAAATCCCCCCCCACACCCTTATCCTTGTGAAAATCATGCCCCTTTCGATTTAGTTTCCGCGATCTTAGCTGGTCAGGTTCATTTAATTAATTAAAGATGCATATTTACATGATGACCAACATAATATATGCCGCATGCCCCGATATACCATCGGCGACAAATTTAAATCCCAAAACATAGCATAACCGATCAATGGTGGGTCCTTGGCCTTTAGCTCCACACCATGATCATTTACAATTTATACATCATATACATCCAATGTAACAGGGTCAAAACTGGTACATTACATTCCCCTCCCCCTTCAATAGCAATGTCCTCAGTGCTTTACAAAATTTGAACAAAATGCTACACTGGTATCGCCTCAGTGTTCCGCAGAATTGAACAAAAATGGATGTGCCAATTGCATGGCATCCTCCAGCTCCCATGTATCCTCTTTAGGTCCGAAGTGCTCCCATTGCACCTTTACCTGCCCTATGGCTCAGTTCCGGAGCATGGTGACCTTCCTGTCGAGGATGTGCATTGGCTCGATTCGGAACTCTCCCTCGGGTTCCACCTGAATCACATCCCAATTTATCACATGGTTAGGATCATGTACATATCTCTTAAGAAAAGAAACATGAAAAACATTATGAGCTCTAGTGCTACCAGGCAATGCAAGTCTATATGCAACTGGCCCTATCCTTTCAAGCACTTCAAATGGCCCACAATATCTCGGTGACAACTTGGCACAACTTCCAAGCTTCAAGGAACTCTTCCTTGCCCTCACTCTGAGGTAAACATGATCCCCAACACTGAACTCCCTATTCACCCTATGCTTATCTGCATAGCTTTTCTGTCTATTATGTGTTGCTTTCAGATTCTGCCTGATCTTTACAACCTCTTGCTACATTTCCTTGAGCAACTCTGGCCCAAGCACAATCCTGTTCACTGGATTATCCCAAGTTACTGGTGTCCTACACCTTCTTCCATACAAAGCTTCATACGGACTCATCCCCAAGTATGCTTGATGTCCATTGTTATAAGCAAACTCTACCAAGTGTAAGAAGTCTTCCCACTTGGTTGGTTTGTCTATTACATACATGCAAAGAATGTCTTCAAGCACCTGATTAACTCTTTCTGTCTGACCATCTGTCTGAGGATGGTATGCAGTGCTGAAGTTTAGCTTTGTACCCAAATCTGCAAACAACCCCTTCCAAAAGTTGGAAGTGAACTTGACATCTCTGTCAGAGACTATTGCCTTCAGCAATCCATGCAATCTGAATATCTCCTTCATGAAGATCTTTGCAATGTCACCAGCCTCATATGTAGACTTAACCAATATAAAATGTGTTGCCTTTGTCAACTTGTCTACCACAACCATGATGGAATCATGTTGTCTCCAAGTCATCGGCAACCCTGTAATAAAATCCATGGAAATAACTTCCCATTTCCATTCTGGAACTGGCAAAGGCTGCAACAAACCTGCTGGATGTTGATGCTCAACCTTTACCTGCTGACATTTCATACACCTTGAAATGTACTCAGCCATATCCTTTTTCATTCCTGGCCAAAATTACTGCTTTCTTGCTGTAGCAATGGTCTTTTGATATCCTGGGTGACCAGAATACGGAGCTTGATGGATTTCATCCATGACAACTCTCCTCATATCTGCTACATTCGGAATATAAATTCTACCTTTATAAGTGAGAAGTCCATCACCTTCCAATCTATATCCCTCATACCTCTTCTCAGGACTTTGCTGCTGCAATTTGTCTTTTACTTGCTCATACAATTCATCTCTGGCAACATGATTGGAAATCGGCTGCCTCAAATCTGATTGGAAAATACTAAGAGATGCCACATGCATTTCTTGCACTTTCCTGCTGAGTGCATCAGCCACCTTATTCTCTTTTCCCTTTATGTGCTTGATTTCAAAATCAAAGTCACATAAAAACTCCAGCCATCTTGCTTGCCTAGCATTCAGAGTAGGCTGATCAAATAGATACTTCAACCCACAATGGTCTGTTCTGAGCTCAAATTTCCTACCCATCAAGTAATGTCTCCACATCTTTAGAGCATGTACTATGGCTGCAAGCTCTAGATCATGAGTGGCATAGTTCTTCTCATGTTCCTTCAGCTTTCTTGACTCATAACACATCACGTGGTTGTCCTGCATAAGGACTCCTCCAAGCCCTTGTCTACATGCATCGGTACACACCACGAAATCTTTCTCTGGATCTGCAACCTTCAACACTGGTGCACTGGTGAGAAGATTCTTCAATTGCTGGAAGATTTCTTCACACCTCGATGTCCATTTGAACTTCATCCCCTTCTTCTACAAGGAAGTGATGGCATGTGCAACTTTGGAGAATCCCTCAATGAATCTCTTGTAGTATCCTGCAAGTCCCATGAAAGATCTTACATCTGTCACATTTCTTGGAGTAGGCCCATTCATAATGGCTTCAATCTTTTCAGGGTCCACAGATATACCCTCCTCTGAGATAATGTGACCCAAATACTGAATTCTATCTCTATAGAAGTCACATTTGCTTAGCTTTGTGTACAACTGATGCTCCCTGAGCAAATCCAATTTCAATCTCAAATGATCTTCATGCTCTTCCTCATTCTTGGAATAAACAAGAATGTCATCAAGGAAAACAAGAACAAACTTGTCCAGATACTTGCTGAAGGCACTATTCATGAGGCACATACATGTAGCTGGTGCATTTGTGAGACCAAATGGTACCACTACAAACTCATAATGTCCATACCTTGTCCTGAAGGCTATCTTATGAATGTCTTCATCCTTGATCCTTACCTGATGGTAACCGGACCTCAGGTCAATCTTGGAAAATACCTTTGCTCCCCTCATTTGATCAAAGAGGTCATCAATCCTAGGCAAAGGATATTTATTCTTCACAGTAACCTTGTTCAACTGTCTGTAGTCAATACATAACCTGAGTGTACCATCTTTCTTCTTTACAAACAAGACCGGTGCTCCCCAAGGAGACGCACTCGGCAGAATATACTTCTTCTCCAACAACTCTTGCAATTGCATCTTCAACTCTAGCATCTCTGGGGTACTCATCCTATAGGGTGCTTTGGACACTGGTGCTGCTCCTGGCACAAGTTCAATTGTGAAGTCAATGTCCCTCTTTGGAGGAAGCCCTAGAATCTCATTAGGAAACACATCCCTGAATTCCTGTAACACCTGATAGTCCTCCAACCTCGGAGTTTCATCTCCTGATGTTTCCAAAATATGAGCTGCATACAACTGGCAACCCTTCCTATAGAACTTCTTTAACTGCATTGCTAAAATCTGCCGTACTGAAATCACCTTTGGAATGCCTTTCACAACTACTAGGTTTCCTTCTTCATTCATGCATTCAAAAGTCTTATTGTAGCAGTCAAGCTTCACCCTGTGAGCTTCTAACCAATCCATCCCAATGAGAACATCATAGGAACCAAGAGGCAGAACATTCATATCTAAACAAGTGACCAATCCATTCATGACCAATGGACATTTCTCTACCACTTCACTAACCTTTCTCTTAGTTCCAGTGGCTAGCTGAACTAACCAAGACTTCCTATGCTTTACTTTCTTAAAATCACAAATCTCCACTACTCTAGGAGTAATGTAACTGTGAGTAGAACCATGGTCAATCAAAATAGAAACAGATTGCTCAACAATCTTACCTGCTACTTCAACCACAGCTGACTGGTGATTTTCCTGACGGTCCTCCAATGCTGCATAAATCCTAGGAATTGCCCTTTCTACTTGACCCACTACCTCCGTTTCATGGATGTTATAAGTTGGTCTTACACTCTCATTCTCGAGTGGACAATTCCTGCGCATGTGGGGTCCTCCACATTTCCAACATTGAAGTGGCCCTCTATTCTGTTGTGGATCCTTAGGATTTTCTCCTACCACTCCAGCTGGCTTACTCGTAGCTTGAGGTGGCTGCTTCTGCTGATTCCTGAAACTAGAAGGTTTGAAACCTTTCTTTCTTTGGTCAAACTTCTCATTCTTCTTGTCCTTCCATGCCTTATGGTAATCCGGCTTACCTTTGCTTTGCTCATAACAATACTTAGCCGTCCTTATTGCTTCTTCAAGATTTCGAGGTTCATAGAACTCAATTCTATCTTTATAACACTGAGGTAATCCACTTAGGAAACGCTGGACCTTCACTTTTTCATCTCTGATGTAGCGGACATACCTCAACAGCTCCAAAAACTTATTTGCATACTCTTCCATGGTCTGCTGTCCCAATTTCAACCCATGGAACTCCTTAATCTTGTCATCATAATACCTGTCAGAGAGGTATTTCTGCTTGAAATACTTCTTGAACTATTTCCACTTAAGCCTCCTTTCACTGATCCTCTTCACTTTCTTGAAGTGTTCCCACCAAATGGATGCTCTTCCATTTAGATTGAATATGGCAACTCTTGCCTTCATGTTTCCTGAATAATCATGCACTTGAAAGTACTTCTTAATACCAAGAAGCCAAGCTTCAGCCTCTTGTCCAGTCTTTACCTCACCATCAAACGTAAGAGGTTTAGCTTTCTTGAATTCATCTCGAGTGCGGTCCCTTTGGTGCCTCTTTCTTTTTCTTTTATGAGAAGAAGAACTAGAATCCCCGCTGGATTCGTCAGAATCAGATGATCCCCTAGAAGTCCTTCTCCTTCTCCTAGTACTGCTCTTACTGCCCTCTGGTCTTACTGTACCTCATCCAGAGTCTATCTTTCTCTGCAAGTCTGTCAAACTCTGCAACATTGCAGCATTCAACCGATGCTGCTCTTCTTGGGATTTAATCAAGCTTCTCATGGTAGCTGCAACATCTGACGGGGTCTCTTGGAATCTCCTTCCATTTGACTCAATGTCATCATTCCTATTACGGGCATTTTCTCCCATGGCACCTTCTGCTTGCTCGTAGGAATCCCGAGCATCATATCCGTCATGGGTTCTCATAACTGAACCACCACTTACTTACCAAACTACACTACCTGGAATACTTCTCTTGAAGGCGACTATAATTCTGCAAACGTGTTAATAACACAATTATTAGATGCACACATTGATAGAAATCAACATTACTTACCTTCTCTTGGAATAATCATAAAATGACAAATGCCCAAACACACAAAATTTTCTTCATCAAGGAATGACTGTCTGAAGGGGACGACGGGCAGCGCCCTCGTTTTTTTTGTTTTTTTTTTGTAAATTATTGGTTTTCGTGCAATCTGGCGAATAAGATCGCTGCCTCTTTTCTCCTTTCATCCCTAAAATTTCACTAGAAAACAGCTGCAAAATCCCTCTGAAAACAGTTGGAATCGGCCGAGAAATCTCATGGAAAAACACGGAATTTTCCTTTCCTTCTCATCGGCTGTCGGATGTCTTTCCACATCGGCCGCAAAATGCCTTCGGCTTCCGCAACAGCGGACGCTCCTTCACTTTCCTCTTCCGATCGACGCACTTTCTCTTGCGGCGTCGGCAGTCTTTTTGATCGACCGGCAAATTCCTTCGGCTTCCGCAACAGCAAACGCTCCTTCACTTTCCTCTTCCGATCGGTGCACTTTCTCTTGCGGCGTCGGCAGTATTTTTGATCGGAAGCCAAATGACTTTGGCTTCCACAATGGTGGCTCACCAAAGTCCGAATCCTTCCGACGTCCGCTCTTTCCTGGAGAAATTTCAACTTCGAGCGTCGGCTGACTTCTTACATCGGAAGCCAAATGACTTTGGCTTCCGCAACGGCAGACGCGCAAACCTTAACTTCTTCCGATTTGGCACTTACGGAGAACAATTTTAACGTCGAAAGTCGGCGGACTTCTTGCATCGGAAGCCAAATGAATCTGGCTTCCGCAATGGCGGTTGACGGACCACTTTCCCTTCCGATTCACTTCGCGAATTATTCCGCAACGGCGGACGAGAAATCACTTTCCCTTCCAACGATTTCTTTCTTTGGCCGCGTCGGCTGTCGGCGGTCTTTCTTCATCGGCCGGCTTAACGGTTTGGCTTTCGCAATGGTGGATGCCTAATCGTTTCTCCATCTGCAACGGCGGACGCCCATTCCTTTCCTTCTTCTGAAGAATCAGCGACCGAATCCCTTCTGCAGCCGCAACGACGGATGGCAAACCGCTAGCCCTTCTGCCACATCAAAAGTTGAAACCTCTAACCTTCTGATGACCCGACTGTCAGCACTTAGAAAAATTTCTTGAAATTTTCTTGCTGTCCTCAAATTCCTGATTGCTGCTAGGTAGAAGGAAATTCTGCTTCTGTCATTGCATATTCTTGGCCCATAGAGGCCCATTGTTGCCAACCTATGGCTCTGATACCATGCTGTCACGTCCCCATGCCTCCGACCGGCGAAGAGGACGCGACCCATGGCTCAAACCACCTGGGATAAGAGCCCCATGAACATATGCATACATGAAAATTGTTGAAACAGAATACTTAACAAAGATTTTGAACTAAAAACATGCACATATGCAGTTACTCATCATACACAGTGGAAACCAACAGCATTCAGTCATGCATACATTTATCATGTTCATCATATCATTAACAGAAAAGATAGTTACCGAAGTAAAATGCACAAGATCACTTATCTTATGAAGAGATTTGATCCGCAACCACTTATGCCGCTGCAACGTTCCACCCAACCATAGGCCAGCGTGCTCCTTAATCTCTCAGCAGTGCTGCCACCCCCGAGCTGGGCATGATTCTCCAAGGAATAAGGGAACTAGCAGGCTTACACATAGCCAAGGATACACAAAACACACAACCAAGCCAACAGAGTTGGGTTTATCAGGCCATTAAGGAGCTGGAGAAGGAAAATTGCTAAGCTGGTGAACTCATTACAGAGCCAAGAACACCTACACTAGAACTAGCCTGACCTCTAAGACACCCAAACACACCCAACACAAGGAATCAGTCCCTTCTCTGCTACACAGTCCCTCAGGCCCTGCATTCCCTTCCAGTGCTATTCAGGGGTGATGGAGAAGAAGGCCATCCCTCTAGCTTTGTCTGTGCGGTTTCCAGCCACCAGGTTTATCAAGCAAATCTAAGCCAACATCCCTGCTCCTCTCACAGTCTGAAGACCAACCATTGCACTCAGGAAATTAATTTAGCTATCATAGCTTAAACAGGGAAAGCCAAATCCTGAATCGTTCTTGGCCCTATCGTGGCCAAAATGATTCCCAAACGAATTATAGCAGTCCCCAAACGTAACAACAGACACAACTCACGACATGGGAAAGCAACAGTCCCAAAAGAGAAACATAACAGCATACATTACCAGCAACGTGGAGAAACAGCAACCCGTTCTGGGCAACGAAGTCACTGGAAGAAATTACACAGACCACGCTGGGAAGGAATTACAGTCTCCTGACCTGTGTGTGAGGAACAGCAATGTAGAGCCCACAATTCAACTTGTGAGGAAAGGTTCCTCCCACACCATTCACAAATCCGCAGAAGAAAACCGCGTGGGTAAAACCCAGGAAAATTCCTGTGCGTGAAAACAATGAGCAGACATATGGGAAGTGCGTGAAGGTGAACAGCTACAGGGAGGATGCGAAATTGCAATGCGTGGGTGTTCAGCAACTCGTGGAGAGGAAGAAAATGTCTGCGTGAGACCAAAACCACCCAGAGCTTGTGCATGAGGAGAGACAGACAAAATCGTGGTGAGAATGGAATTTCCTGCGTGAGTGAAGTCAACAGGGGTGGAGTGTGCGTGTGGGTGAGGACTGACAGTCCTGCCACCCCACTCCCAAAACCATTAACTGCCTCAACCACCAGCAGCCATTATTCAATTAAGGTGGTTAGATAACACAAGGGGAGAAGACACATGGGTATTTTTCTCTCATTGTCCAAGGTTTGACAAATCCCCCCCCACACCCTTATCCTTGTGAAAATCATGCCCCTTTCGATTTAGTTTCCGCGATCGTAGCTAGTCGAGTTCATTTAATTAATTAAAGATGCATATTTACATGATGACCAACATAATATATGCCACATGCCCCGATATACCATCGGCGACAAATTAAAATCCCAAAACATAGCATAATCAATCAATGGTGGGTCCTTGGCCTTTAGCTCCACACCATGATCATTTACAATTTATACATCATATACATCCAATGTAACGGGGTCAAAACCGGGACATTACAACATTACAAATACATCTTGGAATAAACATCGGGTTACAATACATAAGAAATACAAGTGAATACATTCCGAAGTTACAATTACATCAACACTCCCTCTTAACTAGGAAGGTATTCTCTTGACACAATTTATTAACACAAGTATTCTTCTCTGTATCATCTGGATCATCATCGAGTCTTCGTCATCTTCACCTTCAAGTCATCTCTATCTTCAAGTCACCTTCATCTTCAAGTCATCTTCACCTGGATCTGGATCATCATCACTGGATCTGGATCATCCCTCAATCTGGATCATCTCTGGAGCATCATCTCTGGATCTGGATCATCTTTTGATCTGGATCATCTCTGCTGGATCATCATCACTGGATCATCACAGGTGCTATCTCATGATTCTTCTCGTCATAGGAATTTCTACAGAGCCAGCCCTTTTTCATGCTGGTTGTAGGCCTAGCCTCCATGTAGGTATTCTTTAGCACTTATATCTGATCATGTAGGAACCAATCCTATAATCATATTAGAAAGGCATGCCCAACACTCACATCTGACCATGTGGGAACCAATCCCACAACCCTGTCAAAAAGGCCCAGCACTTACATCTGACCATGAGAGGAACCAATCCAGCATTCATGTTAGAAAGGATCTGCACTTACATTCGACGCATTGGAGGAACCAATCCAACATACATGTTCAAAAATGCTCTGCACTTACATTTGACACATGTGAGGAACCAATCCAACATACATGTTCGAAAGGGCTCTGCACTTACATCTACACATGCGAGGAACCAATCTAGCATGCATGTCAGAAGGGCTCTGCACTTACATCTGCACATGCGAGGAAACAATCTAGCATGCATGTCAGAAGGGCTTGCACTCACATCTGATCATGTAGGAACTAATCCTACAATCATATCAGAATGGCCCCCAATCCCAGACTGAGCTACCTGGTAACTGAACAGGTACCTCCATTCCAAGAATGGCATTCAGCGCTTACTTATGATCATGTAGGAACTAATCCTACCGTCACATCAGAATGGCTCAGCACTCATATCTGACATGGAAGGAACCAATCCTCTCACCATGATAGAATGGCTCATCCCTTACATCTGACCGTGGAAGGAACCAATCCTCTCACCATGTCAGAATGGCTCTGGGTCTCATCATTTCCCCTTGGAGGAAACCTCAATCTGGAGAACACCAAGCTTCTCCCTGAAGTACTCGAACTTCACCCTAGCCAATGGCTTTGTCAACACATCAGCTAGCTGTTCCTCCGTCACAACATACTGGAGCTTCATTGCTCCCCTCTGCACCATATCCCTAAAATAATGATACTTGATCTCGATATGCTTCAACTTGTCATGGAACACTGGATTCTCTGACAACTTCACACAACTCTGGTTGTCACAATGTATACAAGTAGCATCCATCTGGAGATCAAATAAATCAGACAGTAGCTTCCTCATCCATACTGCCTCACAACTAGCTGAACAAGCTACGACATACTTTCCTTCAGCTGTACTCAGTGCCACACAGGATTGCTTCCTACTAAACCAAGAGATTACACCTGATCCCATACTGAAGTGTTAGGATATTTAGACACTTAGTAGTTAGTTAAGATCAATTTGTTTAATATATCCATTAGGTAAAAGTGTGTTTCTTTAGTATGCATTAGTATGCATTTGTAAATATTCTAATCCAACAGTCACGATATGTTCTAGACATAGAGTGATCCGACGGTTCAACTTCTCTTAGATCATACCTACCATTGATCCATGGCTTAACACTCGATTGGTCTATGATCTCTATTTAAATACCATAGAGGGTCCTTGGCTAGTTGATCGATTATGAGAAGCTCATGTAACTTTCTTTCTTTTGCATAATAAATTGCTCCAAGTAGCTATTTGGCTGGGGCCATGGATTGTTTCCCTCTCGAGGGTTTTAACCACGTGATAAACATCGGTGTGTTGATTTGTGATCTATTTGTGTGAAGCAGTTTCTGAAGGTGTTCGGTCTTTTGGGAGTACCCTGTGTACCTGAACATGGTATCAAAGCTTTTATGAAGAGCCGCTTTCGGTTTTGATCAAGATCTAGAACCGGTGTTGCTGAAACTTTGAAAGGGTTTCTGGTTCTATATTTTTTGTGCATTTGTGGCCTATGGGAGCTATTCCATTGCATCCGGAGCACCATTTTCATTGGAAAATAGTTTTCGTTTCATCGAAAACCGTTTCTGTTTGCTCTAGAAACACCCATTTCAGCAAATCTGAAGGTATAATGTTATAGTGACGGATTTGTATTTTTTAAATCTCTCATATTTTATCAGTTTATTATTAGATCTTTTATGTTTTAGTATCGAACTGTTGTTTTCCCTTACTGCGTATGCTCTTTTTGGTGCACCTTGCGCAATCGCGGCGAATTAGAAATAGTAAGGGGAATTTTTTTTTCTTGTCTTCTCGGCTACGTATGCTCTTTGTCGTGCACCTTGTGCAATCACGACAAATCAGAAACAGCGAGAAAACTTGAAAACGTAGACTTTTTGGGTAAGCTAACCAAGATCTAACCCCATTGTGTGGGAAAAGATTTTTTTGTTTTTGTTTTTCGTTTTTTTTGTGATTTGCATGAGAAGAAAGCAAGCACAGAAAACGAGAGAGAAGAGTAAAAAAAAAAAAAAAACCCTTCCTCTTTTCATACTTTTACGAACATTTTAAACTTAGCTCACTTAGTCCAAAGTTGCTTTACACCTTGATGAGTCTTGAGTTCAAGTCTTATCAAACTACTTTTTAGTGCATGCAATTTCTATTTTCAATTTACTTTATTATAAAAGTGCATCTCACATTAATAAAATAAAATAAAAGTGAGTCACTTAAGTCTTTTAATTTATTGCCGCACTATTTAAAAAGTCACATTATTGTAAAAGTGAACATCACTTATTCTACAAAAGTGATTCACTTCAAAGCAACTTTATTGTAAAAGTGATTGTCAAAGGTTGATCTTGGGAAGAGGGGGCTTCTTTTTTTTAGTTGGTCAAGTTAATATCTGCCAAGTCATTATTGGGGACATCTTCAACATTTTCTTTGATCAAGCATAACTTCATCATCCGGAATCAGTTTTAAGTGCCATTTTTTTTTAAACCACATATTTTTTCGAGCTCTTTACATATAAATAGTTAGTTTCTGTTATTTTAGCAATTATTTTATAGTATGGCTACCCCTTGTGATATTATACTTACAAGTTCTAACTATTTCTCATGGAAATCTCGTATGGAGGATGTTCTATGAAGTAGGGGACTTTTCAGGATAACCTTAGGGAAAGA
This sequence comes from Pseudotsuga menziesii, assembly GCA_001517045.1. Classification (NCBI taxonomy): domain Eukaryota; kingdom Viridiplantae; phylum Streptophyta; class Pinopsida; order Pinales; family Pinaceae; genus Pseudotsuga; species Pseudotsuga menziesii. Next base: position 833,494 of record LPNX010621957.1, read on the forward strand.
AATAGAACCCACTGATGATGATAAGAAAATTAAATGGGAAAATAGATGTGATGAATCTCGTGGATTGATTGGGATGTCAATCTCTATTGATTTGCGTGTCCACATATCTGAATTTGATGAACCTGATAAAGCTTGGGAAAAGTTGAAATCTGTGTTTGGTAAACACAATGAAATTCGAGGTCATCAACTTGAAAATGAGTTGATTTTCTTGAATCCAAACTATTTTTCATGCATTCAAGACTATTTATCTAAGTATAAAACTCTTAGACTATTATGTGCAGAATGCAAGATTAAGAAAGAAGACAAACAATGTATTTATCATATTCTTTCCAAACTTGGACCTGCATATTCTGTTTTTGTATCCACATTCTACTCCATGAAAGAATTCTTGACTGCAGCTAGCTATCAAGAGCCTAGCCTTGAATCCTTTTGTGATTCCTTAATTAGAGAGCAATATAAGCTCATTCATCTTGGAATAATTAACAATACAGATACATCTGGGAAAGCCTTATTGTCCCAACAGAAAGAAAAGTCCAAGCCTCCCAAGAAACAGAATTTTCGCAATAATAAGCCAAACAACAAGGGTCCCAAACCCTCTCAGTCAGCTCCTTCTTTAAAAAATGACAAAGGATCCAAGCAAAAAGGAAAGAAAACTCAGCGTCATTGCAATTTTTGTGGGAAAGATAATCATGATGAATCTAATTGTTTTAAGAAGATGGCAGCCTTGGAAGCAGGAATGAAGAAGCACCACATCAGCCTAGATTCATCTTCAGAATCTACCTCTCATGGACATGCACTTTGTGCTTCTGGTTACTCTTATACTGCATCTTCTTCTTCTACTTCAATTGAATGGCTCATTGATTCTAGAGCATCTTATCATATGGCTAAGGATAAAGCAATATTTTCTACTATGCATGAATGTAACACCAAACAAATATTTGTTGGTGATGATAGATCTCTAAGTGTTGTAGAATCTGGAACAGTTCTAGTAGAAAATGGTCATTTTAGTGATGTAATATGTGTTCCAAAAATTTCCTACAATTTTTTATCAGTCTATCAAATTACTCATTCAGGTGAAGGTAAAACTGTGATGTTTACACCTCACCAAGTTGTAATCAAGGATTTTAAAAATCCTCAAAATATCCTTGCTATTGGAACTATTGATGATATTACCAGGTTGTACAAATTTAACAACTTTGGGTCATCACCTTTTCCTTCAGTTTTTGTTGCTCATAGTGATAACTTGAGCAAAATTTGGCATGAGCAATTTGGTCACTTAAATTATCGCTCATTGCAACAACTATGTAAAGACAATATGGTGACTGGTCTTCCACTGATATCTTGCAAGGATGGTGTTTGTTCCGGTTGTGTACTCGAAAAACATCATCGGGACAATTTTGAAAAACGTGCCTCTTGGCACGCCTCGGTTCCCTTGGAGCTTGTGCATAGTGACTTGTGTGGCCCTCTTCCATCTGCTTCCTTTTCTGGTTTCAAATATTTATTAACCTTCATTGATGGCTACTCCAGACGCACTTGGGTTTACTTCCTAAAACTTAAGAGTGAATTATTTAACATTTACTTGGCCTACAAGGCCCTTGTTGAAAAACAATCTGGTCATCAAATTATTAAGTTAAGATCTGACAATGGAGGAGAATATGTTAACAACAAGTTCACTACTTTTTGCACTGAACAAGGAATCCAACAACAGCACACTGTTCCATATACACCACAACAAAATGGTGTAGCTGAATGGAAGAACCGCACTTTAAAAGAAATGGCTAATTGTATGATCCAATCTAAGGGACTAAGTCTTCAATATTGGGCTGAGGCTATAAATTGTGCAAATTACATAGTTAATCGCACACCCACTAAATTTTTATAGGGTATAACACTGGAAGAAGCATGGAGTAAAATTAAACCAAATGTAAGTCACTTTCATGTGTTTGGTTGTGAAGCATGGGCTCACATTCTGGATGAAAAACGGAAAGCATTGCAGCCTAAAAGTGAAAAGTGCATATTTGTTGGATATTTTGAAGATGTAAAAGGTTATATACTTCTTTATCCACATTCTCATGATAAAATCATTAGAAGAGATGTTAAATTTGATGAAAATCTCTTGGCCTGCAAGCCTAACTTGGAAGGTGTGCCATCTTTGGCCTGCGAGCCTGATTCAATGATTGTGCCTTTTTCTTCCTCTTCTTCCAGCTTCCTTAACAGGTTTTCAACTCCAGTTTCTGATGATGACAGTGAGGATGAAAATCCACCTCCACCTACTCATGTTCCTCTGATTGCACCAGCACCAATACTTCCTCGATGGGTCCATTCAACATGTGAAGCAGCTGGTGATCTTGCTGGTGATCCTAGAGTTCAACGACGAACACGTTCTCAGTTTCAGCGAGCCTCTCCTCTTTTTGCTCAAGTTTCTGAGAATCATGATCCATAAAATTTTGTAGAAGCTTCAGGAAATCCAGATTGGGATGCAGCTATGGGTGAAGAATATTGTTCCTTAATGGCGAACGATACTTGGGATCTTGTTCCTCTTCCAAAAGGAAGAAAACTTGTCAGATGTAAATGGGTCTACAGAACTAAGTATGCATCAGATGGAAGTGTTGAAATACTTAAGGCAAGGTTAGTTTCCAAAGGTTTTTCCCAAGTTGAAGGGATTGACTACAATGAAACCTTTGCCCCTGTAGCAAAAATGAACTCCATCCTCCTTTTTCTTTCCCTTACAGCCTTACATAACTGGGAAGTCCATCAAATGGATGTCAAGTCTGCCTTCTTACATGGTCAGGGATAATTTTAGGGGCGAATTTTAGCCCAGTGGGCTATTTTTCCATGTTTTCTCCCAAAAAAGATTCACCATTTTGCTTTTTTTGAAGCCCTATTTCGCCCAATTTTGATGGGGTAAAATATTTTTCCCCTAAAAATCGCCAAATTATTATATAATTGATATAAAATCCTTGGAAATTAAAATATTTTTTGAAAAATATCGCCAATCATTTTATAGTTGGCCATTTAAGAATTGGTAATATTCGCCAACGTTTATACACTTTCAAATAAGTATGGTTCCTTAAAATCATCCCTGTACATGGTGATTTACATGAGTAAATTTACATGGAACAACCTCCTGGATATGTTCAAAATAACTCTAGCCTTGTTTGTCTCCTTAAGAAATCCTTATATGGCCTTAAGCAAGCTCCTAGAGCTTGGTATGCCAAAATGGATAGCTTTCTCCTTGATTTTGGTTTTTCTAGATGCCATTCTGACCCCAATGCCTATACCAAGAAAGTAGGAAACCATCTCATCATACTTGTTCTTTATGTTGATGATCTTATCCTTACTGGTAGTGACCATAAACTTATAAGCCATGTGAAATCCAGTCTTAAGAAAAATTTTGAAATGTTAGACTTATGGCATTTGCATTATTTTCTTGGTCTCCAAGTCTTGTAAACCAAAGAAGGAATCTTTCTTTCCTAGTCTAAGTATGCTTGTGACCTTCTTTGTCACTTCCACATGGAAGATTGTAAACCAGCCCCTTCTCCCTTCCAGTCTGGAGTCAAACTTTCTACCACTTGTACTTCCCCTGAAGTAGATTCCACCTTGTATCGTCAGCTTGTTGGTAGTCTTTTATACTTGACTCATTCCCGTCCTAAAATTTCCTTTGTTGTTGGTCGTGTTTCCCGTTATATGCAAACTCCTCATGAAAGTCACTGAAAAGCAGCAAAAAGAATACTTCAATATATTCGAGGTACAATTCAGTTTGGGATTCATTACAGTACAAGGGGGAAACCTTTGTTGTTTTCCACTGATTCAGATTGGGCTGGCAATCTTGATGATCGAAAGTCTACTACAGGTTATGTTTTCAGTTTGGGATCTAGACCTATCACTTGGGCTTGTAAGAAACAACAAACTCTTGCTCTTTATTCAACAAAAGCAGAATATCGAGCTGCAGTTAATGCCAGTCAAGAAGCTTTATGGCTTCAACAGATCCTTTTAGAGTTTGGATTCGAGCAGCAGTAACCTACTCCACTTTGGTGCAACAATCAAAGTTCCATCAAGCTTGCCAAAGATCTAGTTCTACATCAGCGTAGTAAACACATTGAGCTACACATGCACTTCATCAGAAATCGTGTTCATGATCATGTTATTGAAGTGCTCTATTGCCCTACAGATGATCAAGTTGCAGACATCTTCACCAAGTCTCTTATAGAAGTGAAGTTTTCTAAACTTCGGTCTATGTTAGGAGTTCAGGATTGTGTCCTTAAGGGGGGATAGGCTCTAATGCCTCCTTCTTTCTCCTAATAGTGTCACTTTTGTAAATCCTTCAATCCTATCCCAAGTTGTTCTTAAGGGGGGATGTTAGGATATTTAGACACTTATGAGTTAGTTAAGATCAACTTGTGTAATATATCCGTCAGGTGAAAGTGTGTTTCTTTAGTATGCATTAGTATGCATTTGTAAATATTCTAATCCGACGGTCACAATATGTTCTAGACATAGAGTGATCCGATGGTTCAACTTCTCTTAGATCATACCTACCATTGATCCGTGGCTTAACACCTGATTGATCTATGATTTCTATTTAAAGAGCATAGAGGGTCCTTGGCCAGTTGATAGTTTATGAGAAGCTCACGTAAATTTCTTTCTTTTGCATAATAAATTGCTCCAAGTAGCCATTTGGCTGGGGCTGTGGACTGTTTCCCTCTCGAGGGTTTTAACCACGTGACAAACATTGGTGTGTTGATCTGTGATCTATTTGTCTGAAGAGGGTTTCTGAAGGTGTTCAGTATTTTGGGAGTACCCCATGTACCCAAACATGAAGTAACACCCTGAAGTGCTCTTCCTATCGATGGCACTACCTGCCCAATCTGAATCAACATAACCTTCCAAGTTAATCTTCTAATTCACCTCATAATTGAGCCCATAATCAATTGTACCCCTCAGGTACCTCAGAATATGCTTTGCAGTAATCAATTGAACATGTCTTAGATCTGTCAAGAACTGACTCAAGGTGTTCACAGCAAAGCAAATGTCTGGTCTCATGTTCGTCAGGTACATCAAGGACCCAATAATCTGATGATACATCATAGAATCAACACCTTCTGATGAATCATCACTCAATAGCTTCATGTTCGATGCCATAGGTGTGTTCATGTCCTTGCAGTCCATCATCCTAAACCTCTTCAGGATCTCTACTGCATACATTCCTTGTTCGAGGAATATTCCATCCACATTCTACCACACCTCCATGCCTAGAAAATAGTGCATTGACACATAACAGGAGCATCACTGTTCTTCCTCCTTCAACCTTGAAGCAAAGGTTGGAATCCACTTTACTCTCAGTAAAGCCTAGAGTCATCAGTAATCTATCCATCCTGTTGTACCATGTCAAACCTTAATATATTTTGTAGTCACTCCCTCTGAAGTGGATCATCATACTCCCTCTGTCTTCTGTACTCTATGCATTGAAACATTTTGTACTGGAGTGACAAGTAGCTTCCTCTGCTACTAATATTCTATGTATCCATCTAGGATCACTGGATACCAAGATCCTCTATCTTGAACTTTTTTAAAATTTCTTCTCACACCCATCTATGATCTTGTCATCCTCTATCAACCTTGTAGCAAAGGTTCATATCTTCATCAAGATCCTCATGTATGTGTTATCCATGGGTGTCTTCTGAGCTCATTCAAGGCCTTCTTTCATTTGCACACATGATTCTTCCTGTCATGTGCATTTCTAGTCACTGCAAATGTCTCTTCATAGTTTATGCCTCATGCTACGAATCTTGCCTTGTATCCCATGATGTTTCCATCTACTGCATGATGGAACTACGAACTTCTCTTCAGTGTCGATACTGCATCCTAGACATCATTCTTATTGAACTGATCTTCCCTTTCTTCTTGGTTACTTGTTCATGGCTAGAAGGTTCTGCATGAATTATGTCACTGCATTCGTCATATTATTTTTTATCTTGAAATGTCGTTACTTGTTCTTCGAAACAAGTCTCATTCTTCTTTTCTTGTAGGCGATTATGTATGCGATCTTTCCTACAAGTCAAATGCGTTTGTATTGTTAGAAACATTTCATAAGAAATAATCATACTAGCAAGTTCTTATGCATAAATATATAATCATGCAACTACTTTATCCAATACAACATTCATCCATATCTCACAGAGACTTTCTAGATGCCTTCCATCTCTACCAGGATAACATTGAGATTGTGCACTAATCCAATATGTCAGCAAAGAGGTTTCATTCTAGATAAGTAGCAATGGAGATTTATATAGCACCATGAGCTACTTACCCGTCACATGCATATTAGAAGTATACTGTCATTAATGCAAACATTATATCATCATGCAAAACAAAACAATATCATGAAATGACAATTGAAAACTTATCTTTATTTGTTTCATGGGTAGACTTCTTCTTGAGCCTTTAGCTTCATCGTCTTCTTCATTCATAATAGCATCGTTTCTTATCCAAATGCTAAGGTGGATAAGAGGTTATTCAAGAGTTGAGTTCTTCATATTCCTCATCGCTTGAGGGATATTCTTTGGATGGTGAGAGCTTGATCTTCAGTTTCTCCCATCTTCTCTTCTCTTATTATGAGTCAAGCTTCTTCTTCTTCCCAGAGTCTACTGAAAGTAATCACTTCCTTCTAGCACACCTTCTTCGAATGAATGAATCCCATGATCCTGGGAGGCCATTCAAGGTGGTTATCACCACTTCTGCATTCTCTACTTCTTCTTCTACCACTTCAAGTTGTTCTCTGATTTGAGAGACCCCCATAAAGTATGACTGTATGGTCTCTGCATTCTCGATCTTCACATTCTTCAACTGTTTTCTCAAAGTCATATTCTAATTTATGTTCTTCCCTTAAAATAGGTTGGTCAAGGAATCAAACATCTTCGGTGTCTTTAGGAAAGACACTTGTAGTACAAGTTGATCTGTGATTGAATCAACAATGATATTCTTGGCCTTGACCAAGTTCTTCTTATGTAAGGCTTTGATCCTGATCTCCCTCTAGAATTGGAACCTATCTACTCATGTAGGTGTCCAAGTCATTTTCTTTAAAGATATCAAATACTTCCATGCTTGGAATTTGTTAACTTCACTAAACTTATCATTAATCTGATGTGATAGATCACTTTGAAATGAGAACCTCAAATGAAAATAGCAAAAGATTAGATCTTACCGATTTGAGGTGTCCGTCCTGGTTTCGGAGCTGGCTGATCTAGGGTTTGTCAGAGAAATCCTAATTTTCAAAAATTGGAATATTTTAGATATGATTGGGTAGAAATATATATCTCTTCAATTTAAGTTTTCAAATGTACTCCTTTTCTGAAAACATTGGAGGGAAGCTCCCGGAACAGGAATCCCTAGTTTTCCAATTTCTTCTACAGAAATTCCTGTTACTATTTCTATGGTATATCTAAAATTATTGCTCATATGTGTCTGCAATTTCTCACCTAGGTAGAGTATAATGTCCCTATTCCAACACCACATTTTTCATTAGCATTGGTTTCACCAATTGGGATTTATGATCATTTTCCCAAGGTGGCATGTTACAGGACTTTTTAGAATAGAAAAGTTGTATGGACTTCCACGTGTCACTGTTTCATCTTCTGGGTCTAAAACTTAGACCAAAGAAATTAAAGTCTATTACCATTTTGGAACATCTTCATAAATCTCATTTGGACCTGTGTATCCCAAGATATAGCAATTTGCCTCAGGTGTCCTATTTAGGGATGAATTCTGGAAGAGGTTGGAACCCTAACGTGGAGGGATCATATCTCCCAAAATATAGAGAATAGGAGGCTTAATTTTTGATATAGTGTACATCAGGATTTTATATTTGACCTCTAAAATTTTCAGCACCTGATCCTTGTCCAATCTCGAGATATAACGAATGTACCAAAACGTATCAATTTTAGTATTTTAGGGTTTTTCCAGCTCGGGGTGAAACTAGGGTTTGACTTTCCCAAAGTTATACCCAACCAAAAATATTGATCCAGGTCTATAAACTTTGATTTTTATGAGGAGATCAATCCTATGCTGGCCTCACTCAAAAATTCCTCTCCTGTAAAAATCCCTACTTTTCCGCACCAAAACTGAAAATGCTCGGAATCGAATTCCGCTTCGACAGAAAGATGCGCCCTTCAATGGAGAATCAGACTAGCATACTTTTACTGATGGATTATGGGGAGAGACCCAAAAATTTAGAATCCCTAGCTTCTACAACTGCATAATATCTTCTTCTCAGGTTAGCTCTGACACCATGTCAGATTTTTATCATCCAAGATAACATTATGATCTTAGGATCTTTTAACTGAGAGAATAACATGCACAGCAATAAAACACAAGAGACAAGAGACACAAAGAATTTTCCTCGGGGAAACCATAAAGAAGAAAACCCCACAACTTCCTCAGAGATAGAATCAGCACCAAAATTAAAACCCAAAAACATAAAGATGATCTCCCAATAGCAGTAGTCTCTCTCTTATCTCAACAACTTCTCCTCTCACTCATGCGCCCCAATGAGTGAGAGTGTGTGTGATAAATAGAGGGGCTAGCTCTCTATTTATACTAATTCTTGACTTGACTAATCCCAACTAGGTCCGACTTCACTAGGTGATTCTAATAACCCTAGTGCCCCGAAACTGCGGGGAATTTAACCCTTAGACAATAGGAGGGTTACCCACCTTGACTTTACATGGCTTGTTTACATTATAGAAACTCCCGATAGGAACCTTGGGGCATGACATGAGTCAAGTACATTCCAAATACATCTCAAAATAAACATCAGGTTACAATACATAAGAAATACAATTGAATACATTCCAAAGTTACAATTACATCAACAGGCACTTGTCTACATATCATTTAGATGATTGGGTATTCAGATGACCAACAATTGATCCACTTTCATGAGTCATGTCACTCCTTTGAGTCTTTCAAAAGAATGCATTGTCCACTGTTTCATTGTGTGTCTGTCTGGTATATTCATGCTTCCAAGCCTTTCACGATACCACCCAATGTTCAAAGGAGGAAAGAAGTTTACCTCTGCAGTTAAAACAGCCTTTGTGTTAGTACTTTGAGTCAGTCCTTTGGTTACATTATCTACGATATTCCAAAAATTTGTCCCAAGTTTCATGTCATTGATGTGGGATTCATCATGGACTTCCTTTGACGAGCTATTCCTATCGACATCAACTCATCATCCGGAAAATAGTATGTTGGTCGTCTAGGCAGACCCAGGTTTACTATAATGAACCAACAACACCCCTAGCTCACTGGCCCTTTCGGCGACAGACCGCAGGGTGGCCTGAAGTCTCACCCGAAGTGATCCTAATGGGTTGTTCGAGGACTCAAGTGTCTTGACTAGGTTCTATATGGCATCCTGTGTGTGTCTCGCAGCTCTTCTTAGCTCGTGAGACCGATCTTTCCTCTATGCGACGCGATGCGCAGTTTCCTCTTGCTCGCAATGACTTCAACCTCTATCGCATCGCCATGCCCGGGGCAACACCTAACTCTGTCCTATGCTTGCTCCTCAACCCACGGTATCGCGCACCGCAGCTCCTCTGCTGGTACGATATCGGCTCCCTGCCATATCCTACCACTGCGACTCAGCGTACTTATCTTACTGGTGTTAACTTACCTGACACAATGCGCAAAGCGGTCTTATACTGTGACACTTAACTATCTCAGGTGAAACTTAGACAAATCCTTATACAGAATACCTAAAAGACTTCAACTTGCATTTATCCTGTTATTATGCTATGAATTGAATAACATACACATACATATATTTACTGTAAGCAAAGTTCATGTAATGAATGACAGATATAACAAGCAAATACAATCACATGAATCAAACACATAACACTCTGATTTTACGTGGTTCACTTCGAGGATGGAAGTTACGTCCACAGAACTGTGTTTCTTCAATACCTCGGCCTCGTTGCTCCTTTTCCTTTATGAGGGTAGATGAGCCCTCCTATCTTCGTCGCTGCCTTTAATGCAGTGGTTGAGCTCTCTCTTCTCGGCCGCTCAGGTACATTCTTCTTCCTTGACTTCTCTGTTTCAACAGTCGTGGTTTCTGGCTCTGCTCTGCAGCTAGAAACATGCTACGGCGTCGTAGCTTTACCTTATCTCTTCGTCTTCACCAAACTGTCTATCTGACAAAATGGCAGCTTTTGTTGTAGCTGCGGGACCTTGCTCCAATAGTCCCCTAACACTTACTTGTGGCTCGTCCCCCAGCCACTACCAACAGGATTCTCCTACTGTAACTTCTCCTTGGCTTCCTACGAAGTGCGCTGAAGCTTGTCCCGAAGTCCTGTGACTTCGTTCTCCATAGCTGTGACTCGCTCTTTTAGTTTCTGTAACTTAGTTCGTTGGGCTCTCTTGTCTTTCCTGCCCTTAGTCATGCTCTCGCGCTCGTCGCTCCTGAGACCTTTTAAGGATTTTCGAGTCTTGAGAAGTCTTCCACAGATACCCTTTCCTCTTTATCTGGGTTAGAACTTTTATCACAAGGAAAATTTGTATCTTCCAACCTTCTCAACATTTCATTCAGTCTGGAGCCTACTTATGCGAAAGGTATACAAACTAGGAATTCCCTTCCGAGAACAAGCCTCTGTCTGCATCTTGAAGTTCTACTTGTTTGGTTTGCTTTCCCTTTCACTTTTCTTCTCAGCAACTCGCTCCAGGTATTGACGCTGCTTGGGTTCCGCATATTTTCATTCCTGACCTTTGGAACCGCTTGTTCTTCTCTTAGCTGATGAGATAGGTCATCTTCCTTCTCCCGTTGCTTTCTTTTTCTCATTTTTACTTTCTTCCTAGCGGGAGATTTCTTCTCATCATTCCGCTACTCTGCTTTCTTATCTTCAGTGATCGGCTTGGATTTCTTCTTCTCTTCAGCAGAGATTTTGATGACATCTTCTACATCCTGCACTTGATTCCTTATCCTTGGAAATTGTCTTACCTGTGATATTCCTAATTTCACAACCCTGGGCGGCGTCGTCATAGCGGTCACACGGCCACCATGCTCGAAGCGTCTCAGAGTGTCTTCTAAAGGTTCCTCCTCGGGTAGAACCCACTCAGTGTTATACTTTGGGTTGGCAATGGCTGCAAACTCTAGAAATCACAGCACTCTGTAACAAAATTAGCTCTGCACAGGGAAAACTTAGCAATGCACTCTATAGCTCTCGGCTCTTTGCAACTGTAACCCTCCGGACTGAATAATTTCTGCTTTTATACGGACGGTGGTAATCTCGAACACAACGGTCATCTAGACTGAACCCGTCGGTCGTATTAATTGCTTGGACGAGACCACACTCGTCATTTCGATCCTCAATAAATGCTAAAATCCGATCAATTTTCCTTGAAACATGTGTGTGCAGGCGCCGGTCTCGTCGAAGATTTGCCAAATCTGGAAAAATTTATTATGCCATGCCAAATCTATGGTAAGGTATACCGGTCATTTCCTCATTAATTGCCTGTCAGAAGGTGACTTGACTAGCCCTATGTCTCGTTACAAAACTGGGTACGTGGCACGGAGAAACATCGCGCTGCTACGATGCCACACCGCATCACTTGCTCAAAACACACTTACACGTATATTTTTTTCTTTTTTTCTCTTTTTTTTCTACTAAATGAACCGTCCTTATGCGATTCCTTATACTTAGAATACCTGCCGATGTAGACTAATTTCCGATGCGATGCCTCCTTTCAACTACACTGGACATTTGCACCGTCTGCGACTTTGAATTAGGGCTGAGAGGTGGAGTGGCTGTCACTATAAATCTTAAGCCTACTTCCATTGATCATCATGGGAAGAAGCTCCCCATTTAGTTTGCTGAGCTGAACGGCTCCTCCCTCTGTGACTTGCTGTATCTGATATGGCCCCAACCAATGCATCTTGAACTTCCCTGGAAACTTAAGAAATTTACTGTCATAGAGGAGTACTAGGTCTCCAATCTGAAGAGTCTTACTCTTAATGTGCCTGTCATGCCAAGCTTTTTCTTGTGCCTTCTGCACTTTCTGATGGAATCCAGTGATGAATCTTTCTTCTTCTAAGGCAAGCAGCTGCGCTAGCCTCTCATGCACCGTGTCTGTATCAGCCATTCCAGTGATCTGAGCAATTCTTAAACTGGGAAGGATATACTCCATAGGCATAACATCCTCCTACCCATACACCAAGCTGAAAGGTGTGTGTCCTGTAAGTTTCTTGAATGTAGTCCTATATGCCCATAATACAGCATTAACTCTGAGGTCCCAATCATTCCTTTGGCTATTGCATATCTTAGTAAGAGCATTTTCTAAAATCTTGTTAAAGGCCTCCACCGTACCATTAGCTTGTAGGTGGTAGGGAGTGCTCTTATGGTGTTGTATCTGAAATTCTTCCGGCAAGGCCTCAATGGTGCAGTTCAAGAAGTGTGTGCCTTGATCGCTCATCAAAATTACTGGGCATCCAAATCTAGTGATGATATTTTCAAAAATGAACTGTGCGGCTGTAGCAGCATCACAATTTCTTACTGCTTTGGCCTCTGCCCACCTGGTGAGGTACTCTGTTCCAGTGATGATATATCTCGCACCAGTTCATTTTCCTAGTGGGTTGATAGGACCCACAAATTCTATAGCCCACTTGTCAAATGTGCGCAACGTGACCTGCGGCCACAGAGGCATTTCATCTCGTCGTGAAGGTTTTCCTACCCTCTGGCAGATATCACAGCATCTGCAAAAGTCCTTAGCGTCTTTATGTAACGTAGGCCACCATAATCCTGCGGTCAGGATTTTCTGTGCAGTCGGCTTTCCTGCGAAATGACCTCCTGCGGTACCTGAATGTGCTTCTCTGATAATAGCCTCTTTTTCATGCGGCATCACACATCTGCGTAGGACTTCATCTGGACCTAACTTATATATCTATCCTACGATCAGGGTGAAGTCTGCTGCTTTAACAACCAACTGCCTCTTTTGATGCTTGGAAAACTCCTCAGGTGCCCTTCCTGTAGTGAGAAAGTGAATGATATCAGCATAGTACTCATCTGCGATCTTGATAGAAAACAACTGCGCATCTAGCAAATTGTCCTCTAGATTACTTGGCTCTTCTCTTGAGTCTATTCGCGATAGATGATCAGGTCTAGAATTCAATCTTCCTGGTTTGACAATGATTTCAAAATCATACTCCTGAAAGAGGAGTAACCATCTGCAGATCCTTCCCCCTAACACTGGCTTATTGACCAGATACTTCAATGCGAAATGGTCAGTAAACATCTTGAACGAGGAACCCAACAGGTAGTGCCTGAACTTCTGTAGTGCGTACACCATAGCTAAGCCTTCCCTTTCTGTCGTGGTGTATTTCTTTTCTACTGTCGACAGCTTTCTGCTAGAGTATGCGATAGGATGATCGATACCTCCTTCTCTTGGTTGCGTTAAAACAACCCCTAGTGTGATGCCAGATGCATCCACATACACATGAAATGTCTTAGTCCAATCTGGGAATACTAAGATGGGTGTTGTAACCATCTTCTCTTTAAGTGTGTTTAGACTCTGCTGGCATTCCTCATTCCATAGGAATTTTACATCTTTCTTTAACAGTTTTTCCATCGGTGCTGTAATCTTTGCGTATCCCTTGATGAATTTTCTGTAGTACCCGGTATGACCAAGTACTGTTCTCAATTGTTTGACTGAGTTGGGTGTTGGAAGACTTACAATGATGGCAATCTTTGCAGGATCTACCATCAAGCCTTGTCTGCAAACAATGTGACCCAACAAAATATCAAATGGCGCACAAAATATACATTTTTTCAAGTTCAGAGAAATCTGGTACTGCCTACATTTCTCTAACATCAGTCTTAAATCTCCTATGTGCTTGTCAATCTATCCAAATACAGTCCAATCATCAAAATAAACTTCTGGGAATTTATGGATGTATTCTTTAAATACAGCAACTACTACTCTAGAAAAGATAGCCGGTGCATTCTTAAGACCAAAGGGCATTACCATTCTGTTGCAAATGTGGTCTTATGGCCATCTTTTGGGTGGATCCTGATCTGGTGATAGCCTGAAAATCCATCAGTGAAGGAGTAGACCTCCTGTCCTCCAACATTTTCTAATACTTCATCAGTGAAAGGTGTCAGGAATGGATCATGAAGCGATGCGTCGTTGATTTTACGTAAGTCGACACAGATCCTGATGTCTCCTTTGGTTTTATTCTCTTGCACAACCATGGGACTAACCCATTCGCTCTCTTCTACGGGCTCAATGATGCCTGCTGCTAGCGTCTTATTGATCTCATCCTTAACTTTTTCTTTGTAGCACGGATTCAATCTATATGGACGCTGCTTGACTGGTCTAACATCCTCTTTCAATGGTATCCTCATTACTCCAAGGTCTCTGACTATTCCCTTCATCTCTATGAACTTGGTGGGAAATAGGTCCTGATAGTCATGTAAAAAGTCTGCAATCTGTCCAATTGTTTCATCAGTCCAATAGTCTCCAATAGAGGCAAACTTTGGTTCTGTGTTTGTGCCAATATTGATCTTTTTAATATTGAGCGGCTCTGTGATTTTTGGAGTCTGTAGCTTCGGTCCATCAACATCGCGAGTCCCTTCTGACTCTAGAATGTTGATGTTGTGAGGATCCTCATCCTCCTCCTCTGGTTCTGATGTGAAATTATAGCACTCTAGCGCCTCTTCTAACTGGATGGCCCACTCAGGTTGAGTTTGTACTGATAGTGTACAATCTTCAAATATCTTAACCTTTATTACATCTAGGGCCTGATCAACATTTGGATACTCATATTCAAAAGCGAAGGTGAGTAGAAAGATGTCTATTAGAAGTGGCCATGTAATCGTTCCCTTGCACAATTCATTCTCTGTGTACCAGTTCCATGGAACTGGGTCCAAAGTGTGAATGGATCAGTGAACCCATTCATCCTCAGGAATGTCCGACCAATCCTGTTCACATGTCTGAATGTGTGTCCTGGGGTCACTTTCTCCTGTGTATCTCTACTGGATATACTCTCTATCGGTAGAGAATCTAATCGCCATCAATCTCTTAAGATCATCCCATGATGCGATATTATCTTTATGTGCATACCACCATCTTGCAGGTGTAGCTCGTGCTGCAAGGTCCATAGCTGCAATTCTCTACTCATGGGGGATTTGTTGTTCAAACTACATGAGAAAGTCCTGGATGTCTGTTATACCATGAAATGATGGAATCTTGTTGATCTATGTGCCAATCCATTTTAGTGACTTAGTCATGTACGCACATCTATGCGCTGAGACTTCGTAAAGTCTGTTTTGCCAGTTCTCTAGACCAACATCCGAATCCGATGCGCATGAGTTGTCGCATCGCCAACTAATGTTCCCTTCTGCAGTTGGATTGATGTAGTCACTCTGGTTCGTAGTCATCTGATAGAGGGTGTCCATGTTACATGCCTCTTCCTCTGCTTGGATAGGTTCAATGTATCTAGGACCGTGAAGAGGATCTAACGGTGCAATGACCCGGATCTACGCGTCCTCAAAGTTCATTTTTATTCTCTTTAAGTCGATAACGGCCATGTTACCGATCACCCAATCAATGCCTAGTAGTGCTAGATATGGTCTACTATCGCCAATAATTTCTATAACTTCAAAGTCCGCAGAGCTGTGAACTCCGTCAATGTCAACTGGCACCCGTGACAATCGACCCAGGGGTGATACCCTCTGTTGATTAGCTAATCTGAGGTGGATAGGAGATCTGACTAACTTAGGGCTACCCATCTGTTCCCATGTCTGCTTAGTCAGAACATTTACCTCTGATCCCAGATCTAGGATCACCTCGTCCATTTCAAATTCTCCAACCTGTGTTGTGAGTTGCATCTCTCTTCCTGTTCTTGTATGTTCCCTAATACTATGGACAGTGCGCTGTGCACTGCTCATGCAAGAAGATGGTTGACACTGATCTATGATGCGCTGAAGTTCTCCAATAGCTTGCTCATTTCTCATGAGTTTTAAACAACTACGCAGGAAGGATTGTACACTTCCTACTAACTCGTCTTCGTCCCAAGCGCTCGATGTGGTAGCCTGCGATGTCTGGTCAGGGCTAACACCATAAGGTGCTTACTGCGGTATGCCCCTAGACAGCGGTACCTGTGATCCTGATTGCATAGATTCATCAAAGAGAGTCTTAGCTTCCTGAAATGTCTGTTTGTTCTTCTGTAGGTCAAGTGGTGTTTCTTTGTTAGGAGCTTTACGCACCCACTCCTGACCTATGGTCGTGTCAGTAACCTGTGATGTCTCATTGGTGGAAACACCACTGCGAGTCACAATGTTGACTCTTAGTTCTAGTTCTTCCTACTCAGCAGCAATAAACTGGATTTTTTGGTGTACTGCTGGCTTAGGTTCTCTGATCTTAGCTATCAAGGTAGGACAGTCTTCTATAGCGTGATCGTAAGATTTGCAATAGTTACATGTGGTGGTAGGGCTCTGACAATCCCTAGCATAATGTCCGATAACTCCATAGTTGTAACAAGTGACTGGTCTGTGACCACGGCCAAAGCCTTCTCCACGGCCAAAGCCTCTGAATCCTCCTCGTCCTCTGAATCCTCGTCCTCGGCCACCATAAGCCAGATCATGCTATGGTCCTGCTGCTTGACCCTGTGTTTCTGATTGGACTCTGTGCAGGTCTTGCTTTCTCCTGACCATGAGATCATAGGCTTGGCAATCGTGTTCATCATGGCCTACAGACTTCCAGAAGACACAATATAAGTTCTTAGGTGTCTGCATGTACTCCTGAAGTAGAGGGCACTGGTGAGGTAGATGTCCTCTTGTTTTGCATATTTCACACCACAGCCCATGAGTCTGTGGTAAGGGGTTAGGAGCCTCGGTTGCTAGATATTATACAAATACTGGACAGTTATCTTTAGTATGGCCTTGTGCTTTACACTTTACACACCATATGTCTTGCGCAACCTCTTTCCCTTTCTTAAGTTCATGCATCTGTATCATGAGATTAGCCAACTGGTTTTGCAGATTTGTCATACCTGTGCTAGTTTCAGCTAGAGGTGAAGCCTCTAGTTTCATCGCCATCTCCAACGTGTCATCCTACATCTAGAGTTTCTGCTGCATTAATGGTAGTCTAATGTGAGGGAGCAGTGCTGCAATAAACCATTCCTTATGCTGCTCCGGTGCAAACTCAAAGCTGACTTGGTCTATAAGGGCTTTAAATTTCTGATTGAAGTCCCACACTGACTCTGTAGGTAACTGTTTGATGTCTTTGAGCTCTGTAATGCACTGTGACTCAGACTTAGGTTTCTTAAACTCTTTAATCATGGCAGTCCTGACCTGGACAAGTGTTCTGGGTACCACTGAGGTATACTTCATATACCATGTTAAGGCTCGTTCTCTCAGTGTGGTGACCAACTGTACAAGTTTACTATTATCATCATTGATTGCTTTAATGGTCAACACGGCTTCACATAGAAACCAATGATGCTCTTGGTCCTCTACCCATGTACCCTTAAAGATAGGTAGATTCATGTCATCCCCCATTCTATTTCTACGTGGTGGATGTTGATTTGTTGTGTTACTACCACTCGGCGATGTAGGTGGAGGTGATGTAGCAGTAGTATGTACTATCTGGGAACTACTAGATGGAGTTCCTACGGGATTGTTCTGAGTCCCGATCTGTTTCTGTGGGGTATAAGGGTGGTAAGGGATACCCCCTTCTGTTCTGTCTATATGATTATGACTCTGTTGTCTAGTATTATCTGAACTATCTTCAAATATGGGGGAGCTGAAATCTACTTTGTATTTCTTTCCACTACGTGTACGTCCAATGTCATCAAAATCACTTTCAAACTCTTGTGACATTACTATCTTTACTTATTCATCTGAAACTAGATCCATTCTTCCTTTTTCATATAATAGCATCTTAATGGACAAGTTTAAAGATTTTAGGTACTTACTGCGATATCCTTTGAAGAAGTACCGCTCAGCCTCGCTGAAGCTTTTTCTCTGGTCAACTGCAAACTCTGTGACGAAGCCTTCTAGCACACTCGCAAGCCAGAAGTCTACTGTCCTCGTAATGGGATTATCAAGGTTCTTCACGGTATGAATAAGCTCCAGTGTCGAGACGATGTTTCTTTTCTTCTTGAATATGTTCTTATCAGTCAACTTTGATAACCAGTCGTAAAGCTCGTTTCCAAAGGTCGCAAAAAATATCGCATGCAGGTCTGTAACGATATGTTTTTGTAACCAGTCCTCTGTACTCAATCTAAGACTCTTTTTCTCTCGTTCAGCAAACTCTTTCTCATTAGACACAACCCACTCATTGATTTCATCTCTAGTAGGATGCCAACAGAACATCTGTGCTCATTTTATTCAAAACCGGCAACGAAACCATTTGTTGGTCGTCTGGGCAGACTCAGGTTTACTATAATGAACCAACAACACCCCTAGCTCACTGGCCCTTTCAACGACAGACCACGGAGTGACCTGAAGTCTCACCCAAAGTGATCCTAATGGGTTGGTCGAGGACTCAAGTGTCTCAACCAGGTTCTATATGGAATCCTGTTTGTGTCTCGCAGCTCTTCTTAGCTCGCGAGACCGATCTTTCCTCTCTGCAATGCGATGCACAGTTTCCTCTTGATTGCAATGACTCCAACCTCTATCGCATCGCCGCGCCTGGGGAAACACCTAACTCCGTCCTACGCTTGCTCCTCAACCCATGGTATTGCGCACCGCAGCTCCTCTGCTGGTGCGATATCGCCTCCCTGCGATATCCTACCACTGCGACTCAACGTACTTATCTTACTGGTGTTAACTTACAGGACACAATGTGCAAAGTGGTCTTATACTACGACACTTAACTGTCTCAGGTGAAACTTAGACAAATCCTTATACAGAATACCTAAAAGAATTCAACTTGCATTTATCCTGTTATTATGCTATGAACTGAATAACATACACATACATATATTTACTGTAAGAAAAGTTCATGTAATGAATGACAGATATAACAAGCAAATACAATCACATGAATCAAACACATAACACTCTGATTTTACGTGGTTCACTTCCAGGATGGAAGTTACGTCCACAGAACTGTGTTTATATATTATAACTTGAGAGAGGTACACAGTTCTGCTGCATCGCATATGCAGCTAGAGATCTTCTGGGTAACTCCGCACACAGCCTGGAGCCCTTCTCTCCTAGATCTCTTCTCTATCTCTATATTGCCTTCTTACAATATACTCTCTCTCTCTCTCTCTCTCTCTCTCTCTCTCTCTCTCTCTTCCTGTCAATCCTTGTGGATTGTTACAATACAAAAATACAGTGAAATAACAGACTACTGATAGTCTAACTAGCTGGATGGCTTAAAATGCTCAAAATGCCAACCTTTTACAATACAAAATACATCCTTTTATAGGCAGCCCGAAGGTCTCACCATTACAACACTGTGGGCATGTCCCAACAGTAACCCAAACCCTAACTAGTGACAGTCGGCATATCTGTACTTGGGGTAGCCGCTTTCTGTCACACCACTGCCCTCTGCAGTCTTCCATGCTTCCCGGCGCTGACCATGGGTACTATGCACCGCTTCCCTTCTTCTGTCCTTCGTCTTCAATACCTCGGCCTCGTTGCTCCTTTTCCTTTATGAGGGTACCTGAGCCCTCCTATATTCTTCGCTGCCTTTAATGCAGTGGTTGAGCTCTCTCTTCTCGGTCACTCAGGTACAGTCTTCTTCCTTGACTTCTCTGTTTCAACAGTCACGGTATTCAGTTCTGCTCTGCAGCTAGAAACATGCTACGGTGTCATAGCTTTACCTTATCTCTTCGTCTTCACCAAACTGTCTATCCGCCAAAATGGCAACTTTTCCTGTAGTTGCGGGACCCTACTCCAACATAGTATTAGAAACAAATTTAGTACCTTGATATCTGTATGCCTCAATGACAGATTCTCTCGCTATCGACAAAGGTTCACATCATTGGCATTTGATCGGAAGACTCTGTTAGGTGTTCGACACTGAGGCATCTATTCACACTCAGTAGATTGTACTAAGGTACCTTGGGAATCATTAACATCAATGATGATTTCCCTCACACTTTTTAACAATTCACGTCATTGACTGGTAATCAAGTGGTTTCTACCATGTTCGACTTCAGATCATTGTAATCACATGGATAGAATCGTACTTTGTGGAAAACGAGACGAAGACCCTGGGTATTTGCTAAGCACTCATAGCTTGCTCCCCAGGTTGTGATGGAGTATATTGTATGAAGTACCAGCATTGATCCACATTTGTATCATCATGGCTATGCTCAAATTTGCGTTTGTATGACACATATATACATTGTATATCTGGTAGCTATGTCCAAGTTTGAGTATTCTATTATGTGGATCTACGCTATATTCTAGTAGCCATGGCTATCTATTCCTCTCATGGATCTTCTTGTATTGTTCTACAGCCATGATGAGGTTATATCTATTCATAAGTCAAAGTATTGATGTATTATAGATTCCTGTCACATGACACTCTTTGAGCAAGCTGGCTCTTACCTTGAAGTGATAACTTGCTCTGTCAAAGCTCTTGCCTATCATATCCCTCTAGCCTCATGCTTTGTGGGGCATTCTGTTACACTCAAAATATGTCACCAGCATGTGATAGGATCCCTAACACAAGACATTTTCCCTCAAATCCCAAACTTGAAGAGAATCCTGCTCCAGATGTTGATTCCAACATATAAATTTGCAGCACCACTTCTACCCTTAAGTAGATAAGTGGTACCCTATTCAGAACCGCACTAGTTGTGTGAGAACCAGGTGGTGCCACCACCTTTAACCTATGTTGTTGGCGTGGTTCCTACCCATCACCACTCTACCATAAAGCGGTATAAGCGGTGCCCATGGTAAAAGGTGAAAAAAAGGATTTTTCTCGAGGCTTCTAGAACAAGAGCCTCATGCCTAACCTTATCCCTACTCACCTGGGATTGGTTAAGGTTGAGATCCCTCTTTGTAGGATCTTGTAGCCACTTCACCCACTAATATCTCAACCATCCTATCCATTTGAGCCCTATAAATACAATCTCATACTCCATGGTTGAGGGGGAGAGAAAAATAGTAGAGTTATGTTGTTGAATTGATACCTTGGCCTAATCCATCAGAGAGCAATTGTGGAGAAAGTTGGAACTATCGGGGACAAGGTGCTAGTCTTGTGAAGGAGTGTCTCAACACTAAGGCACATGGTTGTAAGCTCTTTCATTTATTTTCTAATGCAAATTTGATTTCCTTCCCACATGTTTGTTAAATAAATATTACATATATGTTATTGGATTCCTTAGTCACTAATATGGATGTGTAGATGATTTTCTGGTAGCTTTGATGTCTTTGTATGTTTGATATGTCTTACAGGTATACAGGTCTTTCATCAGAGTTACATTCTCGGTGCCTATAACATTCAGGGAAGGTCTTCAACCGAGTTATGCACTCATTTGTTCTGGATCTGAACCATTCAGACTAGAGGAACAGCTTCTATCCACAGAAGGTGATATATTTATGATAACATGAAGTACTCAAAATGTACCCAACACAGAAGAAATCCTTGCTAGCCTCCCTTGGTGCCATAGACCCCTATGACTCTAGATTAATCACATTTGATTTGGATAGGGGAGAACCAAGAATGCCATCGACCATCGCCTTCCAGATCCTGGTGTCAATTTGGAATTTGGTTGTGCACTAGTGGATCATTGATGAGGGGGAATCCACTTGCGTCATGTCAACCTTGGTTTGGAAGAAACTCGGGTCCCCCATATTACATCCATCCACCACCATGTTGCATGCCTATGATGGCCATCCCACCATAGCCCAAGGAATCCTCCCACGTTTCCCCATCTCTTTAGGCGGGAAGACCGTCCTAATTGACATAGAATCCGTCAACGCTCAGTTATACTACAACCTTCCTCTAAGACGTAGCTATATGTACGTGATGTGATATGTGGCATCTACCCTCTTCCACCAAATGATGTTCCCTCATGATGGGAAAATCGTGACTGTCGACCAGTTGAATTACCATGATCCATAAGCGCCAACAGCACCAGCTAATGTTATTCCCACAATCGACACCACAGTTGACAGCACCACCACCCCCATCATGTTGAATGTAGGCCCATGGTTTTTCATCGACACCTCTATGATGGCTTCCTTCCCCTTAGTATTACCACCATCTCCACCAAGTGATACTGCAGATTTCGGCATCCTGTCATCCAGCACTACTGCACCACAACCCCATCCATAGCCGCAACCCCATCAACAACCACAATACCATCAGCATCCACAACCTCATCTGCAACCACAACATCATGCAAAGTCACAACCACCAATTCATCCCTAAACATACTCACAAGAGCACTACTTGGGTTCCTCCCGATTCCACATAATTCCCTTCATATTTCCTCCACCTGGCATCATGAGTAAGCTAGTAATGGCCACCTTAAACTTACCCAACTTCACATTGGGGATTCCTGTATGGTACCTCGATCCACCAACCCAACCTCTGACACCCCAAGTCATGTTAACCCCTATTCAACCCATTACGGTCGAATCACGTCCCCCTCCTAACCCACAAAAACCACCTTCTATGCTTGTACCAGCCCCGACTCATCCAAAGAGGGATAGGGGCAAAAACACCAAAGCGACAGCCGCTGAATCTCGATTGACTCCACCTTGCACCATGTGCAACATACATGGTCATGCAGCACGAAATTGTCCAGAGATTCCCATCATCCACACACACTTAGATGCCATGGACACAATGGAGAACATCCTCATGGTTGTCCTCCTGAGTGGGCCAATAGTAAAAAACAAGCCTTTGAGGACAAACCATGCATGCACCCTTTACAGATTGTATCAACATTATTCCCACCATTACCAAGACTTGGTCGAGTTCCGGGCTGCCCTTAGCCAAATTCGGAAACATTTCCTTGAATATGAAGTCACTGCCATTGAGGAGATCCACCCTCTAGTTTCTTCCTCAACTACCACAACCATTTAGATGATCTCTAGCTCTAGTAGTCCGTCCATCTCCTCTCCCATGGAAGATCCACCTGATCTATCTAGGTGCCACTGTCAGGATGATGGAGAGATCTGTAAAACCACCATCGGCTTTACCCCATTTCCTTTCATTCATGGTGTGGAATCAGTTCTTCCCATCGAATGCTAGATTTCATCACCCCGCCTTGCCAATGACCTTTGTCTCAGAAAGGGGGCACATCTTTTCGCTAACTCAAACGTTCGGCTCCTGAAGAATCCCCGTAATGGGCTCCACCTCAAGAGATCCCATTCCTGATACCACCACCATGAGTCACTTATAGCGTAGATTTTTTTTTTTGCATCAATTTTACCATGATTCGGTGACCTCCTCTAGTCTTTGTTCCACTTCTAGTCATAGTGATTCCATTCTATAAATTCATTGCATCGTTTGCACATGAGCAGGTAGATATTATCCATTCCCCTGCACTGCTAGGATCCCACTAGACATTGCGATCCCCCATATGCACATGCACACAGTATGTTGCACATATGATCTAGCTACCACCATGCTAGCATACCGTCAAGTCCCCAGACCTACCCTGAAGGTTGAGGCCTCTTTGTATCTCCTCGGTTGCACAACATGCCCGGGTCAAGAAACACACTTTAGATTGCCTCCCTCCCTGCTGATTCCTTGGGCCATTTCCTAGAGTCACGTCAATTTATGTGTCACCATGCGAATCACATGTGTATGTTTAGCTATCTCCATACCCATAGGCCTCCATTCGGTCTATTTTTTCCCCATGCACCATTTCACTAGGGCAGCAACATTAGCTGCTAGTCAAAGTCATCTAAAGTCTGTTGGAGACACCCCTCACACCTTTGGGTTCGATTTTCCATCCTCTATATTTTGATGAGAGCATTGTCTCATGTTTAATACTTGATTCTTCAGACCTATCCCTGGAGGTCACCCTGATTTGCGTACCTCCATGCAAGTCTTCCTCTACATTTTTTGGCATGTTAACGAGCCATCCGCTCCATCTATACTGCAGACATTGTCCCGCAAGGAGGCACCATTAGTGCCCCTTGCTTGACCATTTCCTGGGGCCACTTCTCAAAAGTTACCTCAATTTATGTTCCCCTTTATTTTTATACAAATGTCTCTGGACCTGTACTTACATCATAGTCTAGTCTATTCCATCCACCGCAACTCACGTGGGTTCCAGACCATTTCTTGGAAGACACATCCTTATGTATGCATTTGGCATATAAATGCCACCGAAATTATACTTGTTTCAATATCATACCACCCTGTCATTTGAATTCTTAATATAACAGTCCAATCCATCCACCCAAGTTGGTACGATCGGTCAAACGAGACTCTTATGACCTCTATCCAAGGGCCTCCTTGGTCTATGTGCCCCTACCACACCGATTTGCATGCCTCTGCTGCGATCCATCCCACGCATGTATTGGTATGTTCAAGAGCAACCTGCTCCATCCATACTGCCCAGATGACATTTTGACCTATTTCCATTGTCCCGAAGAGGGGGGCAACATCAATGCCCCCACCCCGATCGGTTGACCACACTAGATTTTTCGTTAAGCTCTTTTCTGACTCCTAAAAGAATGAAAATATTGTTGAGCGTAGCTTCTTCCTTTCTCACTCGTTAAAGTATAAGAAAGGGCGTCTACATCGTCTCATTTATCTCCATTTTGCAGACTATATAGACTACCATCTAAAAAGGACCACCTTGGCACATTCAATCCAAGACCATTCCCCTCTGCATCCTTTTATGCTTTCTCGAGCAGAGGGGCCGAACTTTACAAAAAATCTCACCATGGATTATCGTTAAGCTCTTTTCCATCCTTCTCATCAAAAAATATTTCTGAGCAAACTTGGTTTCGTTCATGCTCGTAAAAGTATCCGAATGATCGTCCAATCAGTACAGGTTTAACCTTTTTCATCCTGATTGGAATACCAATGGTAAATGATTCTCCCATCCCACAAATGATGGGCGACCTCTCCTATGTACACTTTTAACCTTTTTCGGGCACAGGAGACTATCAACGAAAAAAAGACCTCATCGAAGTCTTCTTGATGCTTTCAGACTCTCTAAAATTGAAAGCACCATCAAGCATTTACTTTCTTGGGCTCGATGAAAATCCATGAGATCGTACCACAATGGTGTCTTTAGACACCACTTTATATATAATAGTTTGGTAGCATTCCCACTTTGGGTTTCCTTTGTTCAGAGTACTCTGCGATGTGTCTTCCTTGGATTCCTTTAGTACCAAAAGTGTCTACCTCCTCTGATTATTTCCCATCTGTAGTTACATTCCCGATATTATAACTATGATCCCTTTCCCATGAGTCGGTTTCATTTTCTCCCTAGTCTGCCCTACCATCATACTCTGAAGTAATTTTGAGTCCCCTGTGATTCCCTACCCCTGTTCCACCTCCCCCCCCCCCATTCAGTGGATCATTCCTAAGATTGTCTCACAGCTTTTAGTTATCTCCCTCGTGCTTCTAGTCAATGAAACACCATTTCCTTGGCCAGTTGCAGGTCTCCCTCTGTCGACGACAACACACATATTCCAGAGGATAGACCCAAAGGTCCCTGTATCATGGTTTCATTAACCTCGTTGATGAGTTCCTTGGACCACTTCATAGGAGTCCTTAGTACCTCTTAGGATGGTTGTGTCTCACGTGCTCGACTCCAGCTACATCATCGCACCATTGAGATTTGTATAGGGTATTGGTCCATGCAGTATTTGGTCGAAGACCCCAGATGTCACCTGACTCTATCACATTGATGAGTCTATTAATGGACCCAAACAAGTTCATGTCCCTTGTGATTTTTGGGTTGCGTTGGAGACAGTGTTCAGAAGCCCCAGCAGTGCTTCTATATAGATTTATGATTCATGTAGCATATTTTTACCACAGAGACTCTGACTCTCTGCCAGTAAGTACCTACAGCTATGTACCGTTCTTGATCCAGCAGGCCATCAGTCATGAAGATATAGAATTCCATGAGAATTCCATGGGTCCAATGTAGTAGTTCTTCAGATCAGTATTGTATTCATCCTCTCAATGAGGCAACCACTATTGTAACAACGGTTGTACATGATCAGCTCTTGTATTATAGAGCTTATATCACATTATTATTTTGACATCATTACAAGCATGGGGATGCCCGCCTCGTCCATATACATGTCACACATTATTTGTATCTCACCCATTTATGGGAACCATATTAATACAAAAACCAAAAGCCACCATGCCCCAGATCGGGAAGCACCACCTCTCCCCAGAAAATCCTATGATGTTCGTCGGCCATACGATGAGATCCTGCCCTCACACATCAGGGGGTAATCTATTAACCCAAAAATTCCCTTAGTAAGCTCTACATGACTTACACCACCTAAATACATCCATTACACTACCCTCATTTGACCCCCACACCCTTGCAAAGGCTCAAAAACATGAAAAGGGCTTAAAAATCCCTAAAAAGANAAACCCCTCAAAGGAGCTTATACCCCCCAAAGGAGCTAAGAATTGGGTGAAAGGGGCTTAAAGCCCAAAAAAGGGGCTAAAGCCCTAACCAGGGGATTAAAACCCAAAGATATCAAGAAAAAACTATAAATAGAGGGGTGGGGGTCACTCTCAAAACACTCATTCCCTGTCTACCGTTACTCTGTTCGTATGAGTGCCTTGAGGAGCCAACTCTCTCAAACCATTCATACCTCTCTCTTTCTTGCTCCATTAGCTACTTCCCTTGTGTGTTGAGCTTGGCTCCACACCATTCAAACCAGTAAGGAGAGGTTTCTCCTTGAGCTAGGGCATGGTGGCCCATCTTCGATTAAAAATCTTAGGTATAATGAGATGCATGTTTTGTTTATTTTTATTTGCAGCTTAGATGTATGTGTATTTTATTTCTAACAGTAGATTGCAGGTTCTCCATTGATGATTAGTTGCAAGTTTATTTTTCTGACGGTTTGTTGCAGGGTTGCTATGGCTCAAAGGTAACCCTTCCTTGCAGGTTTTTCATTCACCAAAGAAACCCTACCCTTCCATACTATAGATGGAAGGTATCCATTTCTTCACGTACCTAGGGTTTTCTCTGAGCTACATTGTGTTTAATCATTGATTGGTTAAATGTATGAATGTCACATTTCAGTAATAAATATGTCAGTGATGTCTGTTCACTATGCATTTGTGTAAGATAGCATAAATAAGGTAAATCATACTTCATTGTTGATATATATAACGTACAAATGACCAACCCACCATCCCAGTCTTCATTGGAAACCTTGGCGTAGATCCAAGGACATAAAACACCCTCTCGCACAAACTATGGAAATGTGGTTCTCGCAGTCACCCATAAAACTAAGATATCTCGGGTGAGATAGCATTTGTGTCACAGGTGCTACTATCTGGGCTTTGCTTTGTCGGGTTGATATCTTGGGCTTTGTTGTGCTGACCAAAAAGGGGTTGAACCTGGGTCCAACGAGAGAGGGAAGATGATAGAAATCCAACAGTCACAAAATTTGTTTAGATATTTTTCTTCCCATTAATCCCCTGTAACTCGGGCACAACAAATTCTTAGTTTCATCACCCTTAGCGCACTCAACAGGGACACCAATATCATCCCACAGCATTATTTTGGAAATAACAGCCTAAATTTGCATAGATTCTTGGGTGAGAGTAGGACCTTCTAGGAGTACATTATTTTCATCAATGGTCAAGCCATCAAACTCCCCAGTGAGAATGAGGAAATTTTGAACATGTTTTTCATCCTCAAAGACTTTCCAACTCTTAACATTATATAGAACGAAAGTTTTGTGCCTAAATTCAACCTCATATTTTCTATCGAGGTGGGTGGGAATCTTGAAAACAGCAGCAAAAGTGGCCAAAGAATCAGCTATACAATTTTGTAACCTAGGAATCAGATTAAAATTGCATTCTTCAAAACATTCTATCAAGTCTTGGGAAGTGTTTATGTAGCTTCTCATCCTGGGATGTCTGGCCTGATACTCACCTTGCATTTGTTTAATCACCAGCTCGGAGTCCCCATGTGTCACCACCCTCCTGACTTGGAAATCCTTCGGGATTTGAATTGCTAACTTCATAGCCTAATACTCTACCTCATTATTTGTGCAATCGAAGGAAAGTTTGTAGGAATAATTGAAATCTCTTCCTCCTAGGGGTTTCACCCAAAATCTATCCCATGCCCCTTCCCTGCATGTTGCCCCATCAAAACTCACATCCCACACTCCTTCCAGCTCCTCTTGAGTGGGTACAAAGGAAGCATTCTGTGAAATGAAACTATCTTTTCCTCCTTCTGTAAAGAAAATAGATGATCCCGTCTCAGTATCCAATGAATATATGGGGTGGTTGTTTGGCCTCTCAAGGTTGGTCACCATGTATGCCAAATTTTTCTCCCTAAAATTTCTCCTCTATACCCCAAAGACATGTATGGTGGCATATGACATATCCATTTGAAGAGCACCCTTGAGTTTGGTCGTACAAGTTCTTGATAACAACATTCCAAACTTCTGAGGGATGCCAGCCACAACTACGTCCATGACAAGGGTTTTGGCAAGGATCTGGGCCAAAGAAATGATTAAATATTTGATCAACCCTAGGAACTTGGCCTTACTAGAATCAAAGGAGAAAAGGTCTTTGTATGGTTTGGTCACTTCCAATCATAGCTTATCCATGATCATCCTGGGAATCATATTGTGGGAGGATATTGAATCAAGCATGGCATTGTATAGGATGCCATTATGAATGTTCAGACTGACATAAAAGGGAGAAATTTCTTCATCATAAGTCTCATCTACATGGGGTCCAAACATGGTGGTGGGACTATCATCTTGAAGGTTCAGGGAATATGATATTTCATAGATTTCTCCTGGAGGCTTTAACACAGTTGCAATCTTGGAATGATATTCAGAATTTTTCAATAATTCAGTAAGAGGGACAAAGATTTTAATCTTTGTAATTTCAGCGTCTAGACTAAAATAGGTTTGTCCCTGCTCTGAGCTCCTTGGATTATCTTATTTCTTCTCTTTTCCTTTGTGTTCTATTAAATTTTTTGGCTTACTTGTAGAGGCTTTGTTTCATGCATCTTTATTCCTCATAACAGGGACATACATGTTCCTTAAGCCAATATGCCTCTACAGATCTATGACAACAAGTTGATATCCTTTCTTGAACTCCTTTGTTTCCTCAGTAGGTAGCTCCCCATTTCTTAGCAAGAATTATCATGCTCTTCTTTGGTAAAAAAGGTAGAGGATGAGTTAGTGTCCAACTAGTGGATTTCATCCTCAACTTGATTTTCATAATCTTGCTTCGCATAATTCTCCTAAAACTACGGCCTGACAGGTGGATCGGTAGGGTATCGTTGATCTCTCTACCTATTTTGGAGGATTTGTGGCCTTCTAGCATTCTTGTTTCTATTCTGCTGCTCTTGATTTTCCCTGGGAGGTGGTCTACCATACACAAAGAGTCTCTCCATTAATGTTTCCATGGCTTTCATCATCATGTCCATTCTGACCTCTTGTGAGTTAGAGGAGGAAGGTTGTTCATGCTCTTTATCCTTTCATCTATACCCCTCTTCTCTCCTCCACTCTCCCTCATCCCTTTTCTTCTTCCTAGAAGCATTCAAGTTTACATCTACCTCTATGGAATCCTTCATCATATCAGCTAAGGAGGCTGATCTTCATTCACTCATCAACAAGGTAATTTCACTACCAAAGGTTTCAACATATTGGAGTTGGGTAGAACCGGGGGGGATTTGAACTAGGCAGGGATGGCATTATGTCTTCATAAATCTGTTAGAAAATTCTTGGATAGACTCACTCTCCCTCCTCCTCATGGAATGGTATTGGGATAGGTACTGCTTAGGATTTTTATTGTCTTCCCATTAATCTTTGAAGGAATATTGAAAATCTTGATAGTTCATAATGGAGTTGTCTGGGAGGATTTTGAACCATTTTCTCGCTTCTCCAGCAATACTTTAGGCATTAACATCATCATGGTCTACCTCCTCCAATTCTACCTAGTCTAAAAACCATCTCAAGTGTTCCTCGGTTGAATACCCCCTCTCTCCATTAAATTGCTTGAGCCTTTGGGAGTATCCATGGGGAAGGTCATGAAGAGTAGCAGAAAGAAGTATAGGGGAAAACCTATTTTCCATCCTTAGGGTTATAGCAGGGTTTCCGAGAATTTATATGCTATGAGGAACTGTAGAATTGTGATGTGTCGTGAGGCTAGATGGTGCAGGATGGTTTAGCTTTGAAGCAGTGGTAAATAGAGATATGGCAGTAGACTTCCTTGTAGAATTGGATCTTAACAAGGGTAATTCATAGGAAATTAAGGGGCACTCTCGATCAGAAAAGGATCGAAGGTCCCCACCTAGAGACTCTAAGATATTAGGTGACCAGGATGTATGAAAGAACTCGAACGCGGAGGGGTCTAAGAATTCTTCAGAGAGACTAGAGTCAAATTTAGTCCTAGGGAACACTAGCTCTGATTCTTCACTACAAAGCTCAAATATATCATCAATAGAAACAACACCTTCAATAGGTAAAGAAACTTTTTGTCTAACATTTTCATCTTATTGTCTTACTGGATCAGTCTCTCTGGATCAAACATTTCTTGGAAAGGATCAGCATCAGGATTGCTCCTCGTATTGGTCCTTCTGGCCGCCAGTATTCCTAGTGGAGTCACCTTCCAAAATTTTTGAGTGGAGTCGCCAAAGCATATACAACCAACATGTTTCTATGACTAGATGCTCAACCAAGTCGTAGAACTAAGACAATGTCATATCCCTAAAGAGATAATAGAAATTAGGACCCCAACGATGGCGCCAAGATGTTATCACCCAATGATTATCTTATGGTTTTGGTAGGAGATCATTGGGGTAACCATTTCAAACCAATCTTTATACTGTATTCTAGCCTATACATTCAGAGAGGCCTCTCTCAGTGTCACAAATCTCCTTCACATACACATATAGCTTTAAGCAAGCGATCAAAAGGCAGATATATTATGTGAACATAATGTTTGTAATTTAAAGATTGTAAGACAAACAAATAGGAAGTACCATTAGGCAATGGATTCACAGCCTGAAACCTACAAGGGCTTACAACAATAATGAATGGTTATTTTTATTTGTAATCTGAGGCAACGTTGGTGTTATATTCATTCAAATAACTTGATATGATGACATATTGAAATGAGAAAATTCCAATGAAATAAGAG
Organism: Pseudotsuga menziesii; assembly: GCA_001517045.1. Taxonomy (NCBI): domain Eukaryota; kingdom Viridiplantae; phylum Streptophyta; class Pinopsida; order Pinales; family Pinaceae; genus Pseudotsuga; species Pseudotsuga menziesii. Next base: position 864,787 of record LPNX010621957.1, read on the forward strand.
GCACATATCTATGGATGAATCTCTTGGAACACCTTTAGCAGAAACAACAATAGAGACTAAAAACTGAAACAGAGCATCTAGCTAAGGATGAATTCTATCACAGTCATTATAAACACATAACAAATATTATTTCTATTGTAAGGAGTGTTTAATAGAGAACAAATTCCTTACATACAATCTATAAATGTATTAGCAGCATACACACACATGAAAATGGAAAATACAGGAAACACAACTGAACATTGAACACCTTGATGAATCTCAGAAACTTGTAAAATGATTTTTCATTAGTACTTCCAAGAAAATTATAGAGCTACAAAACTACGCACAGGCGGCTTCAAAATGAAAGTTTTCCAACCCTTTTCTCCTACATGGAAGTTATATATATAGTGTAATTGAACCCCAAGACGTATCTCGAAACAAGCAATCAAAATTCAATTACAATATGGGGATCAAACACGAATAATCATAATAAATCCTAACAACTTTGAGGTGGTATATTCATCGTGATTTTAACACAAATCAGGAAAACATGCGATGATGCGCGTGCTCGATCAAAATAGCAAAGAAGGCATCTAGGACTCAAGCTCGCTTGTTGAAAATGACGGTTCAGAGCAACTCCAATGGCCTTATGTTGACTCATCCCTAAATTTGTTCTCAACAGTAGAGGTGAACGAGGCTTTCTTCATTGCAAACATTTGTTCTTGCAGAGTTTCCCCTTTAATCCTCATCATCCTCTTGCATGCAGTATGTATTTCGATCTTCTGAACTATTAGACCGCTTTCCACTGATCTACTATCGGTAAATCCAAAGTGGACACCTCCTTTTCCAATACCCGCAACTCCATGTGATCCCTATGTGAAAAATCTGGCAATTTCACGCATGTGGCTCTGAAAGTGAACACCAAATCGAAGTCATATGCTAATTTGTCAATGATTCTCTTTCCTGCTAGGGACTGCGTGTGTTATGTTTCATGTTCTGATTTCTTCCTCTGTCAATCCATTGAGAAAGTCTATGGCATTTCTAGCATAATACACAGAATTTTTATTTAACCTTTCTCTTACTACTGTGACACTTTGCTTGGCTGACTGTATAGCTATTTCCTCGTCAAATATGTAATCCAAGTAGGGCCTCAACTTGGTAGCCTCTGATATGAGTGCATTCCATATGATATGCTTAGCCCCTTGCATAGGCAATTGTCATGTAACCTGATTTACCAATTTCTCATTTTTATCTTACAACTATGCACACTTTGCTTCCTAACTCTTCCTTTCACGTTCTCTCTCTATCGCCAAGCCCTCCAGATTCTTGTTCTAGTTCTTCAACCCTGTCAGTTCTAATTCCTTCATACTTACTTGTGTCAGGGATTGAACGATGGAGAATTCACCAGGTTCGGTGATAGGGGGACAATTCCCTTTTCAAGTTCTTTCACTTTCCCTTGTAACTCCCTCTCTTTCTCTTTTAATCTTTTTCCATCTCATATGATTTGGCTTTGAGAGCCTTCTCACTCTCCACTATAAGGGACATATCCCTTTTCCATTGCTTCTCATTCTTTATGAATTTGAATAGTTGAGCCATGCAATCTGTAAGCTTATCATTCAACCTTTCCTTTTCCTTTTCAAGATCTGATAGTTCTGAAGCCTAGATCAGCTAAGTAGTTGGAATATTTAGCTTTTTCTTCAGTAGTTGAATGGTATTTTATTTCTCATTCAACAGCTTTTGTGTGCCAAACCCTTTTTCAACTTGGTTTTCAGCAATCAACAAATATATCTGCATCTTCTTGATATGAGCTTGGTGGGACCTATTTTCCTCCTACTGTCTCAGTTTGTTTTCAACCTTACTCTTGCTAGACTGTAACCTAGATATTTTGAGAGTTGACTTCAGCAAATCAATATGGGTAATGTCCCATGTCTGCTTATGGAAGTGAATCATATCTAGTACAGGGATATCATCCAGGTTTATCCTCATTTCAGCTACTCTGTTCCTAGAATATATGGAAAAATTTAATGTATTTACGGTTTATGGTCTCTGACATAAACTAGAGACACTTCCTTACTGCAAGATTTCCTCACATCTACATACAATATAAGAGACTCACTCATGGTGATGTCTTTGTTTTCCTTATATTTGTCCAATAATTCAGTCTTGGACTTATATCTATCTATTGAGCCTTCAGGTATCTATGAAAATTCATATTCTCAAACCTCAAAGGTCGGGCCTGTGACCTTTACCTGCTTCTTTTTTCATTTACCACCTGTTACATGTACTAGTTTCCCTACCTCTTCCAACTTCTGCTTTTTTGGTGTTTTGGTTGTGTCTTTGTCCTTTGTGTCCATGACATCAAAGAAATCTCTTTTGTTAGTATGCTCAAAGACACTAGCCAAAGGGGTAATCTTTTCTACTACTGGGACCATGCTTGAAGTGCCAAGTTTAGGTGAGTTGTTTTCCTCGATTGAAGAAGTAGAATACTCCTCCATACTATTCATTTCCTCTTTCTCCTGGGGGTAGTCTAGCCAATTTGTAGCCTCAGGAAGACTTTCCACCTCATAGTGCTCAAAGGGATTGTTTTTATTTACCTACCTTCTGATAGAGATGATGTGATGAGGATCGTAATTGATGGAAGATTCAGCTGGGAATCCCATATCTCTTAGCATACTTTCTATCAGTGGAAGAGAATATTTGTTTTTAATGATAAATGGGCTTATGTCCATAGGGAATTTTATTTCTGAAAACTTCCTCAAATTCAGAAAGTGCTCATTTTCTACTATAATCCTTTTCCTAATTAGCTCCAAAGCAAATACCCCAAGGGTAAAAAATGCAGGTAGTATAAAGGGTTGATGCACAAACCCGTATATCCTTATCACTATACCATGTTCTGATAAGAACCAATCTCCAATTCACTTCTCAGGAAAGAATTGAAAAATCTCTCTCATCTGAGGTAACACTCTGGGTAATATCTTTTGGAAGAAAGCACTATAGACTTCTAACATTAGGAATTTCATGAACTTTCTATAATCTCTGTTTATCTCCTCAATGATCACCATTTCTGGGAGTTGCAGGTTATCATCGTTGAAAGACAAAAATATCTTCAACAAGTAGGACTGAAACCTGAAATTTCTTGCCTTGGTGAAGTCTACTAGCTAAGAATGAATATTCTCAGCTAGGAACTCATAAAACTTAAGACAAGAGAACTGTGTTGACTAACTAGACTCCTCTGCATTAACCATACAGGTGCTCAGGGTAAAAAGTAGGCTCATCAGGGGTTCGGTGATTTGCTTGTCTATGTCCAGCCCTAAAAATTGACTCATAAGGGTTATGACACATTTTGTTTCCTCATTAAACTCGATAGCATCTACAGGAAAAGGGTAATTTTTTAAATGGGTATCGGGTTTGAAACAAGACTTAAAGAACGCCTCCTTCTTTTCCATAGTTTCCTCCCTAAAGCACTAGACAATTCCTACTTCATTGTATTCTTTGGAATTGTGATTGAAATCCATAGGAACTAATACGGTACTTCTAAGGACGAGAGGGCTGACCAAGCATGGGATTTTTTACTTGGATGCATCCATAATTACCCTCTCAGAGGAGGAGTAACTAGTGGGACACCAGTCGACAAACTTGGGGAAACTCAAGGTCTGGTATATGGAAAAATGATGAAAGTGTGACCTATAAATACTGTGCACATCTGTTCCTTGATCCTTAAGCAGTTTTAGTTTGTTTTTCATGGTTTCTAAGGGTCCGTTTAACAGTATGGTGTCAAAGACCTTTGAATCTCTATCTTCAAAGAGTTCCTCGATTTTCTAGTACTCTAAGTTACGAACCACCAACTCCTCTACTTCAGCCATATTATATACTTGTTTAGTGTAAAAACATGGCCTACCTGGTCTCTTGACAAGTATCTCAAACGTTTCATCCAAGATGGTCGCTTTCCGCGTGGTCCTTCTCTCGCTATCCAATGCACAGAATAATATAAGTGACCTAAATTCACGTGCACCCATTTTTTATATTATCTTTCTTTGATATACCGCATGCACCTTTTTTCAACGAAAACAGCCCTCATTCGTTCGTTCTTCCCCCCTTCCTTTTGAACCGTCGATCTTATTCCCTTTTAAACCATTGGTCTTTATTCTATGTTGTATCATCCCTCTTATTCTCCCTACATCTTCACTCAAAAGAAAAAATATCCATCATCGATATTACCTATGCCTTCATCGGGGGCATTGAATTGTTCCTCCTCTAACCATTCCACTGAGCCCGACTCTTCTTTTCTTCCATCCACTTATCAGCAGCGGGATTTACTACGACTGTAGATTAAAAACCAAAGTGATCTAACCCATGAAAAATCATGGCCTTAACCTGATTCTGCTTATCTAAGAGGTATGTTTCCTCATGCAAGTTCCAGCAACAGAATCCACCTTCACCATACATCTCGATTGAGCGTTGATCTTGGTCGTTGAAACTTGTTCCTCATGCCAAATTCCATTGATTTGAGAAGTGGATCTCTATGTGCAATTTATGGTAGCGTAATTGATATTAGTCATTGATCAAAAATCCGCTCCAATCTTCGTCTTTGATGTTTTTTAGGCCTACCAAATTCCACTGATTTAAGAAGTGGATCTCCGCGTGCAAGTTGCACGGCAGCGGAATTGATATTGGTCATTGAACGAAAACCCACTCCAATATCCATCATTGATGTTTGTTGGGCCTACCAAATTTCACTGATTTGAGAAATGGATCTCCACATGCAATTTGCAGCAGTGGAATTGATATCGGTTGTGGATCATGATCTAGCATTGATCTTCGTTGTTGAAACCTATGGGGTCTACCAAATTCCGTGTACTTGGGGATTTTATTTTTCCTGACATGTTTTTCCAGTGGAACTCCGAACAACCATAGATATTCTCCTCGTTGCTTATCTGGCGATCGATCCTCTCTACGTGTTAAATCCATTCCCCCGATCATAATATTTATTTTGACCCTGCATATTTCCCCAACGAAATCACTTGCAACCGTCGATTTCCATCAACGTCGATCTACATCCTTCATAGTTTCCAGAACATAACCTTTAAGAGAATTTTCGTCCTTACCTCCTCACATGATGAGACCTTGGGATTTTTTATGTTTTCCTTATTCTTGAAAAGGAATATATTTTTCAGAACCTGCTCAGCTCTCCCTCAAGTATTATGACATAGAAACTTTCATCCTTACCCATCATTGTCACTGGCTTATCACTTTGCAGGGGAAATAATGCAGATGCAGGTGTAAAATTCCCCAAAATTTAGCACAGGTGCTAACACAGTGAACTAATGAGCTCATGAGTATCCCATACCTACTGAAAGACTTGGACATAGTAGGTGAACCAATTTCTCAATACTTCTTCTATTACATTGGACTCTGTGATATGCTCTCTCAGTACGGTGAAGGCTGTTGAAAATGTTGTATACTGATTTATCAGTAATATAGTAGTTTCTTATGCATGCTCTTCTTTCGTTTCTTGTAGTTGTTCTTGAAACTTCGAATCGACACTTTCAAACAGTTGGTATGCTTTGTCCAACGGTTTATCTGTGTCGACCCCTTCTAGGATTGAAATGAATTTCCTCACCAAAATTTCCCATTTTGTCAGGAATTCATCTTGGTCTATCTTTAGTTTTTCTATTTGTTCTTTTTTCTCTCTCTTCTTAATATTGACTCCTTATTGATGCTATGCACCATTCAGTCTAGCTCATCTTCTCTTATCTTCTATGTGTCAACTGTTGTTTGTCAATCCTAGTTGAGCCAAGTGAATAACTGATGGTATTTGTTGCTGAGCCAACTGTAGTTGTTTTTTATGTTCCTTTTCTTTTTTATTTCTTTCTTTTCTTCTTCACTGCTCTTGTTCTCTGTTTTGTACTTCAACTTCTTCTGTCAGCAGAGGTATGGTCTGTATTTTCTCTGTGGTGTTGCTAGGTACAGTAGGGTTTATTAACTGGGTTTCTGGTGGGGTAATGATAGATGATGGTTGTAATGGTGGTGTAGGTGAAGGTGGTGTGATTGAAGGGAGAGGTGGTGGTTGCTCAGAGGTTGATGGCAGAAGAGGCGGTATGGAATTTGTCGACATAGGGTTTTTGACAATTTATGGGGATTCGACAGTTTCGGAGGCTTTGATAGATTATATATTCTCGGCCATTTCTTGGCTTGGTGCTATTGATTCGACTTGCTCGAGGTCGACAAGGTCTTCGGAAATGGCTTGTTCATATTCTTCATTGGTTGGTTTAGGGAGTGGGGGGTTTTCAATGGACTGTGGAGTAAATGAGGATATTTGTTGTGCTACAATCTTAGTGGTTTTATCTAGATTTCTTTGGAAAGTGGATTTGACATTTCCCACAATTTGTGGCTTTGGTGCAGAACTTTGCAGTTGTTCAGGGTTTTGGGGAATGGCCAAATTTTGTTGTGGGGTGTCTGAAACAATAATTGGTCTTGTTATAATTAGTTGTTGAACAGTAGAAAAAATGAATGGGATTTGGTTAATGAAATATTGAAGGGAAATATCTTTATCGACTCCAGAACGAAGGTTTTTGGATAGTGCTTGTAAATACGGGTTTACGAAAGTTGTCGGTGTAATGGAGGTTGAATTCGGTAAACCTTCTTCGACTATTTGAACTAGAGATGGAAGTGGCAGGGTGGAAGTGAGGTCGACTGGGTTAACATCAGGTGGAGTAACATTTTTTTCTTTCTTTTCTTGAGGATGCTTTACTTCTTCTGCGGCGAAGTTTTTGAATTTTTCCTCGACTAATACTTTGTTTTTAGCAGTGTCCAATAGAATTTGTGCATCTCTAGCCTGTAGGTCATCTTCATGATATGATTGTTCTGGAAATAAAATTCTACACTTCCCATTTTCTTTTACAATATTATTCCTCTTCTGTCAATCCTTAGACAACTTTATAGCTATATGATGGATGTTTTCTTTTGTCATTGCGTACTCAGGAAGAAGGTTGTCATATTGGGTTTCTTCATCTGTCTGTACTAATTCTTCTTCATGTTGTTGTGTTAGTGCTATTATGGAAACTTGTAGAGTGTTAACTTCTTCTGTAGTATCATCATCCAAAGTAAAAGTACTTATATGAATTCATACTTCATAGTCCTCTTCTTTTTCCTAGTCAGTCAAAGGTTCAATGATAGGTTGATAGACCTTCTTTGTGATTGGTGGTATTTCTAACTTAGTGTTAGACTATCGAGTTAGCTCTACAAAGACGTCTTCGACTTATGGTTAAAAGTTGAGAGGTTCATATTTTCCTCTGGCCCCCTGTAGGTACCCTACTGAACTGTGGTCTAATTCTAGTTGAATGTGTGCAGTCAGCGATAGACATCATCAGATATTCTGCGGTACCCTCCATATGACCGTTTTTATTTTTAAAATTTGGAACCAAGTATCCAAATAGATATTGGATTTCTCTAATTCCTGTTGATTTCTATCCATTGAAAAAGATTTGAAATTCCACATACCGATTCTATTTGGTTCGTTGAAGTACGAATATTCGACTGGTCGAAGATGGTTGGTACATTGCAATCCATATAATTAAGGAAGAAAATTTAATTGGTGTGCCCTCTTATTGACATTTTGTGCAAGTTTTTTTTATCATTTATGCTAGGTTCTCTTCCCAACGGTAAACTTTCCATTTTTCTGCTACATTCACAACGGCTTTCAACATGTCTAGTTTTAAGTCGGAACCTTGACCTATTCTTGTCAGACCTGTAGAGACAATATTTACCACTATCTTGGGTGTGGTATATTGAATTTGGATAATTATTAATCCCCTTTAATTCTTCCCTCCTGGTGTTCTTATTATCTTTTCTATTAGACCTGGGTTTTATCTCACAGGTACCAGTTCGCCTTTGTTTGACAACCCAATAAGCCTATAGATTACATCGCCATATATTTCGACAGGTCTGTCGAAATAAAATTTGACATTGTGGTATCGGCTAACAATGAACTGTGTTATGACATCCTTTGTTCCCGCAAAACTTGCTATGAGAGGTGCATTCATGTAAGCAAGGATTGTGCTTGCAATTACCTTTCGATCTTCCTCCATCATTTTCCCATATTTGTATGACCACGTCTTGATTTCCTTCCACAATATTTCCCATGACGTTTCTATAACTTTCGCTTTGTGAACATTATCCAGTAGTTGTACCAGCGGAGTAGTATTTGTTTCTAAATATTTCATTTTGTTCATTGCAAATCTTGTATTTGTATCTTTAGGTGTCATTATGTCAGTTGAATTATCTGGTTCACACATAGGTATCTTGGTCTCAAGTGTTTGGTACCTCTAATTTTCTATCTCTTCATGGAATGGTGTTTGGTCTTCATCTGGTGTGGTATTCATAGAGGAATTAGCTAGAGCGAGTGGAGATCTAGTGGATGGAGGTATTAATGGAGGATTTGACTGTAAAGGACGATCTGTCGAGGGTTCTTTTAATGCACGCTATTTTTGGAGTTCCTTCTATTGATGATCATTATGATTTGATTGGACCGTTGAGCCTTTTTTATGTCGATGTACGTCGTGATTGTCGAAATGTCGATGGAATGGGTGTTATTCCTTGTGTCGATGATTATGATGTCAGTGGTTATATATTTCAAATGATAACATGCTACTCCCTTCCTGAAAATTCATCCAATTCCCTGTCATATTGTTTTTCTGTATTTTTTTCTTTTTGTGCTTGATCTTAGGTTTTTACAGTTTTTTTATTTTTATTTTTTTTAGTTGTCATAGTGTTTTATCTAGGCACCATTAACAAGTTTCTGAAATAAATTGTCTTGTGACATTTGCAGTTGAACCGATATATTAGCATTGATTTATTCGACAATATATGGTCCCTTCCACTCTGTATGTAGTTTTTTCGGTTTTCCTTTTACTCGACTGTTATATAACAACGCAAGGTCTCCAATTGACAAGTTTTTATTTTTAATATTTTGATCATGCCAAGTTTTTTGTTGTTGTTTTTGGATCTCTTGGTATTGCATTGTGATCATTCGATGTTATTCTAGTTTCGACAATTGTATTACTCATTCTTTCCTAGCCTCTTCGACGCCAATATGTAATATGTCGGCAATTATAATTGTTTGTTGTCGAAATTGCAAGGGAAAGATTGCTTCCTATCCATAAACAAGTCAGAACGGTGTCTGATCTATCGATCATTTGTACATAATTTTGTATGCCCATAGGACAGTAGAAATTTTCTTGTCCCAATCATATTTGTTAGTATTTCATATTTTGGTTAAGCCTCTAATCAGAGTTTTGTTAAATGCTTCGATTGCACCATTGGATTGAGGAAGATTATGTTGTGATCCTTCTATGTTCAATTTCAAACTGTTCTATCAAAGCTGCAATTGTTTTGTTTATAAAATGTGACTCTTGATCATTGATCAAGGTCAGTGGACAACCGAATCTAGTAATAATATTTGCATATATAAATTTCACGGCTACTTCACTAGAGCAGGTTTCAACAAGTTTTGCTTCTTCCCACTTAGTGATGTATTCGACTGTTTTTGTAATATAACGTGTGCATGTCCTTCTAGAAAGTATTGGAAATGGTCCTATAAAGTCGATCGCCCAAATTTCAAATGTTAGACTTGGGTTTACTGATATTAAAATAATTTCGGTACTTGGTAGAGGTCGACCTAGTCATTGGCAACGGCCACATTTACTTACAAATCTTTGAAAATCGTGGTATAATATCGACCACCATAATCCTGATTGTTGGATTTTCTTAGCAGTCATGTTTGACTGAAACTGTCCTCCAGGTGGGCCATAATGTGTTTCATGCATTATACTTTCTCCTTCATGATCCAGAATGCATCGATGGAGAACCTCATCTAAACCTAGGTTATAGAGGAACCCATTTATTATGCTATACGGTGCAGCTTTCATTGCTAAAATTTTCTTCTTTTTATCGCACATTCCTTCTTGTGCTTGTCTATTTTCTAAGAATTGGACTATTTCTGCTAGTTCAGAAGGTATAGATTCAATTCTGAATATATGTGCATCTGGTACGTCATCTTCTACTCCAGTCGGTTCTTCCCCTATGTCAATTCTTGACAAGTGATCAGGTCCAACATTTCCTTTCCTCGATCGAACTATGACTTCAAACTCAAATTCTTGAAATAACAGTAACCAACGACATATTCTACCATGATGCAAAGGTTTATTAACTAATTATTTTAATGCTTGGTGATTAGTGAAAAATACAAATGGATTAGCTAGCAAGTATTTTCAATACTTTTGAAGTGCGAAGACCATTCCTAGTGCTTCCCTTTTTGTCGTCAAGTAATTAAGTTCAGCTTTATTCAATTTTCTTCTACTATATACAATTGGATAATCCATTTTGTCATCTCCTGGTTATGTAAATATCACACCTATTGTTATACTAGATGCGTCGATATGTACATTGAATTTTACAGACCAATTCGAAAATCGTGGGATAGGTGCTTCAATTAGTTTTTTCTTTAAAATGTTAAACGATGCATCACATTCTTCACTCCATTCATATTCTTGATTCTATTTTAATAATTCTTCTAAGGGATATGTCATGTCTAAATAGTGTTGAATAAATTTTCTGTAATACCATGTATGCCCCAATAAAATTCTGACTTGTTTTGGATTAACAGGTGGTTTTAAGTCAAGAATGATTTTGATTTTAGCGAAGTCAACCTTGATACCTTCTTTACATACAATGTGTCCTAGTAGAATTCCTATAGGAGTTACAAAAGTGCATTTTTTATATTAAGGGATAACAAAATTTGTCAGCATCTTTCTAAAATTAATCTCATCCATTTGCGGTGGTAATTTAACATAGAGTAAATTGTCCAATCGTCAAAATACACAGCCATTATTTTGTAGATATATTCTTGGAATTATTTAACCACTATTCGTTAAAATACAGCTGGTGCATTTTTCAAGATAAAATGGCATGACTTTGTAGGAGAATGAACCAAATTCACATACAAACGTTGTTTTCTTTTGATCTTCCTTGGCGATCGGTACTTGATTATACCCTAATAACTCATCTGTAAATGAGTAACATTCATGTCCTGCAACTTCATTGAGAATTTCATATGCAAAAGGAGTCGAAAATGGGTCTGTAAGAGTGACTTTGTTGAGTTCGCGAAAATATACACAAATTCTTAGTTGTGTCGGGTCATGCTTCTTTGGTTACACAACCATTGGACTTGCCCATTCCAACTGGCCGATAGGGTAGATAATTCTAGCCGCTAACATATTGTCTATTTGTTTCTTCACTATTTCTTTATATTTGTGAGCAAGCTTATATGGTCGTTTCTTTATGGGTATTGCATCGGGTTTTATATCGATCTTCATTTCTCCCATTTCTTGAACTAATCCTTTGAGATCCTTATGATCCCGAGCAAATACGCCTTGAAATTATTTTATCAATTTGACAATTTTTGTTATTTGATCTTCATTCCAGTAATCTCTGATTTTTGCAACTTTAGGTCTATCATCGTTAGAGATGCCGACTTCTTTTGTTTTAATTCTAGCGTCCATCCACTCTGGCACCTTGCTTTCATTGATTTGTTGACTTCCTTCTTTAAATTGTGAAAATATTGTTGGGAATTCTTATGTTGTCATCCGTTCAGGTTCTCCTTTTTCTGTCGATTCGAATTTTTGTATTGTTTTGATTGGTTTCATCATTTCAGGATGGTCAGACTTCCATTGAAAACCTTTTCCACTTGTATGTTTTGTTTCTAGTAAAAGTCTTGTCGACTGTGGTACTTTAGTTGGCCGAATATTATGACATGAGTCATTTGGCCGATTGTGAGTTCCTTTCGAACTACTACTAACAGTCAGTTTTATAAATGTTATTATTTTCTTCATAGCTTCAACTAGTTGATCATCTTCAGGTATAAATTTGAATTCCTTGATGAAATTTTCTTTAAGTTCATTCCATTAGAATGTTTCATGCCGTGCTTCTTCCATTTTGTACCATTTGTTTGCTAGATCATATAATGTCAACAGGAATAGGTGCGGCCATATTCGTTCATCTTTATATCCAAGTCTTTTCCATTCTTTTTCGCATGTAATGATGTGTTTTTCATGATCCTGGCCTTGTGTAAAGAGTGGTATTTGTGCTTAATTTGTTATCTTCTTTCCTCCAAATCTCTCGATAATGTACATTGAAGTTGTTGACCATGTTTGTAGTCTCTACTGGTGGGTATCCCACCACCGAGAAGCTTGTCCTGTAAATGTGTCGACTAAAATTTGAAGTCATCCGTGTTCACCTATATTTTTAGATACTTGTTCAATGTGATGAACTGGTCGGCTTGATGTTTATAGCTAAGTGATGGTCGGCTTGATGTTTCTTTTTTCATTGGTGTTAGGGATGGATATTCCCTAACTTTTATTTCAAATATTTTCGAAATTATAGTCACAAAAAAACATTGATGTGTCAATTTTTTCGGAATGGCTTGGATGGTCCAACATCCCCTTGCTTGTAGTTCATAATTTTCCATTTCCCAATCATATAATTATGCGTATGAATTATAACCTACCGAATCTGGGTTCCCTAAATGAATCTCTCCATATATGTTTGGTTCGACATAATCCTCATTATTTTGTATCTGATATAGTTGGCGTATGTCGACTTCTTCGTCTATAGGTTTTTTCCATGGTTCACCTTGTGATGGATGAATTGGAACAATCACCTTCTACACATTTCCTTTAAGTTTTATTCTTTCTTTGTCCAGTGAAGTTGATGCAATCATCCTTCGACCCCATGGTTGACATACTAAGGCTGGAAAGGACTTGGATCCTTCCTTAGGGTTAATAATTTTGAAATCAACTTTTGTAGTGAAACCTTTTATAGTTGTGTCGGCATTCCTCCAAATGCCAATGGGTTCAATTAGTCCTAGATCTGCTAACTTCAAATATATGTCAAATTTGTTAAGTCATGGTTTACCTAATTATTCCCATGCATCCATGGTCATGACGTTTACCTGTTATCCGAAGTCGAGAACGACATGTCGGACATGGTAACTTTCAATTTCCAGGTTGACTAAAGGGTCAGCATCACTTTTATATTTGTTATTCAAGCTACATATGCTTTTAGCTTGTTTGTCTATACCAGATGTACTCTTAAGATTGTACAATAAGCCGATTAATTTTGAAACAAAATTATCATTGTGTATTAAATTAATTAATTCTTGAGACATCTTATGTCAAGCATCATCATTTACTTCTTGCGCGTCTAATTCTTGAAATATGTTCGTCACGTCATTATATAATTGTTTTTGTATGACAGGGTTAGGGAAATCATCTTTATTCTTTATTTTACTTATTTTTGGATTATCCATGCCTGTTTTTGTGCCTTAACGAGTGAAAAATTGTAAGTTTTTAGTTCTAACAAAATCACACTTTTTCACACTAGACAAGACATTAACGTTTTTCTTATTATTGATCTTTTCAAGCATGGTGGGGCAATCCTCCAAAGACTGATCATCGACACCACAACTTGTACAAAATTTAAGGTCGGTTCAATCCTTGTATGGACACTAAGTGTATTGATGTCCTTCGTTGAAGCACATATAACACTGGATCGGTCAGTGTGGTCTATTCTCTCCATTCCCGAAGTATCGGCCTCGACCTAAAAATCCTCCATGACGATTGTTATCATATTGGCGCTCGTACCTACGTTCGTCATATCTTTGGTTGTTTTTCTCCTTCCAGACGTTATTATTCCTTGTATTATTGTCGTTATTATTTTGTGTTGTTGTTTTTGTCTAGTAAACCACGTGATAATTCTATTGATTATTTAAGTTTATCTAACATCCAATTGTTGTGTGGATTTTTACCTCGCATATTGCGTACCATCGGTATTTTTCGTTCTTCATATTATAAGGACAATATTTTGTCGCATCTAGATCATGCACCTGAAAAATGTCAAAAATGAATTTTGACTGAATGAATCGTACATCTTGTCTATGTTCTTCTTTTCGGCAATAATATTTTGTATGCCCGGTCGTCGAGCATTTCGTACACTAGAATTCATGACCTTTGAGGTTTAAATATCGTATTGACTTCTGTACAATATCTATTTGTTCTTCAATACATCTATCAACAGGGTTTACTGGATAGTCCTCGTCCATCTCTACTTGCAATGCCTTAGTTAATTGATCTTCATAAGTATTAAAGTTGTCCAGTCTGATATTCATTCGGATCTTTTGTAGTAGTCCTGCAACAAACAATTATATTAGCAAATTTTCATCTATATTATACTGTAACTGGCTTAGTAGGTCTTTAAATCTTGTATCGTACTCTCGAACTGTCTCTGTTGGTTTCTGAACTGTAGTCTTTAGTTTCTTTGCTGCTAGATTTTTTGCATCTGGTGTCTTGAAAAATGACATAAACTATTGTTTGATTTGTGCTTTAGTGGCATTCAGCATTTTTTCTGTGTACATCATGTACCATGTTAGTGCTCGCTTCCACAGATCACCAGCAAACTGAGCCATATGTCGATCTTCATTAGTAACAGCATTTGCTTCCCAAGTCAACTCACAGATGAACCAATGTCGTATGGGATCTTCATCACCCTCGTAGAGGAGAATATGTGCAAACACGTGCACCATATCTCCAACATCAATGTCTTCTCCAGGAGGTGGAGGGGGTGGTGGTGGTGGTGGTGGTGGTGGGTTACTTCCTGTGACTCTGTTTTCATCACAACTATTCTCAAAAGAACTTTCGTTTCCGTCAAAAATTTTATCTGTAGCAGTCGATACACTATCGACTCGAAGTCGATTTATGTTGAATCCTTCTGATAATACCCAAGTAAACTGCTGAGACTGGAGTATCCTCTCTTATGAATCTGACTGATCTCTTGTGTTACTTGAAGTTGTGATTGGTTGGGGGGTGTTCCTTCATGCTCTGAGTAGAGTAGATGAATACTTCGATTAAATGAAAAGGGTTGAAAGGTAAGCCAATTTTCTTCCTGTGGTTGATGAATTACCAGATGGTCAACATCGTTTCCTTCTTTGTGTAGTCAACTCCATACACCTAACTAGCCAACTCATAGTCCCAAATATTCTTGAACAATATTTTGCACTCAAGCACTCTAGCTAGAATTTAATGGAGAATGAGGTGTGATTTTATGGTGTATAGCAACTTGGAGAGCTTCACCACACTCTATCCACAAATATTCCTCCATTGGTGACACTTCTTCATCAACTCCTTCTTCCTGTTAGTCATGACCCAACCCTGATGGATTCTCTTCTTGTTCTGTCACTCTAATCGTCATTCTCCTCTAAAGCACAGCAGTCTAATCTCTAATCTCTTCCCTTCTCTTTTGCCTCTTCTCTTGTTTTATCTTCTGTATATATAGATTCCTTTTGTGAGTAATTTTTTGAATTATCTCCTTTTTGGCCTGACTTTTCATCGTTGGCGGTGGTGTTTTCATAACTCAACTAGAATTCATCTACTATATTTCAGAGCGTGACCAGCTACTGCCCCATAGCTGACCCAAAATATTTAGTAATCCCAGGTAGATCTGTCTATTTGCTTAGAAATTACTCCCACTCTCTTTCTTCGACAATTTGTTCCCACTCCTTCTATTTGGTCACCCAGGTTGTGTTAGATGGCAGATCTATCAGCAATGGATGAGGTTTGACAATATGACCCACACCCTTGTCGATCAAGAATTTGAACAAAAGTGTCGACAACGAGCACAAGAACTGCTCATTTATGTCGTTGTAGAATCTCTCTTTGATACTATCTACAAAGACTCTTTCGTCAACTGCTCTTTCCTCATAGAATTCATTGGTGATTATTTCGAACCACTCCGACAAATTTGTACGTCCTCCCCTTGTTAATTTCTGAAGTAATTGTTGGTCTTTAATTTATGTCGTTTGTTTCATCCATTAGTTGTTCAAATACTAAGGTATGGACTTGAAAAACTTTTCATGTGTTTCAGAGAAAACCTTCTCCTTTGCTTGGGCAATAGTCAGTTTGTTTCTTCTGGCGTAATTCTGCAAATAATTCACAATCTTACATTCCCACCAGTTTTAAATCTCCTACTCTGAGATCATATAGCCATAGTCATTTCATCTGTATATGTATCACTAACAACAAAACCAATGTTGTAATCAATCAGATTGCAAGGTTACCAATGATACACATAAAGAATCATATAACAATAACAAAACAAGAGACAAGAATAGAAGACAAAATAACAGATTATATTACTCAATTACACATGTGAGTTCATACAATAAACTGAACCAAGTATCTATCTGGCTCAACAGCCTATATATACATTTATAAAACATTTATAGTAACTACCTATTAGTTCAACCAACCGACACGACCTATGAGTTTGACCTAATCTACAATTAGTCGATTAGTGATTCTAGTCAGCTTGGCCGAATAGCTCCTCCAACATGGGGCATCTAAACACATGATGAGATACAAAGAATCATTCATTAACATGTCTGAGCATGAGTCACCTCACAAGGTGAAACTTTGGGGTTATTATCAATACCCCATAAAATGGAGTCAAGAAGCTTCATACAAGCTAGACTCCAAAACATCTTTAAAGATGAAGGATGTGATATATGTTCTAGGGTTGAAGAATAACCTTCTCTCCATCTCTGCACTATATGAAAAGGGAATAAGAGTTGCATTTGTCTATGGCCAAGTTCTAATGTTGTAATAATTTGCTTCTCAATCAGATGTCATGTCCCCTCAATTTGACCATTAAAAGTGTTGACCATGCTAACTTCCTAGGGGCTCAAATTGACATTAATTATTCTTCATAGGACAAATTTTGCTAATAATTATTTCGAGGCATGTATTTAATTTTATTTCATCATTTTTATTTATTATACAAATTCATGATGTGTAAATAAGGCTTCCATGCTAGGAGGGCGCATTGGTGGAACTAGTCAACTTTCCTTGGTGAAAAATAAGAAACTCCATGACAAAAGCATACAAGGGAATAAAGAGAAATTGCCAAAAAGTGGTAGAAAAGAAGGCAAAGGTAAAAGAAGGAAAATTTTTCAAAGGGAGGGCACAGTTTTCTCTTAGAGAACTCAGAAAAGCAGGAAATTTTTTGAAAGGAAAGCATAGTTTCCTTATGAGCCAGGAAAAGCAAAAAGTTGTCATAAAACAAAAGAAGCATCTTTTGACTAAGGGAGGGCACGGTTTCTAAATGTGAGGGATGAGTTGGACTTGGAAACAATGTCACATGGTTTGAAATTCTAAATTACCCAAGGAGGGCACTTATGCGGCTAGGGTTAGGGCACCCATGGGGGTTGACTTGCTCTCACATGTCACCTTTGGCCTCCACCTTCTATGC
Source organism: Pseudotsuga menziesii (assembly GCA_001517045.1). Lineage (NCBI taxonomy): Eukaryota > Viridiplantae > Streptophyta > Pinopsida > Pinales > Pinaceae > Pseudotsuga > Pseudotsuga menziesii. The sequence continues at coordinate 882,124 of LPNX010621957.1, forward strand.
AGGTCATATAGAATGATATTAAAGGAGAATTAGATCAGATTGCTTCAGTTTGGTTGTTGTGTATGTTTATTTATGCTTATTTGAGCATTCTTTCTAAGTGATGTGCCTCAGACTACTGGGAGATGAACCCCATCCTTCCCTTCCCCTCTCCTTCCATCCTCTTATATTCTATTGCATTTATGGATGATATATTGCAGCCATTGAAGTATTATAAGATTTATTTTCATCCTCCATCACATTCAGGTCGAGCTCCAGTGAATCCCATGCTTCACCTATGCTCTCGGCCCATTTTGTTGGCCATATTTTGGGCCTCCTACCCCTTATTTTGGAGTTTCCTTGTAATGGTTAGTATATTATATGATATATGATATGTAGCAGCATATTAATCTGTAATTTATCTATAACAGTTTGAAACATATCTGTCCATAAAGAAGTATGTCTTCAGTTTTACCAAAAACGATTATTTTATCACTGTATGGGGGGGAATTGATGAATCTGAGTGCTATAAGAAATATGCAAGGTTGGGGGAATGTTTGAAGAGAGTTTATTTGTTCAGTTATATTTTATTTATCTATTTTATAATTCATATGTATCTCATAAATCAATTTGAGATGAATTAACTGCTTAAATTTAGACCCTAGCTAGATTGTTAGCTTTTAATGACTAGTCTTTCCAAATTTGATGTAAAATGAGTTCTGATAACTCAAAATGAGCCTTGTTAGTTCCTATAGGTCACTGAAAGAACCACCTTCCAATACATATCTCTAGAACCATTTTTTGGGGGTTCATACTTCCTTTTGGAATCCTCCACTGCACAGGGTTTCACTAGGCCAAAACTGCTGAAAAACCCCAAATTCCTCCAAAAATCCTCAAAAAATTTCATAACTAATGAAACCTATCCAAACAAATTTCTTATTTTATATTAATCTTGGAACAATACTCTACAACTTTCTAAAATCCCATGGTTGAAAAAGACTGAACTACTCTTCCTAGTTTCACGGTTTGGCTGCCCAAAAGCGTGGTGGTATGTTTCCGCGGAGTGGATTCTGAACCCTAAATGGCACCAGATATAAATGTGTTATGGAATAGAAAATTATATGTCTGAAATATATTTGGTTACTTCTCACTCCCCTCTCCCTTTGTCTACAATTTATTCCAGTAAAATACCTTAATTTCCCAGTCAACAATTTACTAAATGTTTGCAAGAGTGTTATCAGAAATTTTAATTTAAAAATTGCAGAAAGTTAATATTCTGATCCGTACATCAGATCATGGATATTAAATTGGTATAATAGCATGGTCCTCCATACCTGCTCTTGATATTATTCAATGGGTCCAAAATACAATTCTGACACCAAAAGAAAGATTCCTCAAGAGGAGGAAGTAGAATCTATGGATGGGAGATTCCATGAAGAAATGGATGAGAAAGATGAATTCAGGAATTTTGTTAAGAACATGTTGAAATTTCTGCAAGACATCTCAACTAACATCATATAGTCTATCTAAGAGACCAGATAATTCCTAGCTAAACAGCTGGGAGTGAAATATGGGGAAGGGAGCAGCATTGGTTCCCAAAGTAAAGAAAGAAGGGTCATGGGTAGGACTATTTTTTCCAAGGCTAGGCCTCATAATAGGCCAATTGAGTATAGAGAGGAAACAAAATTTCAGTCAAGACCTACCATGCCCAAATTTGTAGAGACCCCTAAAGAAGAACATGAAGCACAGGCTGAAACTATTGCTACACGGGAGGAGAAGTTTTTTGTTTACCAATCATTGAGTGAAGAATGCAAAAAGGCTCTGCTATTCCGAGATTTCTGTGAGACTCTAGGGGGAACCCAAGAGGGGCTGAAAAGAATCCATATTAGAATTATGAATTAAAGAATTCCATTGGGAAAATCACTTTGCTATATTTTTCCAGGCACTTCCAATTGCTCAGTGAGCTCTTGGATTCAGAAAATGGATACATATTGTCAGTTGAATCGTATGGAAGAAAGGGATGCCATTAAGTTGGAAACCCTACATCTTGATGGGGAGGCCATTGACTCATGGTTTCATGGCATGAAAACATTAATCCATGATCAAGTAGTCACCTACAAGGAATTCACCAGAAAATTGACAGAAAGATTTGACCGAAGAGATCCTGATATCTCTTTCCGGGCTTTGTCACACATAAGACAAGTTGGAACTCCAGAAGCATACATCTCAGAGTTCCAAAAGGTGGCCATAATGGTCATTGACATATCAGAATCAACGCTGATCTTTTTTTTTACAGAAGGATTGGCTGAACCATTGAAGGGGTTGGTGAAGGCCTACCGACCTACCACTTTGCAGGCAGTTGTGAGTTGGACTAGAGACCTGTAGGATGCAATTCTGAGGACCAAGTATCCTCCCAGACCTCCCATGCCACATAAAATTCAGAATCAGAAACATCTTGTGAGAAAATTTCCTACCCCTGGAAAGGAATATTACTCCTATAAGGATCGGGATGAATTGAGAAGGAAGAAGCTGTGTGTTTCCTGCCAAGAACCATGGGCTCCCGGTCACAAATGTGTGAAGGGAAAAGCACATTATATTGAAGTGTTTTCTGAAGTTTATGAAGAGGGGGTAGAAGAAGCTGAGATGGCTGATGGAGAGTATGAAATAGTTGAAGAAGAGGAGAAGCTCCATCAAACCAGCAGCAAAATTGTTGTGCTCAGTGGAGTGCGTAGGTTCCATACTTTCAGGCTGAAAGGAGCTCTACAAGGGTAGAAAATTACAGTTCTTGTTGATGGGGATGACACACATAATTTTATGGATTCATCCCTGGTGGAGAGGAGAAAGCTAACTACTGATCCCTTTAAAGGATTCACTATGGTCATTCCTAGTAACCATACCATGGAGTGCAACCGATGGATCCCAGATCTGCAAGTAAACATCGGTGACTATACTGTGAAAGACAACTTTTATGTTCTTAGTGTGGTAGATGCCAACATGGTGTTGGGGGTACAATGGTTGTACTCTATTGGAGAGAACTATGTGAACTACCAGATACCACAAATAAGATTCAAGGATGCTAAAGGAAAACCAGTGGTATTGAAAGGTATAAATACTTATCCCAGCCAAGTAATTTCTACAAAAAGTATGAGATCTGTTATGAGGCATGGAGACATTGAGTGGGTTATTGAGTTCCAAATCACCATGGAGGGAACAACTGCCAAATTTTCCTCCTGGCCCAAAGATATTAAAAAATTGTTGCATAAAGCATAAGATGTTTTTTTAATACCTTCCACATGGCAAGCCACCAGACCATGAAATTGAACAGGAGATTGAATTCGAAGACGGTACACTTCCAATAAAAATACACCCCTACAAGTATCCAAAGAGATTCAAGGATGAAATTGATAAGGCCATCAAGGATATCCTTGAGTTGGGCCTCATCATACCAAGTCCATTCATTTTGCTTCTTCAATGGTTCTTGTGAAGAAGAAGGATGGGACACTCAGGATGTGCATTGATTACCGAGCTTTGAACAAGAAGACAATAAAGAATAGGCACCCAATTCCTCAAATTGATGAGCTGATGGATGAGCTACATGGAGCCAAATTTTTCTATAAAATAGATCTTCGGTCGGTGTACCATCAAATCAGGATGAGGGAGGACATACAAAAGACAGCCTTTCATTGTCACTTTGGCCACTTCGAGTTTCTAGTCATGCCATTTTGCTTCACTAATGCACCAGCAACTTTCCAATCATGCATGAACAAGGTATTCATAAAACAACTCTATAAGTATGTTCTTGTGTTTTTTGATGATATCATGATCTATAGTATGACATGGGAGGAGCATTTGCACCACTTGGAGGAGGTACTCACTATGCTTGCAGATCTGTCATTTTTTGCCAAGATTTCTAAGTGTGAGTTTGGTATGACAAAATTGTTGTATCTTGGCCATGTGATCTAACAAGAAGGGGTTAAGGTAGATCCAGAAAAAATAAAGGCCATATTAGAATGGGAAATACCAAGGAACCTCACTGAGCTGAGAGGATTCATTGGCCTTTGTAACTACTACCGTAGATTTGTCAAAGGATAATCCAGTACACTGCACCCTTGACAGATTTGACTAAGAAGGGTGCATTCAGTTGGAGTGAGGAGGCTGAAAAGTCTTTTCAGAAAATGAAAGAGATGATGAGCAATTGTCTAGTACTTTCCTTGCCTGATTTTTCTAAACCTTTTGTGCTGGAATGTGATTCCTCTGGGGTAGGAATTGGAGCTGTCCTAATGCAAGATAGGCATCCTATTTCTTTTGAGAGTAGAAAATTGCAGCCACATGAAAGGATGTATTCTATATATGATAAGGAGATGTTGGCCATCATGCATGCCTTGGCCAAATTCAAACAGTACTTAGTGTGAGGTAAATTCATTGTGAAGACTGATCATAGCAGTCTTAGACACTTCCTTACCCAAAAGGAACTCAATGACAGACAACAAAAATGGGTAAGTAAATTTCAATCTTTTGATTTTGACATTGTGTATAAAAAAGGAAAAATGAATGTTGTGGCTAATGCACTCTCTCGTAAGCCCACATTCTCTTTGTTGCAAATATTAAATGAAAGGAGGATCCAATTGGCTACTGAATACTCTAAAGATCAGTTTGCTTGTGATGTTTTGGATGGGGTGAACCAGAATGAAGAGTACAAAGCTCATGATGACCTAATCTTTTACAAAAATAGAATTTTCTTAGTGCCAGGATCTGCACTGAAGAGGAAGATTTTAGGAGCTGCACAGGTGCACCAATGGCTGGTCACCCTGATTTTCTGAAGACTTACAGTAAGGTAAGGGAGATATTTACTTGGAAAGGTCTTAAATATGATGTTCTCATGTATGTGAAGGAATGTTCTACATGTCAACAGAACAAAGTGGAGCACTCACACCCAGCTGACTCCTATAGCCTCTTCCTATTCCAGATCAAAAGTGGGAAAGTGTATCAATGGACTTTATCATGAGAATGCCAAAGTCACAAGGGAAAGACAGTATTTTTGTGGTGGTTGACAGGTTGACAAAATATGCACATTTATTTGCAATATTATCCACTATTTCAGCTAATGAGGTTGCTGCTCTATTCTTTAAGGATATTTTTAGACTGCATGGACTGCCCAAGGTCATAATCAATGACAGAGATAGTAAATTTACTAGTGTCTTTTGGCATACATTGTTTGGTCTAGTTGAAACAAATATTAACATGAGTACAAGCTATCACCCCCAGACAGATGGGAAAACAGAGAGGGTGAAGCAATGGCTTGAAGGGTACCTCTGTAACTATGTTACGGGACAGCAAGGAGCTTGGGAAACTTGGCTCCACTTGGGTGAGTTATGTTACAACACCACATTTCATCTTTCTATCATAATGACTCCCTTTATGGCCTTATATGGGTATGAAGCTCCAACTTTTGCAAACTTAATATTTGGAGGCTGTAAGGCACGAAAAGCTAAATATTGGTTGCAGGACAACCAGGACATTTTAAGGGCACTGAAAGGCAATCTGTAGATGGCACAGAATCAGCAAAATAATTTTGCAGATAAGCACAGAACAGATAGAGTGTTCCAAGTGGGAGACTTAGTGTATTTAAGGATGAAACCTTATAGATAGTCTTCCTTGAAGAAGAAAGGGGCAGAAAAACTTCAACCCATATTTTATGGACCCTATAAGATCAGCATAAAGGTTGGTGTAGTAGTCTATGAGTTGGATTTTCCAGCAAACAGTAAAATCCATAGTGTTTTTCATGTCTCTTGTCTGAAGAAGGCAGTGGGGCAACAGATAGTGGTTTCTGAAGAACTACCACCTCTGGATGATGAAGGCCATTTGGTCTTAGTACCAGAGAAAGTGTTGATGGGTAGAGAAAGGAAATTAAGAATCAAAACAATCAAGGAATACTTGATACAGTGGAAAGGATTTCCCAGTGAGCATGCCACTTGGGAGGGTGAGCAGATCTTGCAGCACCCTGTTTTGCTTATGCTTGAGGACAAGCAGATTTTCTAGGGGAGGACTATCATGTCCCCTCAAATTGACCATTAAAAGTGTTGACCATACTAAGTTCCTAGGGGCTCAAATTGACATTAATTATTCTTCCTAGGACAAATTTTTCTAATAATTATTTTGAGGCATGTATTTAATTTTATTTCAACATTTTTATTTATTATGCAAATTAATGATGTGGAAATAAGGCTTCCATGTCAAGAGGGCGCATTGGTGGAACTAGTCAAATTGCCTTGGTGAAAAATAAGAAACTCCATGACAAAAGTAGACAAGGGAATAAAGAGAAATTTCCTAAAAGCAGCAGAAAAGCATACAGAGGTAAAAGCATGAATATTTTGCAAAGGGAGGGTGTAGTTTTCTCTTAGAGAACTTAGAAAAGCTGTAAGGAGAAAAGCAGGAAATTTTTTTAAAGGAAAGCACAGTTTCCTTATGAGCCAGGAAAAGCAGAAAATTGTCATAAAACAAAAGAAGCATCTTTTGACTAAGGGAGGGCGCAGTTTCTAAATGTGAGGGACGATTTGTACTTGGAAACAATGTCACATTGTCTTACATTCTAAATTACCCAAGGAGGGCGCTTATGTGGCTAGGGTTAGGGCACCCATGGGGGTTGACTTGCTCTCGCATGTCACCTTTGGCCTCCACTTGCTATACAGGTCATCCAGAATGCTATTAAAGGAGAATTCGATCTCATCGCTTCAGTTTGGTTGTTGTGTATGTTGAGATATTCTTATGTGAGCATTCCTTCTGAGTGATGTGCCTCAGACTACTGGGAGATGAGCCCCATCCTTCCCTTCCCCTCTCCTTACATCCCCTTCTCTTATATTGCATGTATGGAGCACTATATTGCATCCATTGAAGTATTATCAGAGTTATTTTCAGCCTCCATCACGTTCAAGTCGAGCTCCAGTGAATCCCATGCTTCACATATGCTCTCATCCCCTTTTGTTGGTCATGTTTTGGGCCTCCTACCCCATATTTCAGATTTTCCTTGTGTTGCCACCTTTCACACACCTAGGTCACGTGGTATAAATCTTCAAGCCACTCGGTGTGTCCTTGGGGGAAAGTCTCAAGTCAAGGCTGTCACCTTGTTCTTGACTCCTCCGTTTAAGGCTCAACTCCTAACAAAGCCAAGTGGGGTAGACCCTATTAAGTTACTAAGGAAAAATTATTTAGTATGGTGATTTTAAACTGAATGAGTTACTTAGGAGTTTGAAATTTAACCATAAACAACCATAGATGACAAGATAAAAAATGAGTGCACGAAAGCACAATGCTGAGACACAATATATATATAGAAAGAAAATAGCGAGTGCCTTAAAATGGAGTCAAAAGATAATCAATGTACTTGCATGTGCTTGGAGTGAATGTTTTGCGATTGCCTCTTGGTACATTTTAAGTTAATGTGAAATATGAGTTGATTAAAATTAGGCGAAGGGGTGGACTCCAGATATACCCGAGAGTACTTAGAGTATGTCCAAAACTAAAGCTTCACAGCTACCCGCAAGGAATATGTGGGCTGAATGGAGTCTATGAGGCTATTGTTCATAATGCACCCATAGGTGTAACAGAGATCGACGCCCTGAGGTCACTTTTCAGGAGTTCCCACTTCCTTTGGGTATTTTTCCACCGTAATGGTTGTTGGCCTCCTATTTTGACTATCCATTACTATACTTTCTAGTTTCAAGTCTCATGAATCAAGTAATAATCGGCCTTATTTAGTGATGTTTTGTGCATAGTTGACATTTTGCAGAACAACATTGCTAGGTGCTTTGGTGAGTGACTTTTCAATTGTTTATTTATTATTTTACTTGGTTTTATGTATATAATGGATCTTTTAGTCTCATTTAATAATGGGTTGATTAATAGGTCCTCGTTTCTTTCATGCATGAGTCTTTTGGATACCCGACCCAATGCTTGTCCCGGCGCTCCAAAGGTACATGTTGACTGAACCAAATATTTTGGGAATTTTGTCCACAGAGGAGATGTCTCGCTTGGGATCAAATCGATTTCCAGATGCATATGAAGATTATTCAGGTGTTGTCCTTTGTTCAAGGAGCTGTTGTCTTCCATTTTTGGCAGAGTATGGATTTCAGGGGATTTGAATTCCATTTCTTGGTTCATGTATGCCGAGATAAGTGTACAGTTGTTAGGATAGGGTCGATCCATGTTTCAAGGTCGATTTTACTCTGTATTTCAAGTATAAAATGTAACCTTGAAACCCTAAGTAGAGAGATACATGGAGAATACTGTAAAAACTATGTTTTTCATTAATCAATCAAGTGTTTGTTGCCTTAAGGATTTGACTTCAGATTTGAAGGCGTTGAGGGTAGGGCCCACCTTCAACACCGATCATTTGTGTTTAAGTGTTACTTGTATTACTGTAAGTAGAGTAATGTTACATATTTTGACACTGTTTATGATGAAATGTTAATGGTTTTGATTTGGAATGGGACTTGTGTTTGTAGAAGACTAGTTGATATCATATTAAGCCTATAGAATCGATTCAATAGAATAATAAGAGTGGGTTTGGATTTTTAAACCTCTTTTGACCCCAGCGTGATATTGCTTGTTGATGGTTATGACTCTTGTTCAAAGAATCCATTCAAAATTATAGAATTTACAAGACTGTGTGATGAATTTGATTATGTTCAGTTTGCTGTAGGATCAACTTAATGGAGGATTGAAAATAGACTGGGATTTCATATTTCTTTTCCTGCCAGTGTGCTATCGATTAGTGATAAATCCAATACTTGGTTAGAATCCTTTTGGCTATCAAGCTTTACAAGACTGTAGGGTATTTTCGAATTGTATTGTGTGGATTTTAAATTTGCAGTATTTGATGAATTAGCAGAGAATTGAAAGATTTTGGTTTACAAAGTATCTAGGGTTTTCCAAACAGCATTTTGAAGTGACTACATAAGGGTTTGAATCTTGCTTTTGTCTACTTCCTGGTGCTGAATGAGCTCAAGGAAAAGAATTATAGCTTATTAATAGATGCCAGCATTGTTTCCTAGGGTTTAAACACTAGTCTCACAGTACATGTAGATGAGAGTGAGTGTGTACTCTCTAAATAGTTTCAATATTCCTTTTGAGTGCATAGAACGTAGGTAGAATATATATGATATTAACAGCAAGGCCAAACTTCATTTTTGTTAACTGTTTGTGGATGATTCAAGGTTAAGAAGAGACAGATTGTATTCCAGTAGTTGTTTGAAAGTAATAAGTGTTTGTATAAACTTAAGCATCAGATTCTTTAGGGTTAATGATTGCAGTCTTAGATACAATACAAAGTCATTCGGATTGGCTTAGCCTATTCATCTTGTAGGTAAGGTTGGAACTAGGGTTTTTATTTACTAAGTTATTTTCCTGATAGGCTGCTTTCTCTGAAGAATAGATCATAATTAGCATAGCTTAAGGTTGCTGTAGCATAGTATAGATCGATGATTGCTTTGGAAGATTGCTGTAGCTTAAGATTGTTGTAGGTTACATTGAATTGACAGTAATGTGGACTGTAAAATAGAGGTTAGCAAGCTGATTTCTTTTCTTTAGGACGGACTTAATAACTTTTGGCATTGGTCATTCAGTAGAGTAATAGTTCCATCAATTACATTTTTTGTTTCTTGTCCGTGAGTAGAATAAGTTACTGTCAGTATGAGCATTGAACTACTTTGCCCGCACATATAGTGTAGAAGCTCGAAGTCTACGTATCCTGGTTGACAATTAATTAAAGGTAAATTAATTAGTGATAATTTTACCCAACATTTTGGCGCCATTGCCGGGGAGTTGCTCCAAGGTAAGCTGGTATCTTGCTCATTTCTCACAGCATTTTTAGGTGTGACTAGCTGTTGCAGAATGGAGGAGAAGGGACGGTAAGACGAGAGGTAAGAACCTGCACATCTGTTATAACAAGTTCCTTCAAACCCACCTGTAGCATAGATGTGTGATTGCCTTGTTTTGTTGCTTAGACAAAATTTAGCAATAGCAGCAGTAGATACATTTAGACATTTTTTGATCAGTTTTGTTCTCTATTGATTTTTTACTGTTTTTTTCTGTTGGTATTTGCAGATTGGAGGAGAAGGGACAGTAAGACGAGAGGTAAGAACCTTCGCATCTGTTATAACAGGTTCCTTCAAAACCTATCTGTAGCATAGGTATTTTTGATTAGAAGTTTTGTCATTTTCAGTAATTTTGATGAGACCCAGAGATAGTAAGGGAATTGTTATCCATAAAGTTGAACCTAGACTACGGGGGGTTCAAGCTTAAGGAAATCTTGTTCTCAAATATACAGATCAATAAAATCAAACTGATATACAATCAAGGCTATGCGAAAAAGTTACACCACTATCAATATAACAGGCTGGTATAACATGAAAGCTGTAGGTAAAATCAAACAATCATTGAAGAACTAAAGTGATAGGAAACCAAGGCTGTCTATACAAATCACACAATCATCACTGTACATGCTGGTATATTATGAAAACTATAAAAGAATCATAGAATTATCATAAAACTAGGTTGGTATCATATAAGAAATATAAAAAACATCAAAACATTGCTGAAGAGATAGGCTGGTGTGAAATCAGAGTTGCAAGATAATCCACAGAAACTGTATAACATAATATAAAACACAAAGTTCAATATCAAGGTCACTATGATCATAAAGACAAGAAGTGAAACTGCCTCTGTTTTCTACAGTGTAAGGGTAATTGTATTTTCCAATAAGAATTAGTGCAATGGGATGTAATGGACCATATGCATAACAAAATTATTAGAAAAAAAATTTATAACATACAGAAGCAAATCATCATCATGTTTCATTCAAAAATAGAACCTGTACAGAAGCTGCATAATGTCTATGTCATACAGGCAATGCTCCAAACAGGGCTTGCATTCTCCCAAAACTGCCAACATCCCAGTCTTCTACTTCCTTATGAAAGGAAGAACTCTCACACTTTTTTAAGTCCAGTCATCTATGTTTAAATAGCAGAAAACTTCATAACGTTCTCCAAAAAAATATCTCATAGGAAGCAACAGAAAATTCTAAAAATAATTCGGCTCCAATAGTATAAAATAGAAATAAAAATCTCCCTACTGGTGGGCGATCTGTTTCCTTCCCATCAAACCTGATAAAAAGATTTGCTCTTTCATATATTTTGAAATGTTCTCCAAATAGTGATGACCCATATCTTGATTTCAACGAGCTCATCGAAATACTCTGCATCTTTTGCATCCCTCCTTGAATCCCAGCTCGTAAAAATACTATGATTCAACGATATCCTTCTGTATTTCAGGAAGTTGGTAATATTCCTTGCTATTAAAACTCGTGGAGAAATGCGATACCAACACATAATGGAGGACCATTGAGCAGGCTGTCCTTTTCCTATGAATACACTGACAACCCTACGTTCTTCTGTAACTGATTCGATAGAATCATAAAACAACTCACTAAAATCTTTCTCAAACCTCCCTTCTTTGAAGATGTAACAACAATTTGTGAAGTTTTTCAAGGTGAAAACGATTTTGGTGAGATTCCTCTTGGTTGCTGTGATTTATGAGAGATCAAAACAAATCCTTAATGTGGTTGCTACAAGTTGATTAGTTGATTCATTTGTCCATGTGGCAAGTAACTTGACAGTGTGACAAATTACCAAACCTTGTCCTTGATATCGGCCTCTTCACATGACCTTTCTCTGCTCGCCTTCTCTGAACTAAACAACACCTCAGCAAACGGGTTCCTTTTAATGAGGTCATCTTCAGACTCTAGCTCGGATCTTTGACCCACCATAGAATCCAAAATATGCTTATTGAATACAAACTGCGACACACACTACTTGACCACTTCTCAAAAGGAGTAATAGGACCAGGACTATTTAAGACTGTTGACCTCTGTTTCCCATTAGAAAGCCTTCTATTTGTAGTGGGAATTTTAATAACAGAGGATGGAGACACATATAGAATTATATAACATCGTATTCGCAAAGATGAGCTAAGCTTTCAAGACCAAGTGCTTGAACAGTTGGAATTTTGCTCTCAATGCATGCCTGAATGGACAAGATAATATCAACACCACTATCAGCATCCTTTTTGCACACATCCCGTACACAAGCTACCATACTGATAAGTAGGTCAATGTCCAGTGTAGAAGCTAAAAATACTTTAGGATGGAGGAGCTTCTGTAGATACACAAAAACACGATTGGTAAACTCCCAAGTTCTACAAAGCAAACGAACAGCAATTGCATGAAGTTCCCTCCTAGCATCCTCATGAAGCATTGGCTGAAGCATTTGAATGATAAGAGGTGTTGTTGCAAAATGACGTGCAAGAGCTGGGACCACCCTCAAAATATCCAACGCTAGTTCTTGTGGTTTATATCCATATGTGTGGAAGAAGTTAAGGTAGAAAAGCACAACCAGCAAAAATGATACACCTAATGAGGGTTCAAATCTGCCAATCGTGTCCAAAGCTTCTATAGCAGAGCTTCCAAGAGTTGAGTGCACAACAAATGCACTTAATATTGTACTTAATAGAAGAAATATGCCTTTCCTGATCCTTTTATGGGGGTGAGAAACCAAATTGCTTTGTGATCCATCACCATTTTTTACCAAGGATTTCTGTAAATATTCAAGCCACACTTTTGATTTACTGCTACTGCCTAATAGGTCAGATAACCATACATGAGCTGAATCAGATCGATGATTCCAAGTAATCAAGCCTTGGTCCTGGGAACATATCTGTTGTAGAAGTCGATGCATAACTATTCCAAGTCTGTGGCCATAACAAAACCTGCTTTCAGACATTGTGGTTGCTGAGGAAGGCACAAGC
>LPNX010621957.1:895245-953627 GCA_001517045.1 Pseudotsuga menziesii
TGGACACACTCAGAATTTGGTAGTTTCTCAAGTAGAATCTACCACAAATTTACCTTTCAATCTTCAATCTTGGCCTAGGCCAGACCGTTGGGATTTCATTCCATCCCCAAGAAGAGACAGGTTAGGTGTCAATTGGTTTAGGAATCCTCTTGTTATGAGTGATCAGGAAACCGGACACCATATGGAAGGGGAGGGAGAACATGAAGGACGAACTGAAACAACTTTTGGCTTCCCCATTTTGGATCTTGCATAGGATGTCAGTATGAAAAATATCCCAGCATCTTCATTACCTACCTTCTACGGGAAAAGTACTGAAGATCCGGATACTTTTCTATTTGAGTTTGACATCTTGTGCAGGAGTTATAATTATCTACAAGATGCACAAAATTTAAAACTATTCCCATCCACCCTTAAGGATTCTGCACTTAGGTGGTTTATGGGTCTGGGAGAGTCCACCATCTGAACTTGGGAAGAGATGAAGAGTGCTTTCCTCAGAAAATATTGAGCCTACTATGGACCTAGAGACTCTCAAAGTGATATCTTTAAAATGCAATAGCATGAAGAAGAGAGTCTTGAGGATTTCCTAGAACGCTTCTGCTTTGTACTGCAGAAGTCTAAGTATAATACCTTACAAGAGGATGCAGTCAGAACTCTTTTCCTGAAAGGGATTCTGGAGGAATATGTGGAAATCCTCAACCTGATGGCATCAAGTGATGTATCTCATAAATCCTTTGAGGAGATTACTGAACTATGTAGAAAATATTCCAGAAGTAGAGCCAAGGCTGGAAAAAGCATAAGGGAAGGTCCTTCCCGTATTTCTAGGACATCAGGAACTAGTGGGATTACAAGAGTTGAATTGGGGAACCTGTTAGAAAGATTCAAAACTGACATTTTAGGCACCTTGAGCTCCCAGTTTGATGCATTGAAAACAAAGAAACGACAAGAGGAAGAGGACATAGCAGCACTACACATATTCTGCCCTAAATGTAGAAAAAGACACCCTTTGAAAGAGTGTCCTCTTAATACCATTTCAGTCTGTGCTCTTTGCTCTGATAAACACCCTACTGACAATTGCCCTTCTTTACCAGAACTGCAAGATTTTTACAAGCTTAATGCTGAACCTATGGATCCATCATATGCATCAAAAAGGACCTGGCAGCCTAGACCCCAAAACATGTACCCAGAACCTATTTTTCCAAACCCTGCATATTACTACCCCATGCAGCAATCTCAGCAGCCATGGAGTCCACAAATGTGGCAAAATTGGCCTTCTCAGCCTACTCAGACCCAACCATGGCAGCAATGCTGGCGAGGACAGTCCTATGGGGGACCTCAAGGACAGTCCTATGGAGGAACACAACCAACAGCCCCGTTACACAACCCTCCTAGTTACTGTCCAATGCCCCCAAATATGCAACAGCTATTACCTGGATTTACACCACCTGCACTTCCTCCTATACCCCTAATTCCACAACAATATCAAAATCCAAATCCACCTCGACCTACGTTGTTGCCAGCTCAACCTATCCCAAACCCTAACAACAAACCATCCCAGCCTCTTAATAATGCTGAAATACAAATGGCCCCAACTTATGTGATCCATTCAGCTCCTATCCAAGGAATACAATTAAGGTCTGGGAAAACATTAAATAAAACTCCTCCAATAGTGATTATTCAAGAAGAGTCTGGAGAAGACAGCACTGAAAATGAAATTTCAGAGGAGGAAGAAGTGCAGATTGCCTCAAAAAACACTCAAGTGCTTGGAACTCAAAATTCCCAATCATCTGCTCATCCACAATTGAATAACAACCCCCCTTACCTAGAGAGGTTATTAATAGAGAAGCCTGTGGTTCGCCCATAGTTTGATTTGGAAAATGAGTTGAAAAATGTTTGTATCAAGATTCCATTACTTCAGGCCATTAGAGACGTTCCTATCTATTCAAAAATGGTAAGGGAATTATGCTTAAACAAACCTGGTCGAAAACAGAAAGATCCACCCACAATACATGTTATAGGCCAGCTGTCCAATTATATTTCAGACTGTTCCTTACCTCCAAAATTTGCAAATCCTGGGAACCCAGTGGTGACCATTTGCATTAATGAGATTCCAATAGGAAACACTCTAGTTGACCTGGGGGCTGCAATTAATGTCATGTCTATGACCACCATGCAGAGACTTCAGTTGCATAATCTCCTCAGACCTACTCCTACTATTTTGGAGTTGGCTGATAGGAGCACAGTTAAACCTGTGGGGGCATTAGATGACATTACTGTCATGGTAGCTTCTTGGGAGTACCTAGTGGATTTTCTGGTACTCCAAACCAAGCACCCAATGGGGGAACATCCTGTTATACTAGGCAGGCCCTGGTTAGCCACTACTAATGCCTTTATAGGTTGTAAAGAAGGCATTTTGACTATATCAAATGGCACTTCTCTATAGAACCTTATTATTTATCCCCCAGCACATCCTGTATTGGAAAACATGTTATGGTTAGAGAATCCTTATGGGGATGAGGATGTGGAACAACCCTTACTATCTATCATTCAAACTAGGGGGGTGGAACACCAAACTGAAGATGATATCCTAGATCAATTTATCTCAGCCACTACTAGTATTGAGTTCCCTCAATCCTTCTCTGACTTAGACCATGTTTTCACAGAATATTTTCAAGAACAGTACTACCCTTCAGCCACCTCATCATCGGTAGTTTTATTCATAGATGAGAAGGTTGGAGCCTCATCCATACCAATGGAAATTAGTCCAGGAAGGTCTTTGTTTATTAATGCAAATTTGTCTCAAGGCCAGCAAGATCAATTAGTTAATTTACTCAAAGCACAGTCTGGGGCATTTGCTTGGATTTATACAGACATGAAAGGCATTCACCCTGATACATGCATCCATCATATTTATACACAGGAAAACATTAGGCCGGTAAGGCAACCACAGAGAAGAATGAATCCTGCGCTTAAAGACATTGTGAAGGATGAGTTACAAAAGTTGTTGGATGCAGATTTTATCTACCCCATTTCTGATAGTAAATGGGTATCTCCATTGGTAATTGTTCCAAAGAAGGGAGGTAAGTGGATAATATGTGTTGATTTCCGGGAATTAAACAAAGCCACTCTCAGAGACTACTTCCCTCTTCCTTTCATAGATCAGGTTTTGGACACCTTGTCAGGAAAACAGTATTTTTCCTTTCTTGATGGATACAGTGGGTATAACCAAATCAGGATAGCCCCAGAAGATCAGGAGAAAACTACTTTCACCTGCCCATGGGGAACTTATGCTTACAAGGTGTTACCATTTTGGTTGTGTAACGCTCCCGCCACCTTCTAGAGGGTAGTATTAGGTATTCTGG
Organism: Pseudotsuga menziesii; assembly: GCA_001517045.1. Lineage (NCBI taxonomy): Eukaryota > Viridiplantae > Streptophyta > Pinopsida > Pinales > Pinaceae > Pseudotsuga > Pseudotsuga menziesii. The sequence continues at coordinate 898,605 of LPNX010621957.1, forward strand.
CTGATTTAGTCCATGATTGTGTGGAAATATATATGGATGACTTCACAATCTATGGTAATGATTTCAAGGAAGCCTTAGATAACCTAGAGAAAGTTTTAATTAGGTGTCAAGAAACAAATCTTGCCTTAAGTCATGAAAAGTGTAAGATGATGTTAACTGAGGGCATTGTTTTAGCGCACCATGTCTCATCAACAGGTATTAAGGTAGACCCAGCAAAAATTGAAATCATTACTGGTTTATCTCCACCAACTACACAAAAAGAAGTTAGAAGTTTTCTGGGACATGCAGGCTACTATCGTAGGTTTATTGCTAATTTTACCAAGATAGCAGCTCCACTGTTCAAATTATTAGTCAAAGACACTGGTTTTTGTTGGGATCAACACTGTCAGATAGCCTTTGACACCTTAAAATCATAATTGTCTTCAACACCAGTTCTGCGGGGGCCAAACTGGTCTTTGCCCTTTCATATACAAACTGATGCTTTAGACACTGCCCTAGGGGGAGTGCTTGGACAGAAAGAGAGTCAATCTTATTATGCCATTTATTTCATCAGTAAAAATTTAACTCCAGCAGAACTTAACTATACAGTAACTGAAAAAGAGTTTCTAGCAGTGGTTCATGCCATCAATAAATTCCGGCATTATATTACTGGTTATGATGTATTTTTTCATACTAATCATTCTGCTATCAAATTTTTAATGAATAAACCTATAACTAGTGGTATAATTACTAGATGGTTGCTTTTGCTACAGGAGTTTAACATTACTATAGTTGATCAACCAGGGAAGGAAAATCTAGTTGCAGATTTCCTCTCAAGGTTGACTCATACTGATGACAATGTTCTTGTAGATGATACCTTTCCTAATGAACATTTATTTGTTGTTTCTATTAAAACACCATGGTTTGCAGATATAGCCAATTACTTGGTCACAGGGAAAATACCTGCTCATCTGTCATCCTATGAAAAACGAAGAATCATACAGCAAAGTGCTAACTACTCATGGGTAGGTAATGACCTCTTTCGAACCGGTCCAGATCTGATTATCAGGAGGTGTGTGAGGGAGGATGAGATGTATGATATCCTTCAAGACTGTTATGATGGACCCTGTGGAGGGCATTTTTCAAACAAGCGGACAGCATACAAGGTGTTACATCAAGGGTATTATTGGCCTACACTTTTTAAAGATGCTGAAACATATGTACAAGGCTGTGACAGCTGCCAACGAATGGGAAGACCCACTGCTATGGATGAAATGCATTTACAAGCCCAGGTACAAATTGAACCTTTTGAAAAATGGGGATTGGACTTTGTTGGACCAATCTCACCAATGTCATGAAAGAAAAGGTATATATTAGTCTGTACTGACTATGTAACTAAGTGGGTGGAGGCAAAAGCCCTATTAAGGGCCACTGAGAAATCAGTCATAGAGTTCATTTATGAAGACATTTTCACTCGCTTTGGGATTCCTCATGAAATTGTAACTAACAATGGGGCATAATTTGTCTCTAAATCAATGAAAGCATTGACTGAGCAATATGGAATTAAACACTATAAATCTTCTCCTTACCACCCCCAAGCAAATGGTCAGGCGGAGTCAACAAATAAAGTGTTAGAAGCCATCTTAACCAAGACTGTGTAGATGCATCACAAGGACTGGGCAGACAGGCTACCAGAGGCCTTGTGGGCTTATAGAACTATGTGGAGAAACACCACAGGGCATACCCCATATCAGCTTGTTTATGGGAAATAGGTTTTTCTCCCTATAGAATTTCAGGTGAAGACTTTTCGTACTGCTGCACAATTGAGCCTGAATTTAGATGAAGCCCAGGAGCAGAGGCTGATGCAATTGAATGAGCTTGATGAAATCAGACAAGATGTTGTCCAACGAACTGCCTTAATACAGAATCAGAGGACTAAATGGCATGACAAATTTTTGAAGAAGAAGACTTTTGAAGAAGGTGATTGGGCTCTGTTGTTTGACTCACGGTTTAAACACTTCAAAGGTAAGCTTACCACTAGATGGATGGGACCATATGAAATTGTGACTATTTTTTATAATGGTTCTGTCAAAATAAGGACAATAGATGAGGAACAAACTTCCTTTGTGGTGAATGGACATCAGTTAAAGGTATATCATAAACCTATTTCTAAGCAAGATTACATTCATAACATGAGTCAGCAATCTGAACTAGAGTTGGTAGGTGAATAAATGATTTCTTCATCCCCTACTCTCTCACAGTAACATTCAATGAAATTGTTTTTTGTATATATGTACAGGAGTTTTTTTACCAATAGGTTTCTTTTTGAAGGATGCAGATATTCTCTCTGGTGAGGCTCAGGATGTTTTTGAACACAAAAAGGGAATTCTTTTTGTTACTCTTCCTATTTTCAGCCATTTATTATTCTTACAAAGGACTGTGTTAATTTGGATTAAATTTCTGAGTTTCACTAGGTAATTGGAATGCCTATATCAAGTGAATAGATGTGTGTTGTTAGGTGTTTCAGACTTGTCCTCTTTATTCATAGGAGTGCTTATCCACCTGGCATTGCCTTCATCAGTGAGTTAAGATTCCAAAGTGGATTTTACTTATGAACTTATGGGTGACTAGTGCCAATTGACTTGGTTTCACACTAGATGGAACGAGGATATTTTTTTTAATAAGTAACAACTATGGGCATTGAGTCATTATTCAGTCGGGCACCATTTTGGAAAAAAGGTCTCCAGGACTGAGCAGTCTGTTGGTTATTATCTCTTGGCTTCCATAATATCAAGTACATATATATATATATATATATATATATATCCATTTTTGGTGCAGCCACTTCATGACTTTCACTTCATACAGTTGCAAATGTTAGTTGTTCATTTGGACAAATTTTTACAGGCATGTATCAAGAACATTCTTCCAATTTTAATGCCATCCCACTCCTAGATGGTTTTCAAAGCTGCTCCCCCACTCATCTCTGCATAAGCAAATCATAAACTTTATCTTTAAGATGAATTTGGGATAAGGGCCTCTGATAGAAAACGGGTGTAAGAGGTTAACCCGCCGGGATACTGAACAGGTCCGCTGGCAGCGGGTACCGACCTGTGGTATGAACAGGAAAACCCATCAAGGTACTGAACATGCCTGTTGGTAATGGGGAATCTGCCTGGGGAAGAAGCTTCTTAGATGTCACAGTTACCCCACCGGAGTACTGAACGGGCTTGCTGGCAGTGGGTTCTGACTCTGATATCTCTTTCAAAAGCCTCATCTATACTTGTCTGTATGAACGATGTACCTATGTAAATGTTAAAGAGAAGTCATATGTGTGGTTTAAATAAAATTTAAGGAGACTGTTTGAACTAGCCAGTTGATAATCATCTTCAGATGCTCTGAATTTTGGTCACCTAATCCTTGCTAAAACAAAGGTTTATGCCTGATATTTTCTGAGTCCATGAACATAGCTGTGAATTTCAGCACTGGTTTTTCTTTTCACTGCTCAGACTGTCTTGTGTGAAGCTGAGTCAAGTTGGCCAGTACCCCATTGGCTTCTTTTAGTACTCCTCCTGACTTGTGTTTTAAGGCACATGTCCTGGTGGAAAAATTTCTATATGAATGACGAGAATGAAGTTTGTGTTCATGATTGAAGTTTGCAATATAGGAGTAAGGTTGATTGTTTGAGAATTGTAATTATTTTTGTTTTCTTGTACTGTTAATAAAAATTGGTTTCATGACTCAGCTCAGTTTCCTGTGTGGTCAGCTGAAGCAGCAACCTTGGAATGAGGTAATGTGCCACAAGATTGTTGGGGTAAAACAAATTTTCAATCCATCTTACTTGCCTCTTTCAACTCATACAGGTAGTGTATTTTGGTAAAGCCAATTGCTCTAACATCACTGCTTTGAGTACATTTGCTTTCATATCCCTACAGCTGTTAAAGATGCTGGTAATTATCACTCCTTCAACACATGCTGGTAATCATTTTTTACCCTTGTGAGCTTGAGAATATATTTGTATGTTAGACTGACTAAGGTGCCGGATTGAGTGCCGGATGGGGTACTGGAATAAAATTGGGAAATTGATATGTTATAGGGTAAAGGTAATGAACGTTTAATGTTTGGATAAGTCTTAATGGTTATATATTAAGGATTATTATTATAACCAAGTGCTTTTTCCTTTAATATAAAGTTCGATGAACTATGGATTACCTTATAACCTTGGCGTTTATTTAGTTGAGATTCCACCATTTCTTCGTAAATTATTTTATGGCATTTGACAATATTTTATTTCCTTATTATTAATTTGATATCCTTAATAAACGTTATGCCATTGATATATTTCAATCGGGGTTCGTAACACGCCATGAGGTTACGGTGAATCAAACGTGTTATAATATGGGCATAATTCATTGCAACGTGGGAAGTATGTACCATAGTTCACAATGATTTTCTCCACCACGTCCACCGTTATCATTACCTTCACTTCCTATCATTACCATCCTTTGCCATCATTCTTTCGGGTTGTTTCTAGTTTTTCACCATCGCCAACGAAGAGAAAGATTGATGAAGTTCTCCCTTGTCTTCGAATTGACTGTCTGATCGTTGTTAATTTGTTGTCTTCTCTTTTCCTGTCCTCCACGATGCTTAACTGGCATGAACCTTCAGAGTATGGGCAGTTATTAATTATGCCTGAATTTTTAGCATGCAAGGAGATGTTCATTCAGGATGGGTGGCATTCGTTCTTAACCAATTTACAAGGCCACGATGATGTTGTTTCCTTGCAGTTTGCCTTAGGTTTCGACAGGCACACAGCCAAGGTCGGGTCATTGGAGTTTTCAGTTACAGAGGAGTCAATTGCATTGGCTACAGGACTCCCACGCTTAGGGGATCGGTGGTTTAAGAATTTTCGGTTACCCCGTAAAGATTATGACTGTGTCTTCAAACCTGAGTTTTTCGCCGTAAAAGGAGAAAAGGGCTTCTCAAAGCTCTAGGTCAGAGATGAATTTCACAGTTCCTTAATGATCATCACCAAGTTAATTACCTATGAAGGACGATTCTCCACATACAAAGCCTTTCATTTCCGCCTGCTAGCTCACTTTGAGTTCGGTAAGCTTCTCGATTTTCCCTTTTATTTTTGGAAGAGCTTGAGTAAGATGGCTTCACAAGTTAGGAAGAACCTAGAGAATCTGACTCATAGTCTATACCATCATGGGCTTATTAAAATGCTCGTTTTAGCCGAATTAAAGAAGAAGGACCGGGTATGGGAGCAATTTGTATATGAGCTGTCCAATTCTCATCTAAAACCATCCCTGGGAAACGAACCCTGTGAGCCTTGTATTCCTGCTCTTGTTGATAAAGCCTCTTCTGTAAATATTTCTGAACATCAAAACAGTCATACTCAGGAACCAGCTGTCAAAAATTCTAAGAAAACTGGACCATCCCATACTAAGAAGTCTTCAGTATCTAAGGGGCAGCGTGTAACCTTTCAGTCTGGGGGGAAACAGGGTCAGTCTAGTAATGAGAATTTGTTTGCTTCATCAAATCAAAGATTTACTCGTAGCATGGCCGTTAAAGAGAAGAAGAGGGAATCTAAGGGCAAGGCACCTGTACATGTTGAATTGTCTTCATCCACTAATAATTCTGCCCATGATAATTCCGATTCCCATGGCTCTCATCATCATTCTTCAATACCAAGTCCTGTCAATGAGCCTTCATTGCCAGCATCACTTTCAAACTCTAGTCTAAAGACTGCTAAAACATCACCTTCCAAATCAGGCCCGAAGTCTGTTAAATCTCATAGGTCGGATGCTTCAACTGAAGGAGTTGATTACTTCCGGCAGTGAACTTTCAAGTTGACCAAGAAATTATAGGAGTATGTTAGGCTGGATCGGTTTATCAAGCAGGAAAATGCAATTTTGAAGGCCAAGGTAGCCTCTTTACAGACATTAGTTGATGATATTATAGGATCTAATCGCAGTCTTAGGAAACAGTTAAAGAACAAGGACAAACAGTTTGACAAATTGCTTAGTGCACAACAATAGACAGCTCCATCTCCTACACAAGTTCAAGTCCTGTTTAATACTTCAGCCTCAGTTTCTGGGGTTTGGTCCAAGGCTTGATCATCTATTATGAGTTTCAAATTTTGTCTGTCTGGAACTTGCTTGCATAGGGACATGCAAGATCTTCAGTCTGGGGGAGATGTTGGCCTCCTATTTTGACTATCCATTACTATAATTTCTAGTTTCAAGTCTCATGAATCAAGTAATAATCGGCCTTATTTAGTGACGTTTTGTGAATAGTTGACATTTTGCATAACAACATTGCTAGGTTCTTTGGTGAGTGACTTTTCAATTGTTTATTTATTATTTTACTTGGTTTTATGTATATAATCGATCTTTTAGTCTCATTTAATAATGGGTTGATTAATAGGTCCTAGTTTCTTTCATGCAGGAGTCTTTTGGCTACCCGACCCAACACTTGTCCCGGCGCTCCAAAGGTACATGTTGACTGAACCAGAGATTTTGGGGATTTTGTCCACAGAGGAGATGTCTCGCTTGGGATCAAATCGATTTCCAGATGCATATGAAGATTATTCAGGTGTTTTCCTTTGTTCAAGGAGCTGTTGTCTTCCATTTTTGGCAGAGTGTGGATTCCAAGGGATTTGAATTCCATTTCTTGGTTCATGTATGCCGAGATAAGTGTACAGTTGTTAGGATAGGGTCGATCCTTGTTTCAAGGTCGATTTTACTCTGTATTTCAAGTATAAAATGTAACCTTGAAACCCTAAGTAGAGAGATACACGGAGAAGACTGTAAAAACTCTGTTTTTCATTAATCAATCAAGTGTTTGTTGCCTTAAGGCTTTGACTTCATATTTGTAGGCGTTGAGGGCAGGGCCCACCTTCAACATCGATCATTTGTGTTTAAGTGTTGCTTGTATTACTGTAAGTAGAGTAATGTTACATATTTTGACACTGTTTATGATGAAATGTTAATGGTTTTGATTTGGAACGGGACTTGTGTTTGTAGAAGACTAGTTGATATCATATTAAGCCTATAGAATCGATTTAGTAGAATAATAAGAGTGGGTTTGGATTTTTAAACCTCTTTTGACCCTAGCGTGATACTGCTTGTTGATGGTTATGACTCTTGTTCAAAGAATCCATTCAAAATTATAGAATTTACAAGACTGTGTGATGAATTTGATTATGTTCAGTTTGCTGTAGGATCGACTTAATGGAGGATTGAAAATAGACTGGGATTTCATATTTCTTTTCCTGCCAGTGTGCTATCGATTAGGGATAACTCCAATACTTGGTTAGAATCCTTTTGGCTATCAAGCTTTACAAGACTATAGGGTATTTTCGAATTGTATTGTGTGGATTTTAAATTTGCAGTATTTGATGAATTAGCAGAGAATTGAAAGATTTTGTTTACAAAGTATCTAGGGTTTTCCAAACAGCATTTTGAAGTGACTACATAAGGGTTTGAATCTTGATTTTGTCTACTTCCTGGTGCTGAATGACCTCAAGGAAAAGAATTATAGCTTATTAATAGATGCCAGCATTGTTTCCTAGGGTTTGAACACTAGTCTCACAGTACATGTAGATGAGAGTGAGTGTGTACTCTCTAAATAGTTTCAATATTCCTTTTGAGTGCATAGAACGTAGGTAGAATATATCTGATATTAACAGCAAGGCCAAACTTCATTTTTGTTAACTGTTTGTGGATGATTCAAGGTTAAGAAGAGACAGATTGTATTCCAGTAGTTGTTTGAAAGTAATAAGTGTTTGTATAAACTTAAGCATCAGATTCTTTAGGGTTAATGATTGCAGTCTTAGATACAATACAAAGTCATTCGGATTGGCTTATCCTATTCATCTTGTAGGTAAGGTTGGAACTAGGGTTTTTATTTACTAAGTTATTTTCCTGATAGGCTGCTTGCTCTAAAGAATAGATCATAATTAGCATAGCTTAAGGTTGCTGTAGCATAGTATAGATCGATGATTGCTTTGGAAGATTGTTGTAGCTTAAGAATGTTGTAGCTTAAGATTGTTGTAGGTTACATTGAATTGACAGTAATGTGGACTATAAAATAGAGGTTAGCAAGCTGATTTCTTTTCTTTAGGACAGACTTAATAACTTTTGGCATTGGTCATTCAGTAGAGTAATAGTTCCATCAATTACATTTTTTGTTTCTTTTCCATGAGTAGACTAAGTTACTGTCAGCATGAGCATTGAACTAATTTTTCCGCACATATAGTGTAGCAGCTCGAAGTCTACGTATCCTGGTTGACAATTAATTAAAGGTAAATTAATTAGTGATAATTTTACCCAACAATGGTTTGATCGAGGTGTTGGGTTTTCACCTAATGGTTTGTCAATTTGGGAGAGTGGATCCTAATTATTCTAGCTACTCAAGTGCTTTTGATATAGCTTGAGTGATCGAACGAACCGCATCCAAGTGCAAAGCATACACACCGGAGTCTTGTCAATTTTAGTAAATTTTAAGATAAGTGTTCTTGTTAAAAAGAAAACCCTCCAGGAACCTCTTTCGATCCAAGTGGATCTCAATCGGGGAATCAAGGAGGGGTTAATTTTATTATAGATGATGAAATAGTTGATGAAAAAGAAAACCAAGATACACAATGTCAATTCTCTAATTAGTCCTACCACAATCTCTTTCCCCTTTCGGGTCAATCAGGAAGTCGTGGGGTAAGTATTAAATTACTTTGAAACCTTAGATATGGAATATGGAATTGATAATAAATCAAATTATACTACCCTGCAGATTAGAACTACACTAGATTTCAACAAAAAACAGGAACGAAAAGAAAGAAAAAAACACAGACGCAAATCCCCCCAGGGGGGATGGTGAATAGGCTCGAAAGAGCCTATTCGAAAGGACCTTTTCTTTTTATTAGCAGCAATTTACAATATCAGCAAATTGAAATCGATGCACTTTGTTCCTTGTTATCTAGGATCCAAAGGCTTACAACAAGCTTGTAACAAGCTAAAATTAAAACACAGAGGAGGGGGAAGCTTCCGGGAAGCTCTGGTTCGTCCAAGAGTCGGAAATTGGGCAGAGTCTCCTTCTCTTTTTTGTTAGACCTGCTAAAAAATGGCAAGCAATTAAAATCAAATGTGCCCAAACACACTTTAAAAGTGTTTTGGGTCACCACACTAGTTACCGAAAAAAAACTAAGTAACAATTTGTTAAGTTGGGGTAATCTAGTTTTGAAAAAAAAGGAACCAAGGAAAGCAAGCTTTCCTTGGGATCTTGGCTTGCTGTTTGGGAATCCAATGAAATGTGCAATTTTATTGCAGAATATGAAACTTTAAAGTATAGCAAAGGAAACTACCTTAAAATCAAGCTACAAATTTTCTTTAAAATGCTTGCAAAAAAGAGAATAATTTCAGCTAGATCTCTTAAAATATGACTTTATATGCAAAACGGAACTAAGATCTAAACTTAAGAAAGGATCTTACTAACTAGATATATATGTAATTTTCTTTGTGAGACAGATCTAAGCAATAAGATTCGTTAAAAGTAACCAATTTGAAGAGAAATTAAGATTTTGAAGGAGGAAGAGAGAGAAAGAGTGTTGGAAGCCTGGGAATGTTGGGCTTTGGAGTCTGCTTTGGTGGAACATCAAGGGACTATGTCATTCAGAAGATCTTGAAGATTAGGAAGATGCAAACCAGCTCAACCTATTCTACAAGCGATATCACCTGCAACTTAGAAATCCTTGCACAAACAGATGGTTAAAACATAGGTGCTGCTGGAAGAGATAATTGGAAAGCATGGAATTAAACTTAAAATACATACAACTCCAATAGATCTGAAACAAGCGACAGTGAGAGCATAAATCAAACTAGAATAAACTCTTACCCTAACAGGAGGGAGCTCTCTCCTCCAAGGCCAACAATTAACCAGTAAAAGCAGTGATAAATAACACAGATTATACCTCATAAGCATTTGACAATCACCATCCACACATGAAGAGCATTACAGCATAGATCTTGCCTCCAAAGCTTCTTTATTCTAGAATAATAAGCAATACAATACAAGAGAAACAACACCTCAATCCCAGTTCTAACTGGCTTGGAAGAGGCTGCTTTTTCTTTGATTTATACAAAAACCAGGAGATCTAGCCAAGGGGGGGCGCAAATCCCAAGGAGATAGATCAAATCAGCTAATGGAGAGCCAATCAATGCAGATCTGAAGTTGAACTGAGCCTACTTGTCAATCAGGGGCTTGATTGGGCTGACACATCAACCCATAAACCGACACATCAGTCCACAGAGCTCCTAGGAGAGCCCACGCGTTTGGAGGAGAGAGAGAGGGCGTAATTCCCCCTAAAGGCTGCTGAAGATCAACTCTGGATCCGATTTGGTCACCTCCTTCAGTCAAGGATTTGTCAGATCCAGTCAATTTGGTTAAGATCTGACTGATATCAATCAAATCGGTTGAGAATCCACTAATCTAGGATTTTGAATTTGCTCCATTATTCATCAATTTATTAATTAAAACAATCAATAATTGATTTTTTGGGGGCTTTCTGACCTGAGTGATGAAAAATCACTCAAAACTAGGAAATAGTGGGTCCATGGGTTTACATGGTCCTCTTAGCTTGAAAATGAGCAATTACATGACTGAAACTTATTATTTGGCCCACTTTTATTACAAAATCAATTTTTCCAATTAAACTATTAAAAAATAGCCTAAGTTTTGGAAAAATTAAATTTTAATACAAAACACTGAAAAAAATTTAAAAAATTAAAAAAAATGAAAAAACCTAGGGGGACTTAGACATGTTCATATGACTCGACCATGATGTCTAGCATGTTTATACATTGACACATAGACTCTAATAACCTCAATAGGCCTAAATGCCAAGCCGACCACCCCAACTTTGGAGGTATGGAGTGAAAAGCTCAGAAATTATCAGTTGTTTATTCAACAACCAATAATAACCAAGGGAAAAAAACACCCTGGGTTGATCAGATTGACAAATAAAGTCTAAGAGACCGAGTCTTTTACAGACACTATCATGCTAGAAAATTTATTACAACTCCCCCATGGGGTATGAACATGTGATATAGTACAACAAGCACTTCCCAGAAGTACTCCCAAATGTCTTCTGAAGTCCAAACAAGTTATCCTTGTCCGGTTCACCAGGCTCACTTGATAAAAAAACACTAAGTACAACTTAGGTGGTAACACCTTGTAATGGTCAGTCTATTATATGATTTATGATCTGTAGAATCATATTAATCTGTAATTTATCTTTAACAGGTCGAAATATCTCTGTCCATAAAGAAGTATGTCTTTAGTTTCACCAAAAACGCTTTTTTTATCACTGTATGGGGGAAAATTGATGAATCTGAGTGCTATAAGAAATATGAAAGGATGGGGGAATGTTTGAAGAGATTTTATATGTTAAGTGATATTTTATTTATCTCTTTTATGATTCATATTTATCTCATAAATCAATTTTACACGAATTAACTGCTTAAATTTAGACCCTAGCTAGATTGTTAGCTTTTAATGACTAGTCTTGTCAAATTTGATGTAAAATGAGTTCTGCTAACTCAAACTAAGCCATGTCAGTTCCTATGGGTCACTTACAGACCCACCTTCCCATCCATATCTCTAGAACCATTTTTTCATTGGGTTTGTATTTTTTTTTGGATCCTCCACTGCACAGGGTTTCACTAGGCCAAAACTGCTGAAAACCCCCAAATTCCTCCAAAACTCCTCAGAACTTCCAAAAATGTTGAAACCCATATAAAACCATTTATTATATTATATTAATGTTGTAACAACCCCCTGCAAGTTTTTAAAATCCCCTGGTTGAGAAATATTGAACTACTCTTCCTAGTTTCACAGTTTGGCTGCCTAGAAGCATGGTAGTAGGTTTCCGCAGAGTGGATTTTGAACCCTAAATGAAACTAGATCTAATTTTTTTAGGAAAGAGGAAATTATATGTCTGAAATATCTTTGGTTTCTTCCCACTTCCTTCTCCCTTTGTTTGCAATTTATTTCAGTAAAATACCTTAATTTCCCAGTCAGCAATTTACTGAATGTTTGCAAGAGTGTTATTAGAATTTTTAATTTAAAAATTGCAGAAAGTTAATATTATGATATGTACATCATATCAGGGATATTACAACATATCTATGAGCTAGAACAATATTCACATTTGACAAAATGCGCAAGAAAATCAACAAAGAGACAGAAAATAGCTAGAATAGAACATGTGAATGGTGCTAATTGTTGATCATATTATTTTCATACATATTGTATATGTTATAGTATAAATTTATAATACATTGGAAAACATTTGTGAGGCTCTAGAAGCCAATTGGAGTTGAACATGTGTCAAGGTGAGATTTGGCCTCAATCCCCCCTAGGTGGACCAATGGAGCCCCGACTCATCCCAAACAATCACGAACCAAGGTGTGAACATTGTTGAAGTGTATTGGGTCATTACGGAGTCCTAGAAAAGTGTGGGTGAGAATATAGAGGTGAGTGGGAGGCTCTAGGTGGCATTAAATGCTCCTATGAGAGCCAAAATAGGCCAAAGACACCACTAGCGCACTTACTCAATCCTGGATCCCCCAAATCAAGGAGGTAGCTCCCCAATTCATTAATGAGCATGCACATGGGCTAGGTTGACCAAACTAGGGTGATGTTGTAGGTGTGAACAGGCCAAAATAACCAGATATATTGCAGAATCAACTCTCCTAAGTCTAAACCATAGGATATCATTGCATGTGGGAAAATAAAGTTATCCTAAGGTCAAAACTATGTACTAAGGATGTATTACTACTCCTACACCCCCCTTAATCTATACTTAGTACAATTTAATCAAAAATGTTTATTAAGGCCTTAGAAACTAAGGCACAAGTCACCTTTTACAACAATGTTTATTAATCCATGTAACCGAGGTAAGGAGGAAAACCTCATGGTACAAAACCACCCCTCACAAATGGATATGACAGAGATCAAAAGTTCTTCAGCAGATCCTCTTATTCATTTGAATGAGCTGAAGGAACAATTTCTTGGTGATGGACTTGGTGAAAATGTTGTAGATGCCAAGATCATGCTTCAATGCATCAAAGTGTTGTGAACAAAGATCATGTGGAGAGGCCCTTTGATGCTCATCATTTGATGATGGAGGGGAATTATAAAAATTTCTTTTGATGCAAGCATACTCTAATCTAATAGCATAATCAACCATGGAAAAGATATCTCTGCAAATTCTTTCCCAAATAACATCAAAAGATTCAACAAAATATGCATTATGTGTAGCTGCCATATCATGAATAAAACCATGAATCTTTCTCCCAATTTGATGAAGCACCTTCATAACTCTGTAACAAATCTCATGAGGCTCTAAAATATCAGAATACATGTCATACACAGCTGAAAATATCAAAGGTATGGTATCTCCATGAGCGAATGGATCCATAGGAAGAGAAGAGTGAGCAACTAGATCACAATTCCAATTGAGTGAGCCTAGAAAGTCTGGCGAATTGAGATTTGAACCATGGGTGGTGAAAGCAAGTCCAAAAATATGGAACAAACATCCCATGAATGCCAATGATATGGCTGTCCAACCAATGAAAGACATACAAGACATAACAGCAACATATACAAGAGACATAGCATTGGAAACTAGGCAATTTTCTGAATTTCCAACTAGTGAACTTGAGGGTTGTTGGGTCTTTTGGTCATGAGATGGTTGGGGAAATGAGTCAATGATTGGCATGGTTTGTATATCAACTTGTATATTATCTTCAGAATCAGAAATGGAAAGATATGATGGATTGGGAAATATCTTTCAAAAGGCACATCAAAAGCTAGTGAAAAATGAGAGTTTTGGGAGGAAGCTTTGATGAACTGACTAGGAATTTTCTCAAGGAAGGGATGGAGGTTTCAAGTTCTGATATATCATATTTTGAATTAGAAATAGAGATATCAGAAACATAGAAAACATAATTGGGTTTTACCCACGCACCCTGTTGCCGCCTAATTCACACTTTAAGACACAGGGAAGTCACAACCTGCTATGTGTGTCCTTGGGGGCAAGTGAGAGCTGGGGACCACTGTCACCATAGTCCACAACTCCTCCGTTTAGGCAAGATCCCAACAGAGCCAAGGGGGGTAGTCCCTACGGAAAGACTAAGTTCCAGTTTTATTAGTTAATTACAGATTAACTAAAGGGATCTTTTATTAATACTAAGGCTAAGACTTTATAATATCTAAGGAATGACAAGCGGCATGCAAATGCACAAATTTCCTTTAATGACAAGCAGACCTTGAGATAAATAAAGACCAGTGCCTATTACAAATGGAGTCTAAAAGTGGATTACAACTTTATAAACTTACAAATGAACTTGAGATTTAAGTTATAATTAAACTACAGCTTAGGTGTTGTACAACGAGATGAATGAATGATACAATTATAAACAATAAGGAACCAAGATATTAAGCAATATACATATGATTTATCAATATAAACATATGAACAAGATTTACAATATAGCAGAAAAATGCTTTGAGTGCAGATTATTAAACCAGTAGTAAATTAAAGAAAAATGGAAAGACTTTAAGCAGTTAAGCATTCACCACATAACAATTGCAGAACTGAAAGTAAATGAAACACAAAAATAAATGATACTGAAAGTAAAGAGTTGTAGTGCAAATGCTGGAGTGCTGAAATGAAAAATTGTTGTAGAAACGGTTTTGCAATGTCTCTTGGTTTATTTTAGTAAATTTTATTAAAGTTTTTCTTCTTGAAGTTAAGTTTTAGAATTGGTGGTGTGACTACCCCAATCTAGTACTTCTCAAGTCAAAGAGGGAGCGTTGTTGCGCTCAACAAAGTGGGAGCAAATCCCACCCGTAGCTCACAGGTCAAACCCCAATGGCCTGGTGCTCAACAAGGAGGACGTCAAAGCGCCTAGAGACCCCCCACGGTCTACTACCCCAAGTCGCCTCCGAGGTCACTATTTTTAATTAACTTAAAAAATAATCAGATGGATGCCTATTAAACTAGGACTTCTCTATCCCCTGTCGTATCTCGCGAGTACCCCGAAGGGTGATAACCGAGTAGAGGAGCAGGAAATAAAGAAGTTTTTGTTGGTAAATTTTAGGGGTTAATTTTAAGTCTTGGGTGGTTAAGATGCAATGTAAGTTTTAAGTTATCAATAAGATCACCAAGCGATATCCCTTATGGGAGGTGCTGGTATTCAATCTTGGACTGAAAATTTAAATGTGAAGATTGCAGCAGGAAAATAAAAATGTTGCTTTAATTACCTAAGCCCCCACTTCTCCTGCTTTTCATATCCAACTTGAAGTCCCTAAATGGAGATCACAAGTGGATAGAGGATACACAGGATGGGTGAGTTGTATGATTACTTCTTTTAACAAAAAAATAAAAAATACTGAACTTGAAAGAAAATGTAACTTGCTAGAGCAGTGCTTAACCGCACAGCAATCTCTGTGACAGAGATGGTGGTCTATCACAGAGATAGGTGGGTAGAAAGGAAACTGATTATACTAACCTCACAACAATCTCTGTTACAGAGATGGTGGTCTGTAACGGAGATAGGTGGGTGAATGAATAAAACAGTAAACTAAATGTAACTGAATAAAACAGTAAACTAACCTCACTTCAATCTTTGTGACAGAGATGGTGGTCTGTCACAAACATAAGTGGGTAAATGGAAATAGAACTATTGATCTACTTTACTTCCTAATCTATTTACAGATTACAAATACTTTACAAAACTTTAGAATACCCCAAGAGAACTTCTCAGTGGGGTTTACAAATATTAGAAAAAAGAAGAAGAAGAGTTGAGGGTTTGAACCCCTTATGAAACCGGTTGAAGGTTGAGGTATTCTGGGCCTATTCGGGCAGCACCTCCCCTTCACCTGTGTAAAACCTGTCACAAACCAGCAAGCTTTACTTGCTGGAAATTACAGAAAACTCAAAAAAATTTGTTAGACAAGGTTAGTACCAAAAAATCACTATATTACAGTAAAAAATATGAGTGAACATATAACAGAAATATGAAGTTTAGGGGGCTGAAAACTGAGTTTCCAGCCACCTAAATGATGCTTAAACAGCAGAAATAAAATCCTATACTAATGTGCTAAGGGTTAGGGCCATAAAACAAGGGTTATATTCACTATACAGTGAATAAAACCCAGTTTCAGAACACAAAAACAAATATGGCCGAATTGAAATTCTGAAAAATAGAGATGTTTAGAGGGCTGAAAACTGAGTTTCCAGCCACCTAAATGATGTTAAAGCAATAGATCTGAATTATTTAATTAATATACTAAGGGTTGGGGCTTTAAAACCAAGGTTTTTATCACTATACAGTGATAAAAACTGAGTTTTAAAACCCTTTTTTCCAAAAGTGCGAAAATGAAAACAGAGTTTTTAAACCAATGGAAAGAGCTCCTTTGCTCTAGATCTCTGCAATTAAAGTTATAAGAGCTGCACAATGTAAACCAATAGGTGAGCACAATAATAAATTCTACAAAATACTTTGTAAAATTTTACTAATCTACTCACAAATGCAGATAGAAATACTTATATCTACAAGTCTCTCCACAAAATACTTTGTGGAGAGCTATCTAAGTAAATACAAGTACAAATCAAATAAATAAACAACAGGTTACCTCACAAAGAAACATGGAATGTAGAAGAGACACCAAGACTTCCTCCAAAGATTGCTTGATTAAAATGGCCCAACTAGGGCAAGAAAATTACAATAGCACAAGAGCTTGAGAGAAGAGTAGAGAAATATTCCGGCAGCATAACAATAGCATGAGAGATCATGAGAAATGAGGGAGTGAGACCCTCATTATATAGTTGAGGAAGACCCCAACCCCTTGAAGATCAATGGCTGAGATTAGATCTAGATCTAGGTTAAATCTCCACCACTAGATCTAGGTATTTGACTTTACATTCTTCTCAATCAATCTACACCCTTGGATTAATTTTCAATCAATGGCTTAGAAGCTTGATCCATGTCTCAATTATCTCCACCCTTAGATCTAGGGTTTTGACTGAATGTCCACCCTTAGATCTTTTTGATGAGTAGATGTGGAAAAACGTGGGCCCAACTAGGCGCCCTCCTCCAAGTTTGGTGGCGCTCCTCCAAATGTAGCTTTGACTTTATAATGGCATCCTTCTAAAATGGTGCTAGCGCCCTTCTATTATTGTGGCGCCCCTCTAATATGGGTAGCGCCCTCTAAATGTGACTAGCGCTCCACTAAAATAGCGCCTCCTTCATTAATATGTGACGCCTCCCTTTATTTTGATAGCGCCCTCTTATTTGGAGCCTTTTCACCATGTAGCGCCTCCAAATTTGGTGGCTTTCCACCCTAGCGCCCCTTCTAACTTGGGGTTTTTACATTGGACGCCCCCTTTAGAGAGGGGTTAAGCCATCTTTAAACTTAGCTTGGAGTTTAGCCATTTGCTTCAGGATAGACTTTAGCCTTTTCAAAAATAAAATTTCAACCTTTAGACTTAGGCTAAAAATTCAATCCACCTTAGATTTAATTTTTTAAAATTTAATTTAAAATTTCCCCATTTTTACTTAGGAAAAATTTAAAAATAAACTTCAAAAATTAATATCTTGGCCATGGGGGGGTGGAAAAATTTGGGATAAATTTTCCTAGGCTTGGCAACCCCCAAACAAAATTACCATGGCATTATTTGATTTTTTCCTTCAAAAGAAAATAATGTGAATTTTTGACTTAGGGAAATTAATTAATTCCCTAGGAAAAATAGACCCCTCCTAACCAAAATTGGTCTATCTCTTCAACCACTTATCAGAAATACATGGGACTCGAAGCAGTGGCGTAGGGGGTTTCATAGCAATTTTACCTTGCATTCATAGCCCCTATTACAAAATTCCATGCTTGAGCAATTACATTATTACATCAAAACTCAGTTAATTAACCACCAAGGGGTGGAATTAATTAACTGGAAAAATTAATAAAAATACAACAACATAACGAAACTCCGCAAGACTCTAGACAAATGTCTAGCATGGTCATGAATAACATTTGAACCCTTAGCCACCTCATGGACTTGACTGGTAGAACGCCCGTCACCACTTTGGAGGATTTTGAGTGAAAAACCAAACCGATTAAACTCGTTTACACAACAAGATTAATTGGAAAGGGAAAAAACACTCGATGAGGGGACTTCCCTAACAACCAGTTCCATGGTGTGGCATCCATATCATATGACCCATACTAGTACATATAATTACATTAATTTTCCCACGCAGGGGAGCGGACATTTCGTTTTACAAAGGGGCAATTGCCCTGCAGAAGTGAAAAATCCTTAGATTTTCCCAAGGTACAATTTGTACAAATATGTACATCTTCATGTACATGGAGTTGCCACATAGTAGAAATAGGTGGGAAACACACCCAATGCATGCTCAACCTTACCATTTCCTTGCTTGCGCTCCCATCTTTTTGCAAATTTTGGAAGAGCAATATGGTTCTCCTCAAGGAGCTTGGTCATGATGTCCATCTTCTTTCTGAAGCAATATTTCTCAAGATGTGAGCCTCTGAAATAATCACATGTGGGTCATTCTCTCTTGTTTCTCCTCCTCCTGTATCTCGAGCTCCCATCAGTAAAACTAGAGCTTTCTGAACTTGATCCCTTCTTCTCTTTCTCCTTTTGCTTCAAATATTTCTTCTTGCTCTGGGATTGATTTGATACACTAGCAGCAAGGGATTGATCTTTCAATTTGATGATGGTACCCATTTGTATGAGCTTCTCATTCTCCTGAGTCAAAGACTCCAAGAAATCTGCTAGCGTAGGCATCTTCCTTTCTAGTTGTAAGTTTGCTAGAGTGAAATGTTGAAACATATACAGAATACTTCGACCCCAACTTAGAAAGGATTGACAAGATAAGATGATCATATTTATTCTCTATGCCACATTGTTTTATCTGAAGTACTAGCACTTTAAAGTTGGTGAATAAGTCTTCAATGGTCTCGTAGTGAGCTGGGCTCAGTGAGATTAGCTCATTCTCAAGCTGATGGCTTCTCATTTCATCTGTCTTCCCGAATAGTGACTCAAACTTGACCCAAACTTCATTCGGTGTGCCAAGACTTTCTATATGAAAGAGAAGTTCTCTTGAAGTGTCTATGCAGAGCATATCGAATGCCTCATCAAGTCTATTAAAAAACTTAGCTTTCTCCACAATGGAATTTGGATCATGTTCAGTTCCCATAGTGACCTGGTAGATTCCCTTGGACCTCAACGGGATGAACATCTCGGCCTTCCATTCAAAATAATTAAATGGAGTAAGTAGAGCTCAAGTTTTCTCCATCCTGCTTACGCAACCTGTTACAAAAAATGTTGTAACACCTGCAAACTAATCACTCAAGTTTTCTAGAAATATTCCTTAAACAGCAACTCAAACCTCACAAGATTTGTTTGTAGCTCCAACCAGCTCTGATACCATGTAATAATTTTCTTCTCAATAAGATCTAGGAGCTAGAACAATATTCACACTCAAAGTGTTTGACAAAATGTGCAAGAAAATCAACAAAGAGACAGAAAATAGTTGAAATAGCACATGTGAATGGTGCTAATTGCTGATCATATTATTATCATACATCTTGTAGCTGTTATAGTATACATTTATAATACATTGGAAAAAATTTGTGAGGCTCTAGAACCTAATTGGAGTTGAACATGTGTCAAGGTGAGATTTGACCTCAATCTCCTAGATGGACCAATAGGCCCCAACTCATCCCAAACAGTCACAAACCAAGGTGTGAACGTTGGTGAAGTGTGTTGGGTCATTAATGAGTCATATACAAGCGTGGTTGAGAAGATAGAGGTGAGTGGGAGGCTCTAGGTGGCAATAAATGCTCCTATGAGAGCCAAAATAGGCCAAATACACCACTAGCGCACTTAGTCAAACCTGGATCCCCCAAATCAAGGATTTAGTGCCCCAATGCATTAATGAGGGTGCACATGGGCTAGGTTGACCAAACTAGAGCATTTTTGTAGGTGTGAACAGGCCAAAATAACCAGATATATTGCAAAATCAACTCTCCTAAGTCTAAATCATAGGATATCATTGCATGTGGGCAAATAAAGTTAGCCTAAGGTCAAAACTATGTACTAAGGATGTATTATTTCTCCTACAAATGTGGCCTAAAGGAAAGACAATAGATGATGCAACAATAATTGAGAAGAAGATGAAAGCTTGTACAAGCTAAAAGGGACAGCCTAAACAACCATTAAACTATGGCACCAAAGGCTTGCACATGTGCACTACAAAGCACTACCAATGGCAAGCAATGCAGTCTCTAGACTTCCAGAGATCCACGCAAAGCATGAAGACATTTGCAAAGGATCTACACAAGGAAAGAATGCAAAGAATACATTTCCCAGCAATGAAAGCAACACTAAAGGAATATTGGAGATAGTACACTCTAATGTATGCAAACCCATGTCTTCTAGCTCATTAAGCGGGTATGTGTACTATGTTTCCTTTATAGATGATTTATCACATAAGACTTGGATGTATTTCTTGAAAGGGAAAATGAAGTATTTAGTAAGTTCAAGGAATACAAAGCCTTGGTCGAGAACCAAACTGAAAGGAATATCAAGACTCTGTGGTCAGATAATGGCAGAGAATTCACCTCAGAAGAATTCAAGGAACTCTGCAGAGAGTCTGGGATTAAAATGCCTTTGAGCACTCCATACAATCCTCAGCAAAATGGGGTTGTAGAAAGAAAGAACCAAACCATAATGGAAGCAACGAAAGCAATGCTACATGACCAGGATCTTCCAATGCACCTTTGGGCGGAAGCATCAAGCACAGTTATGTATATACAGAATTGTACTCCTCATCGAGTACTTGACAACAAAACTTTGGAAGAGGCTTTCTCAAGAGAGAAACCAAAAGTTAGCCATCTTAGAATATTTGGTTGCTTGGTGTACATACACATTCCGAAGGAGACTAGGACCAAGCTCGATCCTTCTGGGAGGAAGGGTATATTCATAGGATACATTAATACATCAAAGGCCTACCGAATATACTTCCCAGGATTCAATAAGATCGACATCAGTAGAGATGTAACCTTTGATGAGGACTCGGCATACTCTAGATCTAGGAGGCTACATATTCAAGAGGTGGAGGAACCTGGAAAAACGAGAGTCCTAGGTATGGATATTCGAGAAGAAATTCCTAACGACCATGAAGATCATGACATGGGAGAACCACAAGAGTCGGTAGAGACACTTCTCAAGAAGGACTCCCACAAGAGAAAACCAGCATGGGAGCGGGAGCTCATACAAGAAGTAGAAAGGTATGGCGCTCCATAAGGGATGCATAGAGAAAGGAAAATACCTAAGCCTTACAACAACTATGTGGCCCTGTTGTGTGACATCATTGATCTACAACTCACTAAAATCCACTCAGTTCTGATACTATGTGAGAATTTCTATCTATAGCAATATCTAGGAGCCTTAGAGAAACACACAAATCGAATTTCATGCAAAACCAACAAAAAACCATAAAAAGAGAACAATTTTACACATGTAATGTGAACTGAAAGTGGATATTGTTTGTATATCTAACATATGAATATGTTAGTAACAGGTTTATATTACATCTGAAGTGGCTCATGAGGCTTGGGAATACAAAAATGACTGTACATGTGAAATTGGCTAAATTGGACTCAATCCCCACTAGGTGGGACAAACTCGCTCCAACTCAGCCCAAATGGCCACGAATAGCTGTGTGGACATGGCTGAAGTGACTTGGAGCAATCATGACTCCTTTTCATGTGTGGTTGTGTAAAATAAGGTGAGTGAGAGGCTCTAGGTGTCATTAAATGCTCCAAAATAGTCCAAAATTGGACAAAATCCACCTCTAGCATTCCTAGTCAACCACAATGTCCACATTCAATGAATGGAAGTGCACCAGCAATGATGAGGGTGCACATGTGGAGTTTTTATTGAGTTGGAGTGCTCATGTAGATATGAAAGCCCCAATTTAATTGGTTTTTATGCCCAATTAAGCTACCTAAGTCCAAACCATAGTGTATTAATGCACAAATGCAATAAAATTGACTAGGGACTTAGTCTAAGGTACAAATAGGTTGGATTACTATTCTAAGAGTTCCTCAGGCTCACATCACTATCACTTGTCCCATCCAACTGACTCAAGTGAAACTCCCATGTCTTACCATGAATGATGAAGGCAGCAAACAACAACAATAGATGCCTTTTCTACTACTCACAAGACTGCACACTGATTGTTATGCTCTAACCCCAATTTGTATACATCCTTGTCATACATCTATCCACCAAATCCATGGATGCATATATTCCTTTTCTAGTTGGTCCATAAAAAGAATGCTCATCTACCTCCTACATGACTAAGTATGTCTCCCATAGGGGCAACTCATGATCCTCCTGATGCAAAACAAGTACTTTATCAACATTCTCCATGTCAAATCTCTCCTTAAGTACCTGCAAATTTGAATGCTCCTCATACTCAATCCTCACATAAGGCTCCTCCATCAAATCATGAATTCAATTATCCATGTACAACTACCTATATGAGGTGTAGGAGGAAGGATGTGATCTTTCCAACTTCCTACGAAGTTGTTCAACCTCCATATCTTATTCTTGAAGTGTTTTTTGTGTGCTCTCAAGGTATCATGGGTGATCTCAAGCTCATGGGTGATACTATCCACTTCCTCTTCTTCTTCCTGTACTGCACTATGGTACATCTTAGCAAGCCTAAGAAGATGATCTCTATTAGAAAGCAAATGTAGGTAGTCTGATTTCACTACTGCCAATACTTATCTGAGTGCCAAAAGATTTGAAATTGAAGGTTCTTCTCCAAACCTATCATTTGTCCTTGAAGATATTCAACAATAATACAGTACTATTGCTTGTGTATCACCATAATGTTTCAAGGCTACCATACTTTTTTCTTTCCTTTTATTCAATTATCCTATCAAATGATGTGGCTCTTGGGGAAAATCCTCCACTAAATTTTCTGATTTGTTTCCATTGTCATCATCCTCAAAATCATCTTCTTCCCTTGCATTCTCTACTTATGCACATTCTTCAATTGGAAGAAATAATGTTGGGAGATAGGTTTCTTCCTACTACCAACAAACTTGCTTCCATAGCTCTATGCAACCACACATCTCCCAAGCCTTGAGTCTTGTTTACATTTTCTAAGGGATGATATAAAAAATCAGAATTCTCATGGCATGAATCCACAACACATAATGCTCTTTAACAATTGAATCAACATTAGAAGATTATACGATAGAATTCTCCTCATGTGGAAGGGATGTCATCTCATGATGATGCAAAGAAATATGAGTGATGCAAAAATCATAATTTTTGGCATACCTTGGTGTCACATCTTCAGTATTCCCACGTGGTTGGTATGTTCGGGGATGCTGCTCCACTTTGTGTTCAACCAGAAGACTCAAGGTTGCAATTTGTGAGTTCCTTTGAACCGATTTCTTATATTCCCGTGGTGAGTTTGTGAACATGGTTTCAATTTCTTTGGATCATGCACATGATGGATAATTTTTGTTCTCCTCATGGTCATATAAATGTCAAACAATTATAATGAATTTACTCCCTTCTTAGTCACTTTTACCATACGAACCTTTGATGCTCCTTTTCTAGAGAAACCAAACATCTTCTCCATAAGGTTTGATGCAGAGAATTCTGGTAATAAGGCTTGGAACTGCTACAATTTATGCTCCAATCTATATTGTTTCTTATCCATGTTCTTCAACAACCTTTTCCATTCAAGTTTCTCTTCTTCAATGGGCAAGACTGGAAGGAAAGTGGGTGACTTTATTCCATCTACAAGTCTGGCCATTGAATAAACTCCATCTTCAACATTGTGTATGCTGTCACAAAAAGGATCACCAAATTCATATGGACCATGCAAACATTCATTTATTATTTCAGCTCCTTCATTGTCTTCAACCAAAGGAATGAAACCATCTTCAAAAAATGGTTTTTCCCATGTTAATCTCTCCTCAATCTCCCATGCATTTGGTTCCAACCTCGTCTCTACAAACCTTCTTCCAAGTTTTTGTTTTCTTTAAGGTTCCTTTTAGTTCCCACAACTGTCGAGGAACATGCTCTGATACCATTGTATTATCCCCAATTTAAAAATAGGAATATTAACTCCAATTTTTCAATGGAAATGATGATAATTTTTAACTTGGTCCAAACAATGGCTTTATTATGTTTACCATAATATAAATAATATGGTGTAGCCAAAATGTATTATGTCAAACCAATGTAATGTTCCCAATCAGATCTGATATACCACTGTAAAGTTTATTATACAAGAATTAGAGATATCAACCCCAATACAACCCCATAAAATCATGGGATTCAAAACTAGGAGCAATAATTCAAATCTAACCACACAGTACACTAGATTTCCAACTCTTCCCAAACACCTCCTAACATGCTCGAATGGACCCAATCACTCCCAAATACATCCATTATGACCTCTAACATACTTCAGAGAACTTGTACGGAAGCGTTGAAAACTGGACTTCATACTACACAGACTTTTCTAATGGTATTATTCCCAACTAAAAACTAGGAATATTAGCTCCAAGTTTCCAATGGTAATTATGTTGATTTTCAACTATTCCCAAACAATGGCTTATGAAGGCTTATGAAATGTTCCAATTTCCAATTTGATTAATTAAATGTTGTCAAGTAATGATGTGCAACCCAAATGTATACTGTCAAACCACTATATGGTGCCCAATCAGGTCTGATATATCATTGAATGTCTCTAATCGAATAATTAGAGCTATCAACCCCAATACAACCCCTTAAAATCACGGGATCTTAAACTAGGAGCACTAATTCAAATATGACCACACTAGTTTTCCAACTCTTCCCAAACACCTCTCAACATGATCCAATCTTTCCCTAATAGCTTCAAATGGAGCCAATCGCTCCCAAACACATGCAATATGACCAATAACATACTTCAAAGAACTTGTAAGGAAGCTTTGAACATTGAACTTTAGACTACACATGCTTTTCTAATTGTGCAAGCATAAGTGTACAAAGTGACCAACAGGTAAAATGTTCATAACTTGGGCAACCAAAAACCTTTTTGAGTGAAATAAAAGTGTTTCTTACTAGAAACAACACTCTTGATGTAATGGAATAGGTCTCATTACCCTAAAGCACTCATAAATGGTCTAACTAGAAGATGAATTTCACCCCACTTAACACAGTCATAATACGAAGAACACCCACAACTATAGAGCTTCCAAACCACACCCAAATGCTCCCAAACACACTCAAATCAAGCCTAATGGATTACTAACAAACAAAATTAACTCATACAAAGGTTTCAAATCAGGACAATAAGTTTACACAACCACTCTCAAACATATATGCTCATAGATAACTATTTGTTCATAGAAGAACCCCATGCTTGAATATGGAACAACATAAGAGGAAAAACACTATGATTTTATTATAAATGAAACATTTTTAGAGAGTACATCAATGGTTTCTATAGCATCTCAAAATTCATGAGATATATGCTACATAATGGGGATAAATGGATGTTATAGAACCATATATAAAAGAGAGGGGAAAATACCGCTCCAATGAGAAATTTGCTTCATTGTTGTGCCCTCCACAAGCAAGATTTTGACCCCAAATTAGAGATCTAAATTATCCAGTACACCCTCCATCAAATATCAGTGATACTCAGCCATTCAAATATCCTTCATGAATTTTGGATAGCCACAAGTGCGCCCTCCTCAAGTAGAATCCAACACAAACTTTGCACTCTCAGATACACCACAAATCACACTTCTACTAACTGGAACTCAAACACACCAACATGATTTCAACCCCACTAATATAGATGAATATAAACACCCACAATAAATCTTTGTAGAGAAATCTGAAAGTGATTTTTCCCCTCTATCAATTTCCATGAAGCACAGTGAAGAGATCAGGATGATCTCCCCCTCTCTACTAGCTAGGTTGGAATCTTTCACCACCAAACATAGTTTACAATTGCAAGGGGCACATATCCCAAGCTTAAAAGGCACAATATATCTCTTATTCAAAAATAAAATGTCAAAAAATCCTTCTCCCAAGGGACTTGCATTCTTTTTATAGACTCCATTGAGCTCTTTCCCCCTCATTCTAGAATCCTATCACAAAATAAATATTACTAATTGTTATTTTCATGAGAGAATGATACCTTAGAACTCATTTACTTCCTCTCTAATGTTATTTAATCAAATATTACCTTCATCTACCTTGGAAATTCGAATTAGAGAGGCTTAGCTTGATTTTGGGGGAGTTACACTATCATGTGGGCCCACCTTCTCCTCAAGCACCCTCCTTGGCTAAATTTAGGACCTGCAAAATGTCATAAGTTGTCATAACTTGTCAAAAATTGTCATAGGACCTGATTCTTGTCATAAACCATCATAGGATTCCTTTTGGGAGTTACACTTCGACAAGTGCACCCTTGCTAGCTATTTTTAGCCTCGGGAGTTACATTTCATAGTATACCTTCTTTTTTATCCTTCTTACATCTTGGAATTTGAATTTGGAGATGCTTAGCTCGATTTGGGGGAGTTACAACTCATGTGGGTCCCAAACCATCCTCCATATGCTCCCTCCTTGTCCAATTTTTCCTAATGTCACATTATTTACAAATATTGGGTTTCCCACTTTACAAATTTAAAACATGTCACCACCTTAATAATTTCTCATGAACATTAATAAGTGACTTAGCCATTTCCTCCCTAGTCTAATGGAGTGGTCCATAGCAAAATATTTTGGGACATTACAAATGCTATCATAGAAATTCTACATTACATGAGTGCAATGGGTGATGGGGAATTGGTTGCTTCTTGGCAAGAGCTTTTCCCCTTGATGCATGTCAATGCTTCAACTCATTTGTGTCCATATAGTAAATTTCAAGTGTTGAGTATTAATGTCTAACTTCTCCACTTTTTGCAAAGTGTCTGATTATTGTCATCTAACATCAATCCTAAAAGACTATTGGCATTGTACACCAGTCATTAATGGGTAAGACATAGTCGGTTCCTATAAGAGGATGTGTTTTTCAAAACATCAATGCCCTTCCCATTCTCTTATTGGTTGTTGTTTTTTTCCTAGAATTGTTGGAGACTCACAAATTTGGTTCTCTCTTCAACATATTGTTTTCCACTTTGCACTATGTGCCTTGATTCTACAAGTAGCATGGAATGTTGTTGTTCAACATATGCACTAGATTTTTTGTCATACTTTCCACATATATGATTCATTAACTATTTTTTGTTGTTTCTATGTTCATAAGGATTCGTTGAATTTATATGAAGACAAGTTATTCCATAGAGTTGGTAAAATATGGACAAATGACAAAGTGATAGGTGATATACTTTTAGTTATAAACTCCAACATAGGTCAAAATAATTTTGGTCAATCCAGATAAAACTATCACAACTAGTTATAGTATCAAATTAAATTAGTCTTAATAAACACAATAGTCTAAACACACTACCATTTGTACCTATTCCGACCACATTTTTATGATCATTTTTGTTTGAAATCCAATCGAAAATTTAGAGGAGTTGTTGGAATTACATAAATCAGTTGTTGATATTGCACAATCTGGGTGCAATCGGGGTATTGGAGTGCACATAATCCATTTATGGATTAAAAAAACCAATTTCAGCAATGGAAAATTGCAATTTGAGCAAACATTGTATAGTCGGGAAAGGTCCAAATCGTATAATGTTTAGACTACTCCTTGATAAACTAACACTAGAAGAAAGGAAATACTCTTATTTGGTCAATATCTATTTTATCAAAAAAGTCCCCTTTTGCCTCTAAAGTGTTTTTCCTTATTCTTCTTTACATTGGAATCGATTTGATGTGATTGTTCGTGTTATCCTCCTTATCATAACCATCTTCTTGGTTGTCATCAATTAATAATAACAAGGGAAATTATTATTTTTTGCCTAAATTTCAACATAATAATTTTTGGATTGATGGAGTTGCAAATATAGGAAGTTATATATACAAGGAATTATTATGTTGAAATTTAAACTATGTTGCAAATATAGGAAGTTATATATACAAGGAATAAAATAATTTCAACATAATAATACCCTCAAATAATTTTTGCAAATAAAGTCAAAGATGTTAAATGCTTAACTTTATTTTGTTTTATAAGGTTAAATATACAAGGAATAAAATTTAAACATTATTATTTTACTGACATATACCATCACTTCTTAGCAATGAGCAATATATGGATGGTTGTGTGGTAAACAACATTCATTAAAACTGAAGTCATTTATATAAAAGTGGAATACAAATTCTATAGAAGAATAAATATTTTTTTTCTTTAAATATACAACTCATTCATTTTACATGACATATTCATAATTAATGGAGATAGGAACTGAGCCGCTTCATCGATTT
Organism: Pseudotsuga menziesii; assembly: GCA_001517045.1. Classification (NCBI taxonomy): domain Eukaryota; kingdom Viridiplantae; phylum Streptophyta; class Pinopsida; order Pinales; family Pinaceae; genus Pseudotsuga; species Pseudotsuga menziesii. The sequence continues at coordinate 927,139 of LPNX010621957.1, forward strand.
TTATCTTGTATATATTACCCTTGTGCTTGGGTTTTGACTCAAGGATTATGGGGCTTCCAAATACAATATTTTAAAGCATAACTTACACAAGATGGAGATTTTAGGTGGACAAAGTGATAGTTTGTATACATTTTTACAAGGTTGTACAGAAGGTTGGGGTTTTTTGTTTTTGTTATATGATATATGGTCATTCGAGATCTCATTGATAATGTTATCTAGTATAGGCATGGCAGAAACCCTACGGGACAACATAACATACTAGGTATCTCAATGTGAGAGACTTATGGGGAAGGATTTGCAAAAGATTTAGGGTTGTTGCAAGAGTAGATTCTTATTGAGGTGAGTAAGAGGGAGAGGGAATTAAACATGTACTACAGATGAAGTACTCTTCCTAGTGTTCAACGCTCATTGGATGCATTACTAGTTTGTTCGACAATGGTTTATGGTTGAAGGTTGATATGAGGGTCGATAGTCATTTGGCCTTAGAGGACGAGCTCATATCTAATCCAACATATCTCAATTACTATTACTCCTATGTAAATATTAATCCATGGTTGTTGTCGCCTCTTCTCTTGTGCAATGATTGGAGGCTTGTGCAATGTCTACACGTTGTTCTTGGGTATGGTAGTACGGGAAAATAGAGGAAAACGAAGTCATTTGTTGATGGAAACAAGAAGTAATTGTTTTCCTCTTAGCTTGTGTTTCCTACACACATGGAGGAAAATGAATTCTTGGATGGAGGGAAAGTGTCCTCTATAGGATTAGCACTTCAAAATTTTGTAGAGTAGGTTGAAGGAAGCATCAATCATTCAACTAGCTTGTTAGCTGGAGTGTTGGGTTCTCAGCATAGAATTTTTGCAGATTTTTTATCAATATTTTTCTCTCTATACAAAATAGTGCAAGCAAGTCTTTCCAATATTACCTTTTGCATCATGTAAAATGGTTATCAACAATATCTATTTTAAAATCATTGATTGCATTTTAAAATTTATTTGTTAAACATGTGCATCGAATGTGGTTGCTTTTAACTTTAACTTATGTAATGAAGCTAGCTTTCTTAAAAATTAATATAATGCACGTGCAATTCAAGATCTACAATTAGCATGTGGGATTTTGCTAGATTACCTTGTGTTCATGCCAATTATTGTTATTTTCTTTATCACTTTGTATTTCCATAAATATAAACCTCATAGCCTTTTGGTACAATTTACAATCAAGTGTCATAATTGCTTTGGGGCTCTGTTATTTGCTCCTAAATTGTCAATGGGCTCACACAAGAATAACATGAGGTTCTATGTATCTGATTGCATTGTTGTTAAAAGAATTGTGATTCTAGCAAGTGCAATACATCAAATATGACTTGCATATATGTCATAGACTAAGACAAAAGTATGGACATGTATCATATGTAGGCTCAGGTGAGAAGTGTTGCTAGGCATTGTTTATATAATGGTGTAACAATCATAGGAATGGATATGTAAAGGTTATTCACGTGCTAGTACAAATGTGTGGCATCTAACATTAGGAGATCGAGAGAGTATGGCTTAGTTGTCAATTAATACCTAGTTTATTTCACGATCTTTTGGATTTTTTACTGCGTGAAGGTTTCAAATTCTTCACGCAGCAAAAAAATTCCAAAAGATCATGGAATATTCAAACTGTGAAATATTGAATCATCTTAATACATAGTTTCTTTAATATAAGATATATTCTCTAATATCAGCATTGTCTTTGCTTGTTTGCCACATGACTTTTCTTTTCAGCTTGTGTAGAAAATGATTCCTATTACCACTTATCACTTTTGACAATACAAAAATAGATTGCATCCTATAAATATCCAAATACTAATTGTTTCCTTCCACAAATGGGAATCGCACGTTCACACACATCCACATGTTCATCCACACAATGATCATGCACCCCTATCTAGATTCCACATACACATAATTTATATAAGAGTTATGGATTTTGAACCATAATCAACATTTGCTCGAAATATCAAAGACATGATTGTTTTTAAGATATTATGTTCCACTTTGTCTTGCATCATTCCCTCTAACATTGAAATGGATGGATGTAAGCTACTTACATTTGCATTCCTATAGGTTCCCACAAAGAAGCAAATATTTTGAATTCCTACTGCCAACTATACATCCATTGTTGTGAATGAGCATGATTGTGGTCATCGACTCATCATTAGTCATTGTATAGATCCACGTCTTTTCCAGATTTTTTGTTTCCAAGTTGCAAAGCGTAAATAAGAAGCAATATTATGCATATTACATAGGATGAATGTTTACTCTTAGATGTACATTAAAACAATTTTAATTGGTTTCATAAGAAGATGCAAGAATTGAGATGATAACATTCCTTTGTTTTTTCACCATTTTAAAATGCAAATATCAGAACAATTTTATTTTTATTTTTATTTTATCTTTGAAGTGATATCTTTGAAGTGGTTGTATCCAAGCTAATAAATAGATAGTTGCATCAAGGGATTTATTGTAGTAGTTTGAAGAATCAACGAAGGATTTTAGTATGTACACACTCAATCAAATGCTTAGGCAAAGAAAAATAGCATTAGATGAAAAAAATAGTTTTTTTTCTAGATAAAAGGATTGTATCTAGTCTCCTACTTATCATGTAGTATAGGTGGGACATATGAGGAATGACACAGGGTGGGGTGTACAAGGAAAGGCACGATATCGAAAGGTTTTCTCCAAATTGGGATTACGATTAAATATTCATATGAAAAGGCTGCAGAAAAGAAAGAATGGAAGGATGCCATGATCGAGGAGTATCAGTCGATCATCAAGAATGATGTCTGGGAGATAGTTCTGAGATTGGAAAAGAAGTATGTCGTGACTTAGAAGTGGATCTACAAGATCAAGAATGTTGCAGATGGAAGCATTGAGAAATACAAGGCAAGATTCGTAGCACAAGGCTTCTCACAGAAAGATGGCATAGACTACGAGGAGACATTTGCACCTGTGTAAAGGTACACTTCCATTAGATACATGCTTGCATTGGATGCAGTTATGAAATGGAAGATACACCAGATGGATGTGAAGATAGCATTCTTAAATGGTGTAGTCGAGGAGGAAGTGTACGTGGAACAACCACTAGGATTCAAGACACATGACAGGCAGACTCATGTGTGCAAATTGAAGAAGGCTTTGTATGGATTGAAACAGGCACCGAGGACATGGTACGACAAGATGGATAGCTTCCTAATGAGCCTAGGCTTTACCAAAAGTAAAGTGGATTCCAACCTTTACTTCAAGGTTGAAGGCAGAAGACCAGTGATGCTCCTACTGTATGTTGATGACATGTCCCTGACGAGCGAGGATGAACTCATTAAAGATGCAAGGAGGAGACTTGCTATTGAGTTCAATATGAAATACCTAAGTATGATGCACTACTTCTTAGGCATGCACGCGTGGCAGAGTGGAGATGGGATTTTCCTTGGTCAAGGAAAGTATGCAATGGAGATTCTAAAGAGATTCGAAATGATGGACTGCAAGGCGATAGCCACACCTATGGCATCAAACTTGAAGCTTTTGTGTGATGCTTCATTTGAGTCGGTTGATGCCACGATGTATCGTCAGATGATTGGCTCATTAATGTATCTGACGAATACAAGACCAAATATATGATTTGTTTTGAACACCATGAGATAGTTCCTGACAGATCCGAGACATGTTCAACTAATAGCTACAAAGCATGTATTGAGGTACCTAAAGGGTACAGTGGATTATGGGCTCAAGTATGATGTGAATCAGAAGATTAACCTACACGATTATGTTGATTCAGATTGGGCAAGTAGCACCACTGATAGGAAGAGCACTTCAGGTTGTTGCTTCAATTTGGGATCTGGCACGATCTTTTGGTTTAGCAAGAAGCAGTCCTGCATTGCGCTGAGTAGAGTCGAGGCAAAGCATGTTGTCGCTTGCTCGGCTAGTTGCGAGGCAGTGTGCCTGCGGAAGCTACTGTCTGATTTGTTTGATCTACAGTTAGATGTGACGTGTATCTTCTGTGACAATCAAAATTGCGTGAAGCTGTCGGAGAACCCTGTGTTCCATGACAAGTCGAAGCACATAGAGATCAAGTTCCACTAATCAAGGATATGGTGCAAAGAAGAGCAGTGAAGCTCCAGTACGTGGAAACAGATGAGCAGATAGTCGATGTGTCGACCAAGCCTCTAGCCAGAGTGAAGTTCGAGTACTTCAAAGAAAGACTTGGTGTGATCCAAAATGAGACCCCTCGAAAGAGGGAGTGATGAATTCTAGCATAGCTGGAGACATAGGTTGTCTAAGCATAAAATCCTGGTGAATATCGTAGGTTGCCCAGACATAATTAGTCCTGTAGGTTTTCCTAGTGAAGCTCACAAGTTATCCTTGGACGTAATCAATCATGATATGTTTCTATGATAGAAATAGCAAGAGACCAGAATATGCAGATGCATAATATCTCACATGGGAAATGAGACACGTTGTCCGAGCAAAAAAAACTCTGGTGAAGCAGGTTTCTCGGACGTAATCAATCATGTAGGTTGTCCTCGAATGTAATCAGTCCTAGCAAAGCTCGCAGGTTATCATTAGACATAGTCCTGAGACAGATTATTCGAGTGCAAATAAAAGCCTTGACGTGGTACCCAACTTACTCAAATGTAACAAGCCATGTGGGTTGTCCAAGTGTAAATAGGAGCCCTGGTGTGGTACGCAGTTTACTTGAATGTAATAAGCCCCGAAGGTTGTCTTAACGAAAAAGATCCTAGGCATGGGTTGTTCAGATGTAATAAGTCCTTGAGGTTGACCTGGAAGGTAAAAGTCCTGGTGTAGCGGGTTGTTCGATCGTAATCAGTCCTTAAATATATGTGTGTGTGTGTGTGTGGATGTGTGTGTTCCCATGATGGAGATGATAAGGCCACAAGGCACTTGAGGTGCACCTAGGCAGTTCTCCTATGTTGGTAGAACGCAGGTTAACCGTGGAGAGACGTAATGCACTTGGTGTGCTCCTAGGTGATTCTCACAAAATGAAAGTTGCAGGTTGTCTTGATGACGTGAAAGACCCTGGCATACTCCTATAGTGATAAAACGCGGGTGGTCTGCATCAGGGCTACTCTCAATGTCCTCTGTGTGTTTTTGTTTTGCTGTGTGCAGGACAAAAGAGATGATTTGGATACAACGAGATGAAGGTAGGAAACGCAGGTTATTGTCGTGGCAATGTAAAGAAGGTCTTGGACTGTACCTACGTGATGGCTTGCTCGTAGATGTGATGAAGACCTAGATGAGGACTAGGCCTACACCCAGCATGAAAAAGGGTTGGTTCTATAGAAACTTTCGATAACAGATAGCACCATTCAATGATCAATAAGAAGATGACAAGGGCAACATCTATGATGATGACTCTGTGATGATGACTGGACCAGATGTGTTGATGACTATGGAAGTGCGAGAACACCTTCCTAGTTAAAAGGGAGTGTTGATGTATTTGTAACTTCGAAAGATATTATGATGTATATTATTATTGTGTGTTGTTGCACCCCCATCGGAGATGTGTTTGCCTCCTTTCTGAATGTCATTATTGCCTTGAGGTACAACCTCTGTTGTAAGTCGAGGCAATAGTCCCCACTGTCACATCATGTAATGTATTTTTGGAGTCTCTCTAGGAGAAGTCGGCCCTATTAGGGTAAGAGGTCGGCCCCAGTCATGTAATAGGTCAGTCACTTGAAAGGTATAAATAGGGAGGCGCCCTCCCTCATTTATACACACTTGCACTCACTCAAGTTCGCATGAGAGAGAGAGAGAGAGACAAGGAGAAGAGATAGATAGTTGTCGAAGGCTTCTTATTATTGGGTTTGTTGATCTTATGATACAGTCTTTGTGACTGTACTATTCTGAGGAAGTTTACGGGGTTTTCTCGTTTATGGTTTCCCTGGTGAAAATTTGTGTCTTGTGTATCTATTCTATCTTATGCATCTTATTGTACTTGTTATTCTTTCAGATAAAAATCCTAACTAAGCTAATAAGATCTAGAAAAACTAACAAAAAATCTATAGATTTTGACTTATTATTGAATTGTTTCTTGAACTCAATTTCAAGATGCTATGTATGCATATATGGGATATGGGCTATTAATGCCCATTCTTGGCTAGAAAGAAGAGAAAATTAAACGAGATCATCATTTTCTAGCAAGAACATGGGAAAGTCTAATTATTAGACTTTTTTGGACCCATATACAACCAGACTCTGTCAAATCATAACCAAAATAGCCAATATACTGCCAAAATAGGTCCAAAAGTGTAATAGTTAGACATCTACAAAAATGAAAGCTTTTTTGAAAATCATGCAGAATAATTCTGCAATCAAATCTTTTCAAAATGGAGGGATTCAAATTCCATTCCTAGTTTGGAAAGATTGGCATTCTAGTTATGGTAAAGCCTTGTCATGCTACAATACCAAAAAGTTGCACAAGATAATTAATTAAACTTGACTTCCAGATAGCAAACAAACTCAATAGAGGTGGGTTTAAAAGATGCAGGTACATTTGGAAAACTACAGTCGATTTTAAGTCGTGCATTCTTGGTGAATGACACTTAAAATAGTTTGGTATGTAAAGCTCTTTTGATTCATTCAAATTGGCCAATGGTCTGTGTAATTTGCTAAAAGGATGAGACCATTATGTTTTCTAAAGATATCGGATGCCTTGTTCTTCATACTGAGGTATCCCGCTTAAAATACAACTAGGCTTAAAAATGATCACTGCCTAAATACTGGAGTTAAGGCGCACATATTCGTCCTTATGTAGGAAGAGGGACATATTAATGGCTTGTTGATGCAAAATTTATGTAATCCTTTTGCATATTCAATGTAATATAAAATACATTTTCTTTACATAAAAGTATTTTTTTGAACTGCTTCAGAAGGGAGGGCCATATTAATAGCTGTTGACCCCTGATGTAACATTTATGTAAGCCTATTGAATATTCAATGTAAATATAAGATACATTTTCTTCATAAAAATAAAGTGTATTTAAGTGCTTCCGTAGTCATGAGATAGAGCTACCAAAAGATGTGAGATTCAGTTTCTTTTTCATAAATAGTGTGCTTTCTATCAAAATTCAAATAACAGCTATATTATTTCCAATTGAAACAAGCAGGTTTGCAATGAGACCAAAAGCGTAATAAGCTATTAGTAACAAAAGAATATGGATAACTATTAGAAACTAGACCCAATACATCAGTAATTATTGTGTAGTACAAATCTATCCATGATCGGTGAAACTGGTATGTGACAAAGTACTTCAATTTTCTGATGCCCATATACCCTCTATGTGAATTTGAGAAATCAATTCCCATATGATATCATAACCTGTCAAACAGAATCCAAATCCTGGAACCATAGCATGCTGTATTATTTTATCTGCACGGTGCCATCTCACTCTTCTTTTTCTTTCACTGCCTGTTTAATGGCATCACTCTTTTCAGCCTTTTTCTGAGCTCGAATCATTGCACGTCTTACACGAGGCCGCATCTCCCTCACTTTACGAGGTGGCATAACAAAACTCTCTAAAGGCCTGTCTGTGAAAGGATGTTCACTGCTAGCAAAAATCCTAAGCTTTCTGTCTCGATCCTGCAGCAACATAAAAATTCAGTAGGAAAATTCATATTTTCATATCTTAATTTACACAACACTATTTCCCAAATTTCAAGGAACACATCATACCAGTGTTTCTGTGGCTATACAGAATTTACAAAGTAGTCAAGAGCAGAATCAAAAGTTGCACATATGCAACATTTTCCTTTCTGTTTCCCTCCCTTTTCACACTATTTCCCTCTTTTGTTTTCACGTCATTACTTATTTTGGTTGAAGAACGAAACTCTAGTGAAGCATGCATATAAAATCTTGTATCAAAATTGCATGCTCGGAGAGCCTAGAAAAGCATATCAATGACTGTACAGCATGAGACGCACTCAATCTGAACAAAAGGTCAAGCATCAATACCCCATTTAAATTTCAACACTTTAGAGTAACAAAAGAAATTACAGATAATTTATGTGATTCACAAAACTATGTGGACTTTTGATAAATTGGAAGACAAAAATCCGATATCTTTTTATCTTAATTTTTTTTTATATACTTACAATATTTTTTTTAGTCTGCAATATATGTCTCCTTTATATATGCTTACAATATTTTTTTTATTCTGCAATATATGTCTCCTTTATATTTTTTTTTCAGAGGAAAAAATACCAGTCTTTGTTATTCATGTGAATCAAAAGACATCATTTACATATCAGCATGATGACTGCCAAAACCCAGATCCATCACATGCAAGTATATATGACAATACATAACAGCAGAATCAAAAGATAAAGTCTGATCGTAGCAGACTTTTCTCATCATCCCTGATAAATCAGGTCAGAAAGTACTGAGTAATATCGAAGATGAACTTCAAACATACAAATCAGAGCAATACATGCTGGCAAGAAGGACTCAACTAGAACAGAAAGTGATAATCAATCAACTGCTAAAACCACGCTGAATAAAAGATAATCAGCTACTCTAAAAGAGATTAAGATTGCCATGATTCACAATCAAACCATCCATAGTTTCTGAAAAAGAAACAACTCCCAGATCCAAATTCAGGCCTTGTTTAGAGAGTGCATCTGCCAGCGTGTTATGCTCACGATATGTATGTTTAAAGATCAACGACGGGGCCTTTTGTAGCATAAGTCTTATGTCGCAACACCAGTGCATCAGTGATGGAACATCAAGTGCAGAAATTCCTCCCAATGTAGAATCCCTTCTTTTCCCTCCAAAGCAGATTTTGATAATTTGTCGGCCAGCTAATTGTGTTCCCTATAAATATGAAAAAAGTTGATATGATAGAAATTCTTCAATTCATCATGGATCCTGCTACACCAAGGCAATAAAGAGATCACATTTAGATTAAAGTCGCCTCTCGCCCATTTGATTGTAACCCTGGAGTCTCCATGTAACAAAAGAGTTACAATACCAAAAATAGAAGCCACCTTGCACAGACACTAAAGGGCTAACAACTCTGCCTTCATATTTGATCATGCTCCACATGTAATCTGAAATTGTATCTGAGTGAGTTGTTTATTAATAAATTATAAAACTACTCCTGCTGCACAAAGTCCATCTTTAGCAGCTCCATCAAAAAAGCCAACAACACCAAAATACTGAATTTCCTTCATATCTCTGGGCTTCTCAATTTTTGCTTTCCCTGTACCAAAGTCTTTCTCCAGATTTAGAATTCGCACACAAATTGTATTTGAGTCTTGTATATGGTCTTCAAAGATGCTAACATTTCTGACATTCCAGATTTTCCAAGAGATGATTGCAGGTAGAGTGTAATAAACTCTGCAATTTTTATACCAAAGATAACAGTTTTGTTCAAAACTGTTTCTATCCCAGATCTGTGATATTTCAAGGATGAGACACTTTTTTTAGATGTTAAACAGTAAAACTGCAATTTACCAGGTGATCAACAGATTCAGAGTCATTTTTACATAAAGTGCAGATCTTTGGCCCATACCCGTCTTTTTTTATTAAATTACCCCAAGTTTCCATACAGTTTTGTAAGGCTAACCACATAAAACATTTCATTTTCAAAGGAATTTGCCATTTCCACAAAATTTTCTACCACTATTTATGGGTTGTACTATTGGCATTTTGAACAATAGCCTGATAAGCTGATTTTGCAGTAACGGTACCAGTCATAGGATTAGCAGACCAAAGCAAAGAGTCTCACTCCCCAGAAAGTGTACATCCAGCAGAGTTTAGACTTTTAATATAATTTTCCCATTCAACCGCAAAATCATGAACAAAACCCAAATCTTTGGCAGTATACCAATAAGAGCTATCCATGTTCAGCCATTTTGGACATCTTATATGAGCTCAGGTAGAATAACCAATTTCAGCCAAATAACTTAGAAATTAGAATATAAGGACAAAGCTAAAAAAATTCTCCCAATCCTAGAATAGGATCGATACCAACCAGCACATTCTTCTCGTTTCCCACTTTCCAAGTAAGATCCTTACCAATACAAAAATTACTTTTATTCAAACTGGGATCACTAAAAAATGCCGTGGTAACCTCGGACTTAATGATCCGCCTGCACCTGCTTAACAATTGTGAAGGTTGGTCAAGTTCCGGAAGAGCAAACGGTCAAGACGGGTTTCGTTCTGCAAGGTGGCCCGAGATCAAAACTCGCTGCTCCTGGGAGGCGACATCTAAATCCAACCATGCTAAGGGTTGGTGCGGCCCAAGCCGAGTGCGATCCTAGATGATTTTGATGGCTTAGATGCCCCTGGGTTGTGGTTTCTTAGACCAAAGGTTGGCCCAGCGAGTCAAAGGGCATTTGCAACAAACAAACAAACAAAACAATTGTGAAGGTTGCCCCGCTTAATAATTATTAATCTTCCCATAGTCACAATGGTTGACTTTTAAGTCACATATTCTATGTCGCTCAGCTCTAAATGTTGTTCAAAGAGAGGGATCACACTTAAGTTTGAACTACACTTTATGGTAATAAAAATAGTTGGAGGCACTTTGGGGTCTCGATTGTTTAGATGGTTGGACAAATGTCGACCATTGTCATCTTATCAACATTTCAATTTCTAGCTCTAAAGGGGCTATGTTTATAAAACGACACGATATCACAGGGAGGTCCAAAGATGATCCATGTTTGTTGGGCCTCTTCAAAGATGAAATAATGGAGGTTGGGAAGGAAAATGTAGTCCAAATTGTTATAGATAGTGCCTAAAACAATGTACTTGCTGGGGTTTTAACTGAGGGTGAAAACCTAGCAATATTTTGGACTCATTGTGTTGAGCATTGCATTAGACTCCTCAAAGATATCAGTAACATTGCATGGGTTGGCAATGTTGAGATCACAAGAGAGAGAGATTAGGATTGAGTGGAACAACCAACAAACCCTAAATTGTCATGAACGATAAGCACATCAAAGAAGAGAAGATGAACTCATGAACAAGAGAAACATGGCTAATGAATCAATATGATGAGATGATACAAAGCTTGAGTTGTGTATTAATAATTTTATACACAACTCAAGCGAAGTGTCCCTTCAAGAAGAGAAGCATTCCTTCAAGAGGGGGTTATGGGACCACAAAACAAGGCTACACACCCCAAGAGAATTAGTAGGACAACTTGGTCAAATATATAAAAAATACAATAAAGAGGGTGCCTACCCATAAATGACCACAACGGAAAATTACCATCATTCCAACACCCCCATCCCCCTTTAATCCTTTAATCGTAACATGGGGACATGAATAAGGATGATAAAGTACAAACGAAATGGGAATACCCAACTCAATACAGATAAAGTCATAGCTAAAATATAAAGGGGTGTGGGTATGAGATGACCCAACTCATATACAAGTGTGGATGGATATATGGCAAGCCAACCATCATCATTGTTGCCGCCTTTCACACACCTGGGTCACGTGGCAGAAATCTTCAAGCCACTCGGTGTGTCCTTGGGGGCAAGTCTCGAGTCAACGCTGTCACCTTGTTCTTGACTCCTTCGTTTAGGCTCAACTCCTAACGAAGCCAAGGGGGGTAGACCCTATTATATTACTAAGGACAATTTACTTAGTACGGTGATGTTAAACTGAATGAGTTACTTAGGAGTTCGAGATTTAACTATGGACAATCAAAGATGGCAAGATACAAAAATGAACACACGAAAGCACAATGCTGAGACACAATATATATATAAAGCAAGAAAATACCCAGTGCCTTAGAATGGAGTCAAAAAATAAGATCAATGTACTTGCATGTGCTTGGAGTGAATGGTTTGCGATTGCCTCTTGGTACGTTTTAAGTTAAATTTGAAGTGTGAGTTGATTAAAATTAGGCGAAGGGGGGGACTCCAGATATACCCGAGAGTACTTGGAGTATGTCCAAAACTAAACCTTCACGGCTACCCGCAAGGAATATGTGGGCTGAAATGGAGTCTCTGGGGCTATTGTTCATAACGCACCCATTAGGGTGTGACAAAGATCGGCGCCCCGAAGTCACTTTTCAGAAGTTCCCGCTTCCTTTGGGTATTTTGCCACCGTGATGGTTTGATCTAGGTGTTGGATTTTCACCTGTTGGTTTGTTAATTTGGGAGAGTGAGTCCTAATTATACTAGTCACTCAAGTGCTTTTGATACAACTTGACTGATCGGACGAACCGCAGCCAAGTGTAGAGCATACACACCGGAGTCTTGTCAATTTTAATAAATTTTCAATGGGTGTTCTTGTTTAAAAGAAAACCCTCCAAGAACCTCTTTCGATCCAAGTGGATCTCAATCGGGGAATCGAGGAGGGGTTAATTTTATAGTAGCTGAAAAACAAATGATAGGAAAAAGCAAACAGATACACAATTCTAGTTTCCTAATTAGTCCTACCACGAATCTCTTTCCCCTTTCGGGTCAATCGGGAAGTCGTGGGGTAAGTATTACGATTACTTTGAAATATAAAATATGGAATATGAAAGTTATAATGAAATAAAGTATACTACCCTGCAGATTAGATCAATACTAGTTTGAAAAGAAATGAGCAAAAAGCAACAAAAGGACACCGACGCAAATCCCCCAAGGGGGGATGGGGAATGGGCTCGAAAGAGCCTATTCAAAAAATATTTTTATTAACAGCGGTTACAATATCAGAGAACTGATATAATTCCTCTTGATCCTTATATGGAATGAAATCAAGAGCTTACAAAGTGCAAAAATTAAAGGTTTTAGTCAAACAGGAGACCCCTAGGGGATTTGAACGCTCCTAAGGCCACCTCTGAACAGCAGCTTCCTTTCTTTTCTGTCAAACCTACTAAAAACCAGCAAGCAAATCAGACTGAAATATGCCCAAAAGCACTCTGAAAATGCCTTTGGGTCAGCTCACTTTTAACCAAAAAAGGTAAGCTGAAAACTAGTTAAAAAGGGAAAACAGGAACCAAGGAAGGCAGGCTTTCCTTGGGATCTTGGCTTGCCTTTTGGCCAGCCAATAAGATGTGCACTTTTATTGCAGAATATGAAATTTTAACGTACAGCAAACAGAAATCAAATGCATGCAAGCTACAAATTTTCTTTAAAAATTACATGCAAAAAAAGACGATTTCCCTAAAGCTAGATCTAGAAAGCTTATGAAACTTGTTAAGAGCAAGATCTAGACTATGAGCTTCGAGAGGATAGATCTATGTTGAAATTACTTTTAAGATGATAGATCTAAACAAAATCAAAGCTATGAAAAAGTAACCGGGTAAAGAGTTGATCTTGAGGGAGGAAGAGGAGGAGAGAAATGCTGGTTTCCTTGAAGATCCACAATGGAGCTTTCAAGTGGAATGTCGAGGGACTATTGCCTTTGGAAGGTCTTGGAGAGAGTGAAGAAACAAACTAGATCAGCATCCACTCCAATGTAGGAACCTGCAACTCAGCTGAAATCAAGAAACTTGCCAAAAAACTTGTGAGATCCGATTAGTACATACACAGAGATTCAAAATAACATGCATATAAGCTTATAGGACATGTTGAATCTAGATCTCTAAACATGCATCAAAGGAAAGAGATGGCCAATAAACTTATTGAAAAGCACCTTTCCTACCAAGATTATAATAAGCTTATTATCAATCTTAACAACGGATCTACAAGCAATTAGCAAATCATGAACACAGATACAGGTTACCTCAGTAAAATAATGGCAATCATCATCCACACATACAATGGCACAACACCGTCTTGCCTCCAAAGCTTCTCTTTATTTCAAATGAACAATACAATAGTACAATAGCAGCAGCACCTCAATCCCAGTTCTAACTAGCTTGGAAGAGGCTGCTGTGCTTGGATATATACAAAAACCAGGAGATCCAGCCCAGGGGGGGCGCAAATCCCAAGAAGATAGACCAAATATGCTGATGGAGAGTCCATCAATGCCTGATCTGTGTCTAACTGAGCCAGATCTAAGTCTCACTGAGTGCAATTGTCAATCGGAGAGCTGATCTGACTGACACCTCAACCTGTTGACTGAAGCATCCACCAAAACTCATCCAGATGAGCCAAAACGTGTTGAGGAGAGAGGGAGGGTGCAATTCCCCATAAAGGATGCTGAAGATCAACTCTGGATCTAATTTGATCACCTCCTTCAGCTAAGGATTTGTCAGATCCAGTCAATCTGCTTCAGATCTGACTGATTTCAATCAAATCGGCTGAGAATCCACTGATCTATGATTTTGGATTTGCTCCATTATTCATCAATTTATTAATTAAAACAATCAATAATTGATTTTTGGGGCTTTCTGACATGAGTGATGGAAAATCACTCAAAACTAGGAAAAAGTGGGTCCATGGGTTTACATGGTGCTCTTAGCTTGAAAATGAGCACCTACATGACTGAAACTGATTATTTGGCCCACTTTTATTACAAAATCAATTTTTCCAATTAAACTATTAAAATTAGCCTAAGTCTTGGAAAAATTTAATTTTTAATAAAAAACACTGAAAAAACTAAAAAATTGAAAAATTGAAAAAACCTAGGGGGACTTAGACATGTTCATATGACTCGACCATGATGTCTAGCATGTATATACATTGACACAGACTCTAATAACCTCAATATGCCTAAATGCCAAGCCGACCACCCCAACTTTGAAGGTATGGAGTGAAAAACTCAGAAATTATCAGTCGTTTATTCAACAACCAATAATAACCAAGGGAAAAAACACCCTAGGCTGATCGGATTGACAAATAAAGTCTAAGAGACCGAGTCTTTTACAGACACTATCATGCTAGAACATTTATTACAATTCCCCCATGGGGTATGAACATGTGATATAGTACAACAAAGCTTCCCAGAAGCAAGACTGAAGGTTCTCTGAAGTCCGAACAAGTTATCCTTGTCCAGTTCACCAAGCTCACTTGATAAAAAACCACTAGGTACAACTTAGGTGGTAACAATCATCATAAAACTGTTCATCGTATGAGGGGATATGAAACTGATCCCTCCATCTATTAAGGGATGTTCTAAAGATACAAATACAAGAGAGAGTAGTTATAAAAGAAAGTGGGCATCCCCAACTCAACATAGAGTTAATTGTAGCTAGAAGAAGAGAGAGTACAATATTAAAACACCCAATTGTGACTGAGTAGCAAGGACAAGCATAAACAAAGAGAAGTAGGCGTGAAAGCACACATTTACATTAAGTATTTACACGTACAAATACAATATGGAGTGATGCTTGGTTACATAATCTAATTCGCCTCTTGGACTTCAAAACGACTCTTCATATTCGCTACCCCTAACGGCTAGGTTTCGAACATCCCCCCTGCCCAATCTAAAGGGGTGTATATGAGTCCAAGCAAAGAGTTGAAATCTAGAGAAGGATAGCTGCAAATGGTTGAAGGTGCTCTCTGAATCAAAAGCTGGCAGAAGTTGATGTCTTCTACTAAATGGGTGGTTTTGGATGACCACAAAACAACTGAAGCTATGAAGAGGTGGTTTAAGGAAGACCACAAACTTTGGAAATTAGCTCTAAGGCTCAGAGCTTCTTGGAACATTCTAAAGGCTAATAGAAGTTGTATTTCTTGTACTGAATGGTGGTTTAAGGATGACCACAAACTCTAGACCTTAGCTCTAAGGCTCGTAAGTTTCTGGAACATTCTGAAAGATAGTAGAATCTGATGCATTCTACTAAATGGGTGGTTTTAGGAAGACCACAAACCAAATCATGCTCGAGTGGAACACAGCTCTAACTATGGCTCTAACTACAGCTTCGACTCTAGCTCAAGGCTCTAGCAACTAGCACAAGGTTCTAGCTATGGCTTTGGCTATGGCTCTAGCTCTAGGCTCTGGCTCTGGTTCAAGATCGCTTGTTCTCACTCACTTGTTTCTAATTGTTAATCATTCCCCCTTGTCAAGAACAGGGTCATAAGTAGAAAATATCTCAACTGCAAGATGTGTCATTACTCATGAACAAACTCTTCGGTATGACTTATATATCTTCTTGGTTGTTGACAACCATTGCCAAGAAGCAATCCACCCATAGTGAATCTTCTCTCTTGCAGGTTTGTTCAGTATAAAGCATATGCCTAAAGAATGAGTATGCTTTCCACAATGCTTACAAGGATGGAGATCAAAACACCGATCTTCCATGTGACCAAAACGATGACAATATTGGCATTTCAAAATCTGATGCAAATTTGAAGCAGGTGAAGTTGAACTTGAAGGAATCCATAATTTTGGTACTTGATAGGTTTGGAGTAATCAAGAATGTGAAAGGCCACTTCCTTGTCATATCCAAGACCAGTTCTATGCATGTTGTGGATGATTTCTTCCCAAGGTCCGATGATGGGCTTGGAAAGTGCAAGCAAAACCTATGTATGACAAACTTCATATTAATTTTAATTTAGAGTGGCATTGTTGGTTTGATTATGTACTTGTGAAGTAGCGTCATTGATTTGATTATGTACAAGCTATTGATTGTTCTAAACAAGAATAGGTTGTTGTATCTCATCATGTTGGAGTTGTGATTCAAGCTGAAGAAATTCAATTGTCTTGTGAATCTTGTAAACAAGTTAGAACATCATGAATTGTCTTATTGACTGTGACTGTGTTGTCATCAAAAGAGAGCAGTAGAGTGTTCAATAACTCTACTAAGTAATTAATTTGAGCCATTTAAGGATTAACATAACACTGATAAAAATCACAAAATATTTCTTGCAACTCTACCCTTTAACAAAAAGAAAACTCAACAACTCAGCAAATGAAGGGTGTTGGCTTCTACTGAAAATGTCGTCGTTTACAAACACAATCCAACTTAATAACTATTGCAAGTACAATTGAACTTGCAAAAAGGACCATTTGAAAGTTACAATTAGATGTTGAATGTCAAGTTGAATTAGTCTTCAAAATATGGATGCTTTAGGATGCTTTGACAACGTTGTTATGATGCCATTGTTTTGATGCCAAGGCCACAAACCCAATGGTCATGGATTCAAGCAGACAACAATGCCACAGCTCCACTAGAGAGCCAAGATGTAATACTTGAAGATAGCATGCAAAAGAAATATATCTCAAATGCTACAAGGAAAACAGTGAATGGACTTCTTCAAGAAGCCACCACAAATATAACTAGGTTGCAAGCATCCAAAATGTCAAAAAATGAATGTGCTACCATGAACCAATTCAAAAATACCATAGTTGTAGCAATTCCATACTTTGCACAATGATTGTGGGCACATTGTCTTAAACCACTTCCAATGAGAAAAGTAATACCAGTTGATGCACACGCAGTAATTAAAGTCAATGTTGCAGTAGCCCCATCAACAACATGCTCCAAAAGATAGTTTGTTGCCAATTGCCCATTCTGTCATAGGATGTATCTTGCCCGATGTAAACAATGGCAATTAAGAATTTGTCGAAGACAAGCCTCCCTCACAATGGCAGCTTCCAATTTCTATGAACAGAGTGTAGACTCGGCGCTATCATCGCTCTAACACACGGTATGGGTTGTTGATGTATGTCTCAAACAATTCACCAATGACAAGTTTCCAACGCTTAAATGAAAAAGTGGGCTATCAATGAGGAGATAGAATAGTGATAGCACGAGCTATGAAACAAGAGATACCAAAGATATAACAAATTAGTAGAGTCAATGAGGGTGATAGTAGAGGTAGTAATGCACCAAAGATAGAACTCGACAATGAGTACCATGTACCACCCACACAAAAATGAGGTAAAATGCAAAGCTACCACGCAGAGTACATAGGCTGAGGGACCGTGCACGATCCATGATACGCAACAAATACACACACCATCGAGTGAGTACTCATGCAAAGAGATACATAGAGAACTTCAACAAACACCACAATTATTTTCAAAGGTTGCAACTATGAGCACTAGCTTATTACAATGGAATTCCTCCTTTTTATTTTCTTTTTGATAGGCAGTTAAAACCCCCCTATCTGTGTCGCACAGATAACGCTATACTACAGAAGTCCTACACCATCTGTAGGGCAACCTTTTTAAGTATACACTTTGCTCTGAAGCACATGCAATGCTTATATTCTTCAGTATTTTAAACCACGGCCACATGGATCAAAGTTGAGTGTATATTGTTCCTCCTCTTAACAATGCTAAGCGCATGTGCATAGAAAATAGCTATGCTCAAGTCCCATTGATTGTCGTTATGAGGCTTAGCTGGAATACTACTTTCTTAACCTCCACCAGATCGCAAATTACAGTGCTTGGAGGTCATGTGGGCAAGCAAGGAGCCACACACAGAGATATAAGATGGCGTGCAGGTAAAGTGAGTTTGTGAGCGTCAAATGGTAGTACACAAGTAAAGATTGTAAATTTCTGTAAAATCTACTCTTGAGTTACACAGTACATATATATTTTTTATTTATTTATTCAAAGCCCAATTTAATTACTGGTAACCACAAATTAATTTCTTCACAAATATTGGAGTGGAAAATAAATACTGAGAAAAAATAACAGCAACCATATCAATAGAGACACCAATATTTTCGGGTATGAAAACCCACAGAAAACCCCAAGATGGGAAAACCGATGCAGCAATCTAAGAAGATATTTTTATTAGCAAGATATAGAACAATACAATCCAAAAATCAATTTTAACCAACCTGGGAAAATCGTACAACCAAAACTCACTAAAACCCCAACTTTAATATCCATATCCGGATATTCTCAAAAGCTATCTCAATTGATAGTCCAATACAAAATAGTTCCATGTTGGATAATTATATAAGAGTAAATATGAATATGAATGATGATTTACACAAGAAATGATGCTTGTATAAATACTCATGCAAGGGTTGCATTGGTGATGAGACGCCACCTTTCATAAGGTGCCTCTTCATTTACCTTTTCATTTAATTATTTAATTAATTTATCAATAATATTAATGTTTATTAATGCATATATATATATATATATATATATATATATATATTGTTCATTACATTGCCTTCCCCTTAAGGGAAGCTTTGTCCTCAAAGCTTTATTGAAGATAAGGCTTATGTCTGATCTCTTGTCTGTAATGACATCTTCTCGATCTTTGTGTTAGTAACTGCAACACAAGACGAAAGGAAACGATATGAGTTACGAATTCCCAAGAAAACTTGACCCATCGTTTGTGAAGTTGTCCATCTGAGATCTATCTTCATTGGAGTTGTTTGTTGATCGCTTTGTCGGATGGAATTTCTCGGTTTTTTTTTAGCTTGTTCATTTTGTGTTCTTTCTCTTCTGAAATCATAACTCCTCCGTTTATGTTCATTTTGACCCTGTCATTGGTCAAAATTATTTTTGTGGTTTGGGTGTCGATCGACGATAACGAGTTTTTGTTGTTTTTTTTACTGGAGTGACTTCTTGTTCCTTAACTTGAATTTGTTTGCCTGAGAGTCGGGAAACTTCCTTCTAGATTTGCTCTAATTTGTTCTCTAATAGAGTGTTATTACTCTGAATCTTTTCGAACCTTTCTACTTGCGACTTTTTTTCCTCTTTTAATTCTTTGATTTGCTCTTCTAGTTCTTGATTAAGATTTCTTAGGCGATGATTTTCTTCTTGCTTCTCTATAATTTTTCCTTTGAAATCTTCAATAACTTGTTTTAACTTCCGAATTCTTTTTAACTTCTTGATCTTTGTAACTAACATCTTGTTATGATTCTTTAGTCGAAATACTTCTTCAGTCTTGCTTGTTAATGTATTATTGTTTTTTGTAATTTCAAATTTGTGTGCCCTTCTAATGTCACCGTATTTTTGTTGGAGTTCTTCCTTCTGTTGTTGAAGACAACATATCTCTGATTCTTGACTTTTTAGCTTTCTATGGATTTGTGCCAATTGATCATCTTTGTCCATGAAGAGCTTGTTTCAACGCTTTATGTCTTCTTCTAAATCGTTATCACTTCTATACAATGATTCTTCATTATCTTCGAACTTTTTTTATTTCTTCATTCTTAGCTGATAATAGTTTCTTGATATCTTCATTAGCTTTTTCTAGTATTTGATTTTGATCTTTTGAGCGATGATTCTCTTGTTCTATCAACTTATGAGGAATGATCTGCTTGCTTATTTCAAATTGTAGATTTCTATTGCTTTCCTTGTAGTATCCTAGTTCGCTTTCTAGTTTCTATGATTGCAACTATGAGTTACCTTGATAGTCTTTCATAATAAAATATTTACGACATATTGGACAGGAGCGATTGCCATTCTTAAAAAAATGTTGGATATTGGAATTCCATTTCACAATAAGGACACTTAGTCCAAAATTTGGATTTATATACGGAATCCATAATTTCTTCAACAAATCGACATTGGACTTCAATGACTTCTTCAATATCTTTCGAGACTTGATTTCTGCTCTTTTTAATATCTTCTTGGTCTTCAGTTATAAAAGAAAGATAAAGTGAATGGAGAAGACACTTATGTGATTATTGATTTGTGGAGACGAATTGGAGAGCTCGGCGAGCTAAGTTGGGGTTGAGTGCATGCTCAGTTAACTGGTGTATTTCGGCAGCGAAATCTATCTGCCCTAGTTCATCATCAGGTTGGATCATCCAGGTTCAGCCCTAGTTCATCATCTGGTTACATTCAGCAGTTATTTAGGGAGGTTGATTATTCTTCCAGCCGGAGAGTTCCACCATCATACCGTGTTACCGTGGTCAGAGACAAAGCAATTCGTTTTCTTATCTACAGGGGTCAGAACTTCCGCATGCTACTTCTATTCATCTCAAAGCACCTTCATTACCCTTCCCCTAGAAGAAGGGTCGTTCAGCTTGAGTATCAAGCAAGTTATCAGCAGTGCCCCCTTTCTGGAAGATGTTGTTCTGCATGGACGAATTGATTTGAGGACATTCACGTTTTGGGCTATTGAGCCACCGTTTCTTCTGCATGCTGCTTCCATCATGGTCAGAGGGGTACTATAACCCTATTGCACCTCATCCGAGCCTTCAGCAGCGGCTTATTTATTATTCCGGAGCATGTACAGCTTGAGAGGAGGGCGCATTCACCTGTGGAGGACGATTTGGTTTATCTCCCTATTCCTCTGTCAGAATCCTTGCATGTGGGGACCATCCTCTTCACCATCAACAGATCTATATACTGGTATGTACATGCATTGACTTCTCCTATTTTATAGCATCTCAGCATTTTCTAGGGCACAGATCTGCATGCATGCAAAGATCGGAGTTTGCTTTCCTATTTTATTGAGGCATAAGTCTATTAGCCATCTACAGTACACAAATAAAAAGAAAAATACCAGTTTGGGATATTACACTCCATTAAGTCAAAAATAAAATTAGATCACATAATGCACTTTTCCTAAGTATAAACTTTGGATAAAGGTAATGATCAATCTGGCTTATTGTTTTATGTCTTCTATCAAGTAAGGACACATGCAAATGATAGAAGACCTTCCTTGTTGCCACATGGGTTTACAGTCATCCATCATGAATCTCAGCAAGATCTCTAATGCATACTTCCCCTAATCAATGAAGAAGCACCCATCTCTTTGCCAAACCTCTAGACCTAGGAGGTAATGCATCAACCCAAGGTCTTTCATCTCAAACTCAGCTGCAAGGTTGGACTTGCAGTCGTTAATTAGACTCTCATCTCCTATCAGAAAGAGATCATCTACATACAAAACTAGTATGAGAGGCACCTCACCTGACAAGAAGTACAGGTTGTGGTCACCCTCACTCCGTTAGAATCCCATCTCCCGTAAATAGTTGTCAATCCTCAAGTGCCATGCCCGAGGTGCCTGCTTGAGCCGATAAAGAGCTCTCTGCAACCTGCATATATGTGACTCCCTGTTATCCACCTCGAACCCCTTGAGCTGCTAAATGGAAGAGTATCTGGCAACAGGGGCAAAGGTCTCCTCATAGTCAATACCTTCCTTCTATGTATACCCCTTTGCCACGAAGCATGCCTTGTACGCATCCACGCTTTTGTTAGCTGCATGATTACCTTATAGATCCACCTGGATCCAAACACTCATTTTCCTTCTAACCTTGACACAACCTACTGCACCTGGTTTTTCATGATGGAGTCATACTCCTCAACCATAGCCTCTTGCCACACATATGTTGTGCAACCTCATCGAAGCAGGAAGGCGCAGAGTTAATCAACTTCGTCATTAGTGCCATATAGCTAAGTCTATCTGGTGGTTTGCTCCGCCTCATGGAGCTCTATGGAAGATTCATCTGCCTGGAATCCTGAACTGTGGATCTAAACCACTTAGGTCGTGGCCTAGTGTCTACCTGCTGTTAGATGTTCTCCTCCTACTGCAACTCATCCTCTAAGTCAATGACCAAAGGATCCTATCCACCTGACTCCCTCTGACTACCAGAACCTATGTCCTGTGTCTGTACCTGTACATGTACCTATGTCCATTGGTTGCTCCTGTGCTGGTAGGTCCATTGATCTTCGTAAGGCTTTGTCCTCGTCAAACTGGACATCCCTGCTCACAATGATCCTCTTGCGAGCCGAAATATATACCCTGTATGCCTTAGAAGTCTCGTTGTAACCAACTAGTATCCCCTTCTCACCAAAAGGGTCCAGATTCTTCCTAGTGTCAACATGGATGTGACAATAGCAGACACTCCCAAATATGTGTAGATGACTCACATCTGACCTAGTTCCTGTGAAGACCTCCTTGAGTGTCTTCCTCCCCAAAGTTGTGTGGGAACACATGTTCTAAATGTAGATTACGGTCTTGTATGCCTCAGCCCATAGGAATAGTGGCAATCCCTGATCAAATAGCATGGCCTCAGTTGCCCCTACCAATGTCATGTTCTCCCTGTCCGCCACACCATTCTGCTGCGGGGTATGAGGAACCGTGTGCTACTTTTTTATCCCCTCTGATGAACAAAACACCAAGAACTCCTTGGAGGTGTACTCACCCTCGTTGTCCGTCCTCAATACTCGAATCTGCCACCCTGTCTAGTTTTCCATGAAAGTCTTGAACTCTCGAAATCGCTCAAAGACCTCTGACTTGGCCTTCAAGAAATACATCCAGGTCCTCCTGGAAAAGTCATCAATGAATGTGACGCAATAACTATAGGCACTAAAAGGTTGAACACTCACGGGTCTGTAGACATCCAAATTCACCAAGTCCAAGGTCCCCTTAGACTTGTGCTCACTCTATGGGAAAGGTCTCCTTATGTTCTTACCCAACGCACAACCCTTGCAGTGGTTATGCTTTTCCTCTTGTACCTAAGGAACTCCAGTAACAACTTGACTCAAATGCCTCAATGCTCCATGATGTAAGCGTGCCATCCTCCTATGCCACAACTTGCTCTGATTGTTGTTGTTGTTGACCAGAGCCTTTGCAGACTCGAAATGTAGTATGTACACCTTCCTGCTCTGAATCCTAATCACCTGATCCAACTTCCTATCGGACCCCTTTAGTCTGATATACACTTTCCTATCACGAAACTTCACCTAAAAACCCTTGTCCTCCACGGTGGAAACAGATATGAGGTTCTTTGTCAACCCCAGAACGTATAATACGTCAACAAAAATGAGGGGTTTTCCATACTCCCTCTAAAAAGAAACAATACCAACTCCATGCGCATGATATCGCGCATCATCTCCCATCTCAATGTGGAGATTTACTCCACCCTCTTGCAAGCTTCTGAAGAACCTTTTTTGTCCTGTCATGTGACAAGATGCTCCATTGTCAATGTACCAAATGTTGTTTCCTGTCGTGCTTGCCATGCAAGCTATTAAACAAAAATCTGCGTCGAAGTTTTTGTTGAACTCTTCCACCTCTGCACAACCTACCATCTGTGTATTGTTCCTCTTCTTCCTGTCTGGGCACTGGGAGGCAAAGTGTCTTGGCTTGTGGCAGATAAAACATTTGACCTTTGACATGTCAATGTTCTTCTTGCCACCCTTCTTTTTCTCTATCTTTCCCTTTCCCTTGCCTACTAGGGCTAGAGCCTCTTCATCCACAATCTGTGGGGCACTGTTGGATAAACCTTAAGCTTGACCCATACGGATCTCTTCCTGCACAAAGTCATCCCACAATCTCTGCCAATCAAGGAGCTTCTCCCTAGCCACCACGCCTTTGACAAAGACGTCCCATGGCTTAGAAAATCCATTGAGGGCTATCCGAACTAGCTCCTCATCTTCAATCTTAGAGCCCACTGCTCCAACTTCATCCCTGATCTGTTTGAGCCTTGTGAGATAAGGCACGACTCCTTCACCCTTGGCCATCTTGGTGCTTCGCAATCTCTCCTGTAGCACCATCTTCTGGTTCTCATTCTTACTCTGGTAAAGGCTTTCTAGAGCCGTCCACATATCTAATGCAGTCTTCTTCCCAAAAAGGTGAGGAACTATGTTATATTTCACCCCATCCAATATAATCAACATGACCCTAGAATCCACCTTCTACCATTTAGACAACTCTGTCGGATCTGTGGGCGCAGCCTTCTTGGAGTCAATGTGCTCCTCTGCATCACTAACATCCAAGATCCTCATGATCCTCTCTTTCCATGTAGGAAAGTTATGAGCCCCCTAGAGTCTATCCTCGACTCTCAATTGTACGGCCATAATGAAGTGTACATGTCAAACCCTAGATCGAAAACCCTAGGTTTGTGTCTTCAATAGATCTGCCCTCGATCTATTCAATAACTGTTGCTTTCTCTCATATCTGCTTAGAAGAGCTCTGATACCATTTAAATTTCCTTAAAATCCACAATTGAGTTGCACTGTATTTTTTTTTTATTCAAACCGCAATTTAATTACTAGCAACCACAAATGAATTTCTTCACAAATATTGCAGAGGAAAATAAATATTGAGAAAAATAGAACAGCAATCACATCAAAAGTGACACCAATATTTTCGGCTATGAAAACCCCCCGAAAAAACCCAAGATGGGAAAACCGTTGTAGCAGTCTGAGAAGATATTTTTATTAACAAGATATAGAATAATACAATCCAGAAATCGATTATACCCAACCTGGCAAAATCGTACAACCAAAACTCACTGAGAAACCCCAACAAGATCGTACGGCCCTTGCATCACTGCCTGTGTCACTCATACGGCCTCTTGCATCACCCGTACAACTGTTGACGTCATGCGTACGACTGCTTGCGTCATGGCCTACTTGTGTCATTGTCCGACCTCTACGATTTGCCTCTGTGTCCTTGTTGATCTCCGGAAAATGTTCTTCAGTCTTACTCTCTGCAAAATTCTTCTACAAACTTTCTCTCACTCTCCAGCTGAATGCTATGAGCAAGAAATCTTTCTCTGACAATGAGTGTGTCAAAGCAACTGTTTGTGTCCTCTCCACCAAATCAATCTCCTTTCAACTCAATGGCCAAGCAAAAACCCTAACCTCTCACTATGGATCAATGCATGAGATCCTCCGGTGAGATCAATGGTCAAGATTAGATTAGCCATCACTCAAATTATTTTTCACTTGAACTTTATAAATTTGCCTCCATTAAATCAAAAATAAAAGTAGATCACATAATGCACTTTTCCTAAGTATAAACTTTGGATAAAGGAAATGATCAATCTGGCTTCCTGTTTTATGTCTTCTATTAAGCAAGGACACATGCAAATGATAGAAGACCTTCCTTGTTGCCACTTTCTAACAGAGATGAAGCTCACGGAGGGAGATGGAGATATGAATGGGGTCGTGTGTTTCTAAGGGCATGCAAAGAAGATAGACTAGGGTCACAAACTATAGCAACATGAGATGGTGCACTAGCAAGTTAGGGTTAGCACACCTAGGTCGAAGCAAAGAGCACACATGATCATGGAGGTAAGGTAAAAATGCAAACAGAGATAGTATACAAACCACACAGAGATAAAACACAAAACGTAGAGGTAGAACTCCACGGCAAGAAAGAGGGGAAAGTAATGCTACATTGAACAATAACGAATTAGGGTTTGTTGAGCATAAAAATGCAAAAAATAATACCTCACTTCAAATTTGAAGGTTGACAAAGCCTAAAGGTGCTTGTAGGTTTAGGAGCAACTGAGGTAAAGTTGGAAGACCACAGTTGACATAGCTGGTAGACTAGGCAGTCTGACAAAAAAGGCCCAACAAACATTAGGGCCCTGATACCATTGTTAGAATCATAGTTTTAAAAATCGGAATCGGACTCGGAATCGGTCGGGGGTCAACTCGGAATCGGAATCGGAATCGGTAATGAATCGGTCATAAATCGGCCGATTTGAATTTAATGAATCGGTTTGCTAAAAAATACATTAAATATTTAAATTTTAAAGAAAAACAACATTTTCAAGATTATAATCCATGATTCCAAGGCATTGAAGACTTTCCAAGTGTCAATCACTAAGAGGAACAATCATCTAATTGAGTTGCCATAGAAGAAAGAATATACTTCCTAGGGTAGCAAATTGTGTGCACCGAGATTCAGGGCAACCAGTTCAATTTACCACTGTCACAAACTAGACATT
>LPNX010621957.1:953941-970141 GCA_001517045.1 Pseudotsuga menziesii
TCCAAGTTGACAGTGTACTAACCGGACCGGTCAGAGGCTAACTCGGCCGGTTGGACCGGTTAGTTACCAAACCGGACCGGTTTGGTTACCAACCGGCCGGTTTGGTAACTAACCGGTCCCCGATCCGGTTTACCAACCGGTTTGACCCGATTTGGTACCGAACCGGTGAACCGGCCGGTTCCGGTTCCGGTTGGACCGATTTTTAAGACTATGGTTAGAATACCTAGTTCTGACTGAGCAATAAGGACAAGCATAGACAAAGAGAATTAAGCATGAAACCACGCATTTTCATTAAGTATTTACACATAAATACAATATGCAGTGATGTTTGGTTTCATCTTCCAAGCTGTCTCTTGGACTCCAAAACGACTCTTCATATTCGCTAACCCTAACATATTAGGTTTTCAACATACGTGATGACCCGATTCAATACAAAGGTGGACCCAATAAAGCTAAAAGAATGTTGCCACCAAACTGCTCATCTACTGGAAAGAATTATCATTGACCTATTATCCAATGGAGGGCAAGAAAACATTCCTACCAAATTGAGCACCCACTAGGAGATTGATACTATTAGACTGCTCATCTAATGGAGTACTCAAAAAAACATGTATAGAAATGAACAATGGAGCCATCAATTTGCTCATTTGCTATAAAAAATTGTTACTAACCTACTCATTTAACTGAGGGGGGGCAAGGGGGGAAGATATATCCCTGTCGTATTGCTCATCAAATGGGAGAGTAGTACTACTGAACTAACTATCTAAAGACATGTCGAAAGAGGCTTCATGTATATGAATGGCAAATGTCACTACCAATCAACTCAGCTGCTAAAAACAATTGCCACTAACTTGCTCATCCAATGAAGGAGGTCCATCTAAAGGGGTGTTGAAAGAAACATCTTGTAATATCTTGTAATATAACTGAGATAGGAGTACCCACCTCAATTAAGATTAGTTGTAGTTGAAGTGAAAGTGAGAATATCCAATTCCATATATCTGAAAGAGCTTGAATACAACCAAGGATACTCAAATACAAGTGTGTGGGTTTATGGATACCCAACATAAGCATACCTAAGAGAGCAAAGCTCAAAAATAACCTTGAATATAGTCTGAGAGTTCGAACACAACTGAGAGAGCTCAAATACAAAAGGGGTGTGGGAATGTAAAATACCCAACACAAATGCACAAGAGAAAGCACTAACACAATATGAATCTCAAATACAAAATGGGAGTGGGTTTATCAATATCCAACCCCTCAAAAACGGTGATCATGTCAAAATGTAATGGAAGTGCAAACACTTATGAAATATATATATATATTGTATAAGTGCATAAATGATAATATGATTGTTACGAGTACAATCCAGACCCAATTAATAGGTCTATTGTGCCCCTTCACACGAAAATGCATGACTTTAGCTAAATTTAATTAGTTTCTAATTTTCATTTATTATTATTTATTATTTATGTATGTAGCATTGCCACATTCTTTGAGATGCTTCATCCTCAAAGCAATGATAATGTTACTCATGTTTATTTTCTAAGAGCACATATTGTAGGCTTCTGGTTTTTGTGACAATGCATCCAGTATGACATAAATCCATGGCACTGATCAACTCTAGTAGAATGTTTGCGTTGATGAGCAATATGACAAGGATTTCGGAATATTGGATTTCTCAGACTCTTTGCATGCATTTATAATGCAATCAAGAAACTCTTGGCCACCGATTTGTTCATAAGGGCTCAAGTAGTTCACAGAGATTTTTAAATTCAAGATTGTCGTCTTCGGTGCCTTGCCGTCTACCCTAGCCTCGTTCAACGACCTAACAATCCTATCTCCATCATCTTCATCGCTACCTCTTGATCTTCATTATTTTATTGGAGTCTAAATCTTCGGCTTTGTCTTTGGCTTCAACAAGGGCTTTGAGGAGCTTCTCAAAGGCTCTATCTAACTCCTCAATTATTTTACTGATTTTATTTTTAAAATCTTCAAAGATGGAGCCCATGATGTATGGATCTAATACCAAAGTAACGAAAGCGCAAAAGCTTATGAAATAAATATATATAAATATTTATAAATTGTATAAAATGATAATATGATCATTACAAGTAAAATTATGACCCACTTAATAGTTCTATTGTACCCCTTCACATGAAAAGGCGTGACTTCAGCTAAGCTTAAGCAATTTCTAACTTTTAATTATTATTTACTTTTTCATTATTTATTTTTAATATTGTTTATTATTAATGTATGTAACCCAAAACATAGAATATAGCCAAGTGCAATACAAGTGAGTTGAGTGAGAGAATTAACGTATACCCATCTCAACATACGTTCATCCTCATGCACAACATCCTCCCTAAAGATGGACAAGAGGCCAAGCAAAGAAACCAATAGATAACACCTCCCTCGCCCCAATATTGAATGTGGACCATCTGAAGATAGAACCTCCTGGAATCACCATAGTACCAAAACCAACATCATTTGACAACCAGGCAAAGGGAGTCTCTAGTGAAGGTCTAGAAAGAGCCACTGAAGTGTGCTACATATAGGATGTCCCATAAGAAAAAATGACAATTCAAAGGGTAAAGAATGCGGTATTAATTGATTGGCATCAATGGAAGGATTTTCATAGTGGGAATGGTCCACAAGTTGAGGACATTATCATTGGCCACTCTTCAAAGGATTTTTGAAGGAGAGTGCAAGGTATTCTTACCCTCTTCACACCTATTTTTTCGGCCCTTTTCATATTTGACAAAGATAAACCATGCTTAAGGGTCCAGGGATGTATTTGAGAATATGGATCAAATGAGAGAAAATCTTTGTGACACTTTGTGACATAATAGAAGATGAAAATTCTAGGATCCTAATCTAACAAGATAGAAAATGCTCCATGACCCTCCTCATTCAAATGCATTCCTACTTCACCCAAAATGGTTTTAAAGGTGATGCAAAATTGAACCACCTTTATCAATAGGTGTTATGACCATTAGATGATGAGCTTCCAACTGAAATGTTGCGAGTCACTGCTAGCTAGACAACACCAAGCAAATGATCAAAGTAATCTAGATTTAGATTAGGTTTATTTGCACTTTGCAATACAATTCATCTCTAATCTCATTAATTGGCCATTAAAAGACCCCTCCATTGCTAATGATAAGATTGTGATGTTGCCAATCATAACTTCATCAAAGTGCTGAAAAGCAAGTTGAAAACCTTCTAAACTAGGTGCTCCATCTTCACCCAAAATAGCACATGATCAATCTTGAAAAGGTTTTAAAGGTGGCACTCAAGGAAACCACAAATATCTGAGAAAATGTGCCTAGGTTAGCTGGTAAAAAGCACCTTGAGGCTTGAACAGTCTGAAATTTTAAGTCATCAGATGTCTTAAATTAGGGCTAAAGAAAGCACTCAAATCTAAAACCAGAAATCTTCACCTTCACAGCAATCAGGCGTCAACATCTATGTTGCGTGAAACTCCTAAAATGCCCACATACAAATATCGGAAACCTGCGGAAACTCAAAAACTTCTCGAAAACTTCTGGGAAACCTCCAAGGGCCCATCAACGACTTGGGACCTATACGAAATATAAAAACCCCTAGTTTCTGAAAAATGAAAACAAATTAACCTCTAAATTGTTTCTAAACCTACCTACATACTAACCTCTCATTCTTATTTTATTGTGAGATAATGTGTTATTCGGAAAAACTATATATATAAATATATATATCGTGTTTCCCCTGACATAAGAATTTTGTCAAGGTCACATTTCCAAGCATTCTCGTTTGCGAAACGTGTACATGTTTCCACCTTTCATGCAACTTAGGTTAACATTCAAGCAAAAGAAACTAGAGGTGGTGCCTGAATTGTTGATAACCATCCTTGAAATATGTGCCTCCATATCTCATATAGGGCACTAAATTAATGGCACATTGATTTGGTTCAAATGGAAACACAATTTATATTAATACTAATTACCCCAACAAATATAGTGCCTCAACATATGTAGGCCTAAAACTAACTCAAGTCGCCCATTCACATCTGAAACAAATTCAGGTCAGCCCCAAGCACAAATTTCAACAAAAGTATGTTTCAATATGCCCAAGTTGGCGTCTCCTCGGAGACATCCAATAAAGTTTAGCATGGCCCCTACGCGAGGATGACACCCACAAATCGAGAAATGGTCCAAATTTTAAGGATGAGGAAAAAAAAGTCAACCCACTAGCACGGTTGGTTTCGATGAGCCTAATTCTACATGGCAACACAAGGTCGTACCCCGCAAGGTAGCCAGGATGAAATATTTAAAATTCAGCCATGTCAAGGGTTGGCGTGGCCCACACCAAGTGCGATCACCAATTGATTTTGATGGCTTAGATGCCCCTTGTAACATTTTCTTAGACCACATGCTAGTCCTGCTCCTGAAGCTCGCTTTCCAAACGCTCCTAAGGCTCTCCCTACTTCTCTTATACTAAAAGCTTCTATACTAGGTTGATAATTTGATGACAATGTTATGGTACCTCCCTTCTTTGCCAAGCTCCTATACAAGTTGTTATGGTTTATCGTTTGATGACAACATTCTAAGTTATAACTACTAGATGATTAATGTTATACGGTTTACTCCATGTTTTCTATAGCTAATTCAACATCCTAGATGTTTTTTAGATATAAATCCATCAAAATATATTAAAATATATACAATATAAAAAATGCTCCCAAAATGGGGGATTTTGAAAATTTCGCTTGTCACTCCCCTCCTGCTTCCTGCTCCTCGCTCTAGTTCCTTGCTTCCAACAGCTTAGATCCTGCAAGTCACGGACAAACTAGCAAACAAAAAGAAAATATGCCCAAGCTAGCTCTACAAAGTTGCCTCTACTTCTGCTATCAAATACACTTCAAAAGCATGGAGAAAGGCCGTAAGATTAGGCACATTATCTTCTTATAGATATTTAGCAATGAGGCATATAAAGAAAAATCTTGCATTAGTACAACCACTATGGCCTATTGTGGCTGAATAATGATTGGTTGTTACACAATTCGAACAAGTCTTTGCAGACATCCCATCGAATTTTTTCATCGATTGAACATTTGTCTAGTCCACATTGCTTTCTTCAAATGATTGACAACTTTGATTGAAGCCCTTATTTGTTACTTCTATTTGTCAAGTGTGCTTTATATGATGGGAAAGCAATCTTGCCACATCAAATGTTTGGAGCACCTATTGAGCCTATATCATAAGAACATAGTCAGTTTTTTGGTTCCTTTATTGCGAATCATGAGAACATGATCATGAGCCTCTTTGCCATCTATCTCATTTTTGGAGAATGTTTTTAGACAGCATTGCCATATTTGGGTTCTCGCTCTAACTGGTCATACATATGCTCTCTCACACGAATTAGTGTTCCTTTTGTTTGCTTCATTGTTTCCAAAGAGGTTCAAGTGGAGGTGTTGTCACAACAAAACTTAGTACCCAAGGGGGAAATGTCCCAACCACCAAGGTGAAAGCTTAAGTTGAACTTAGAAAGGCTACCCACTATCACCATAGCAGCTCTTCCTCACACTTTAGGCTAGCTCTCCTCTAGGACAAGGGAGTCTTACCTAAGCTAAGTTCAAGACCAAGTTTTGAGGTTTGAAATGTTGGGTCTTAGACTTGAATTAAATCTGGTTTATGATATGGTTTATATGTTTTGGGCAAGGTAGACTTCAGGTTTACAAACCAGCATGTAAGTCTAGCATAGGTGAGTATGATTGAAGGTATCTCAACTTGGTACAAATCTAATTAGGTGATATTATGTTCAATGTTTTAAAACACGTACTTGGACTCGAAATCGATTGGGTTCAACTCGAACCCCAACTCAGGCTAGGCTCTAACTCAAACTGGTTTGAATATATTTTAAAGATTCCAAACCATTAGAGACAAAATATGCAAAGTTTGCTCATGTATATACAATGTAAGGGTGAATATATCAAAATTGCACCGAGTCAATAAATATGTGAAACAAAATACATAATCAACAAAGCTCTAAATGGCCTCTAGAATCCAAAACACAATGTGCTACAAGGTACTTGCCTACTACATATCAATGATCAACATGATCAATCTTCAAACCAATCACCATTGTTGAAAATGGGGCTCTCAGCATGACCTACAAAACCATCCTCTCGCATGTCTAGTTTTTAGCAGCTCTATATTTCACAAGTGGCAAGTAGCCGAAGAGTAGGACAACATTTCGTCTCTTTTGATGGTTCACTAGAATTGTCCTCAATTCAATGTAGTTCAGTTAACTAGAATTATGAAAACTACTAACTCGACTAAATTTTGGATGGGATGTGAAATTCTATTTTCATCTAATGAGGTCCGATGAGGTTGAAATGTTGAAATTTTCTCTTATAGCAGTAGAAATACAATTTTCATATCTTGATAATTATTCCCAATGATTTCAAACATTCATTTCATCCCATTGTATTCATTGAATAATTAAACACTAAAAATTTCAACTTCAAATTTGCAGCAGAAACACAAGATCATAGAAGAACAACCATGCACAAGAGACAAAGACTTTTACCCTGGGAAACCCAATAAAGGAGAAAACCCAGCAACTTTTCTAGAGAAGAAATCAGTCCAATTCAAGTACAATACCAACCATGAAGAGAAACCCTAGCACACAAAAAGTTCGCCCTTCTTCACAAGAAACCCTAGCAAGGGTAGTGAACCTTTAGAAGATGATAAGAAACCTCAAAATTACTCATTGTGCCTTTGCTAGGCCTTCTAGGAAAGTGCACACCAATGTAGCAAAGAAGATATTGGATGATAAGTGATGAAAATGAAATGTGTTAGCACTTTATTCATACACTTGAAATCACTTCAACTTTATTGGTGGGGTCGACTTGTACTTTTGATGGAGTCGACTTGTACTTTTCTCTTCTATGGTCGACTTGTCTTCTTGTCTTCAATTTTCTCTAGGACTTCTTAAATGCTTTCCAGGACTTCTTCAATGGTATGACTTGTCTTCTTGGTTATTTCTTCATCCTAGAAAAGTTGTTCATGTGTTATTCTTCTCCTCACATGCACGTCTATTCACACATAGAGATCTAATGTTGATTTGACCCACTCTAAGAAGTCCCAGACACTTCTTAAAGCCTATGTCAAATTCAACATTAGATTAGACTTTGTATATTCCACAAGGGGATGAAATCCCCTATCAAATAAACAAGTCAACTCGCTCCAATATAGAATACATTACTCCATCTCAGAGCAAGCAATGTGATAGCACCTTAGGGCCAATCTCCCCACACCATATGACTCAAGATAATAGGGGATCATTTGACCCTTCCTGGGCCATTCATTGTTGGACACAATAAAACACTGAGGGGGGGGGGTGAATCGGTGTGTAAGCACTCTTAACCTATTTCAACTTTTTAACCCTTAAACGGAGTTTATCATTTTCATATTACCAAATACATCAACATTAATCAACCATGT
This sequence comes from Pseudotsuga menziesii, assembly GCA_001517045.1. Taxonomy (NCBI): domain Eukaryota; kingdom Viridiplantae; phylum Streptophyta; class Pinopsida; order Pinales; family Pinaceae; genus Pseudotsuga; species Pseudotsuga menziesii. Next base: position 961,426 of record LPNX010621957.1, read on the forward strand.
CATCAATATAGATAATAAGAGGCACATCACAAAACAAGTATTGTGAACTCTATTATATAAAATCTTATTTGAATTACAATGAAGACCTCAATCTTCGTGATTGTACAAGCACCAACTGACTGAGAAGCATCAACTCCTATGCCAAGACCCAGCTTGGTTTTTCTTAGCTCCAACTAAGAAGATGTGCAAAACTCAACTTGCACTCACATAATCATCACTGTCATTAACTCTATCATATCAATCTGATCTATCAAATCATCTGTCATTGTCATCAACTCAATTCACTGGAGATCATCATCTTCTACTCATGTCTTTACTGCTATGTCATGTCAAGTCATTTGCCTATCATCATGAGATATCCCAACTATCAAGTCAATCACCAAGATCTACCAAGTTCTATAGAGTATTTCTCTTAACTGTTACTGTTGTTCAAGAATCTTGCCAAGTCATCACAAAATATCAAGGATCTTCCCACATTCACATCTTCCCTGTAGACTCAGTCAAACCAACTTTTGCTCATCATCAAAACTCTTAGACACAAATGAAAAACTTCGGCAAGATGATCCAATTCTTCATTGAGTTTTATAGCAATCACAATCAATATTTTTAAGCCCATGTTGGCTACTTTTCCTCAGTCTCGTGACCTAGGCTCAACAAACCCACAAAACACCCAAAGATATCGGCCCAACAGAGCAAGCTCAATCAGCAACACCTGCAACGCAAGCGCAGTCTCACCCGAGATATCTTTCCTCAATGGGCAACTGCCAAAACCATGTTTCCACAGTTAGGCGAGGGATTACGATCCCCTGGCGCACAACCAAGGTGCTAGACAGAGTCGGAAGGTTGGAATCATTTTACTAACTCGACAGTAGCGCAACTGTGCGACACAGCTTATTCCTTAACAACTTAACTGTAAATGAACGTGAAATAATACAAAATGCTTCAACGCTGATGTTCATTCATTCATTCAACTTCTTTCACCAATATTGCAACATTTACTTAAGCAATAAATATAAACAAAACAAAATAACCCACAAACATTCAACAAGCACATTCAATCGACACAAGATGTAACGTGGAAACCCAACCGGGAAAAGCTACAAAGGTGCTCTTCATCTGGCATGAGAAATATATGCACCTTTCAGTCTGCGACTTGACTGCAGACTGTTTGAAATATGTCTTTTTCGGCTCACAGACTCTTTCTTGCTCTCATGCTCTCTGGTCTTATTATGATCTCCTTTTAACTACTACTAATCCGCACACAACCTGGATCGACTCTTCTATCTGCGCACTAAGCTACAAAATGACTCCTACTATTCGGCAACCCTTCTGCAAAACGGGTTCTACTCAACATCCATCTACGACACTACTATCTAGCTTCTTCTCTGATTTCTTCAATTATTTTCCAACCCTTATACAAAAAGGGTTCCTCGTATTTATAGCTTCTACAAGACCACGCAGGGTCGACTACATATAGTTCATTTACTGTAGGTCATTATCAGCCATCAAAAATGGTTACAAACCTGTCATAGACTGACACAAGGCGCTATCGGCCTGACTTACATATATTCCTTCATACATGTGCTGTCCACCGGCTTACGCCGGCTTTAGCATCCACGATCTTTCTGACCTGTCGCTTTCTTAGCCGTTACTTTTCTACACGCCTGTAGATTCGCTTTTCCTCTGTCGCACTATTTCTTGCCGCAGCTTTCTCTCTTCTGTGCTTGATTTCCTTCCTTCACTACGTCGTGCACTTGCTTTTTCTTCCTGCGCTTGCACTTCTCTTTCCTCCTTGTGCAGATTTGTTTCTTCTGCACTTTATTCCTACTACTCTTTCCTGGCCCAACAACCCAATTGTTCATTCAAAAGGAGTCTTAAAAAGGTTCAAAACTGAGTCTCAAGGTATCTTCCAATCCTTATGCATTCAACTATACAAAAATTCTTGTAGACATTGTGATCCAACAAATGTTGATGCTTGGGTACAAAAGATGTCTGGGAATTATTATACAGACTTGAACCCGAGCTTCATGAACATATCTGTATTAACTTTGTTGTAGCTTACTTGATCTTTGTCTCAACAAAACTTGATCTTTGAATATAGAATTGATCCTTTTCACTAGAATCCTCATTCGCCTGTCTGAGATTAGAACTCCATCTTTTAGTGTTGTAGACCAAAAGGGACTTCAAGATTCAAACCATGTCGTTCACTGCTTTATGCCATTGACTTGAACGAGGTCAGAGCTTTATTGGTTATGTATTGTAGTTGCCCTAGATCCTTTTAGCCACACAAAATAAAAGAAAGATAAAAGAATTGACTGCTGTATAAACTTGGAGATATCTCAAGTTGTGGTTTTCCTTTTGCGAGTTGCTCCTTCACCAAATGCCTGAAAAAATCCTTAGTAATAGTTGAAATTCAGAGCTATCTCTTGCTACTCAGTCATTTGAGGAGTGGAAATATCTTTATAGATATGCTTCAACATGGTGGAATTTAGCCTAGATGACCTACAATTTAAAGTCAAATTTCAAATAATAAAAAAATCTTATAACCGGGCCGACCTGTTATCATAAGTGAATTTATTTTCATTCATTATTATTTTTATTTTGCAAATCTTTCAGATCTGACTAGGTTGCCAACGAGGCTAGTTTGGATATGACTTGTTTTCCAACGAGGCAAATGACCATAGTATGGGTCATTTGACCTTCTTACCTCTTCAATGTTTGACTACTTCATTACCATGTAAGCATTGGTTCAAGTACATGAGGGTTTCTTCTTATGGCTTTAAGGTCTGTCAAGCCACAGACAAGGGCTTCATCATGGCAATTACTTCAAGGTTGCTTGTGGACCAAGCCAAAAGTCTCCAAGTTCAGGATTTACATCCATCATGAGGGTATCTTCATAGACATGTGGGCTTCAACGCTATTAAATACTTCAAGGGTTTCATCACATCAACAAAGACTTCTTCAACGATTAATCAGTCATCATTATTAAAAGCTTCATCAAACTTGTGGGCATGAATACAACACTCCCACAACACTATAAGGGTTGCTTCAATACGTGGGCTTCTATGTGGGTTACTTCACCAATAGAGGCATCAAGCTACAATAAGTATGGGTTCCAATACCCATGCTTCCAAACATAAGAGAAGCATCATTCCATCTATGACAAGGGCTCCAAATCAAGTGCAAGGGCATCTTACCAACTTATGACCCCAACATAGAGGCCACTGCACTACACTTATTGGCATCAATGACAACTTTGATCTTCAATATCCCCCTTTATCATTGATGACAACAACTCAAACTCTCCCTAAGATCATGCTCCTCCTTTCATCAACTTTCCTCCCCCTTTGGCATCAATGGCAAAGGGTAAAAATTATGTGTTGCTCCCCCATTTTGTTGAGCTCTACCTGATAACATGCTTCTTCTTTCATCTGCATTTGTCCACTTTTGATTATTCTCGTGTGTACGGTTGTCATGTCGCTTTCAAATTGTCACTATTATGTCAAGTTATCATTATGTTGTTCACTGCCAAGATAATCATTGATATCAACTCAAACTGATCATCCTGCTCAAGAGTCAAAGTACTACGATTGTTGCTATCATTCTCTAGTTGTCACAGTCAATCAATCTTCATTTTCAAGTCAAATCTTAGAGGATTTGCATGAATGGTTTTCTTTAGTTCTTCAATTGAATAAACATAGTATACCCAAAATTATGTCACAACTATGGAGCGTTCCCAAACTTTATGTGCATGTCAAATTGCCACTGTATGTCTAAGGGAGATTCCAAAGTTGTCTTGTTGTGCATGCTAATGCTTGTAGCGGGATTTAAACTTAATCTTTGATTATGTCAAAAGAAACCAGTACTGGATGATTTCGGACGTCTTCACAAATGTAGAGATCAAAAGTTTGTATGCCAAAGTGAGTAGGAAGATATCAGACTTTGACTGTCTTCTTTATATGGTTCAGACCCTTCAACAGACCTTAAGAAATCAGTTCTAAGAGATTTGGTTACCTCTTCTTTTCAGACTGCATCCTTTCCTTGCATTAGCTTTCCTTTTCCAAATGCATACTCTAATAGTAACCTTCACTGTCATAACTCTTTCAATCCTTCCTCGTGACTTTTGGATGCCTTTAGTCTGACTCTTCATTGACTTCCTTCAAATTCATATGTTCCTTCGGTCCTTGTTTGAACTTTGAACAACTTTGGGACGTTTTTCAAAACTTGACTGCCTTTTAAACCCTGTGTATGCTGCAACTATGACAAAAAACTTTACTTCCACTGTCTATTTCTATGCTTGGTTCCATCATCCTTTGCATTACTGTAACCCTGAACTTAGATTAAGATAAAATAAATCACTTGAAAACTTTGAGCATGATGTCACTCTCCTTTGTGGATATGCCTGAGTCTTTTAGCTAGTGTTTCATTGTCTTGTAAATCCAACCTTTTTCACATCGTGTTGCCTCTCATCTATATCCGAGGTTCAGAGATCATCCTGAAAAAAATGTATGAATAATCCTATGGCTGTATCATTCATTCAGTTGCTATATAGAGTTATTGGTACACTTTTAGAGATGTTATAAGGAATGCATCAACACTTATCTTAGTAAATTCATAGAAGGAAAGCATCCATCACAAGAGTCTTTTCATCACCACAGCCTGGAAAAATTCAACCGAGAAGACACTAATTCCTCAATGATCAATTGAAGTATACCACCTACAATGACTCTTCATCACTTGCTCCCCCTATCAACATGTTATGATCCTTGGACTTGTTTCTTTGCTTGGAGTAACCATTTTTTACCAATAAGTCCATCCTCCAACTCCATGAACTCAAGGTGTACTAAGGTCTTTGAAAGACCTCAAGCTTGGCTTGCCACATGGAAGCCATTTTCTATGCTCTGATCAACTTCATTCACATTCAACGAGACATTCTTTTTCACCCATACCTAAAAGTGTCCTTGACTTTGAGCACTTGTCTTTTGAGCTTCAATTATTCTTGCATTATTCTTCTGCCATGATTCATAGGTTCTTATAGCTAATGTGTATGAGAGACTCGTCATAGGTTGTCTTCTTGGACTTACATAGTCTTGTGCTTTATGACCAAAGCCATAGCAATTGTAACATCTCATGGTGTGGCAATTAGCAGCGATATGGCCAACATTGTTACGTGTCCAACATCTGACTGTATTGTTGGGACACCCAACACTTCTTATTTGAGATCTGCAGTCCAATGCCTTATGACCAAATTTAGTACAAGAAAAACAATAACCATTGAAACTATTTTCATACCTGGGACTTTGGTTTCATCTTGGAGTTATTTCCCTTAAGAATCTGCTTTGAGGAGTAGGAGCAAGTTCTTGATGCATTATTGATCTTCTAAAGTCTTTGTTGTCATGTCAGGTACATGAGGAGCAACTTTGCTTTCATTTTTGGAGAATGAGGGGCTTGCCTCATACTTCAAGGCTTTCATCACCTCAACAAAGACTTCTTCAATGATCAATCAGTCATCATTATTAAGAGCTTCATCAAACTTGTGGGCATGAATACAACACTCCCACAACACTATAAGGGTTGCTTCAATGCGTGGGCTTCTATGTGGGTTACTTCACCAACAGAGGCATCAAGCTACAATAAGTAAGGGTTAAAAGACCCAAGCTTCCAAACGTAAGAGAACCATCATTCCATCTATGACAAGGACTCCAAATCAAGTGCAAGGGCATCATCACCAACTTATGACCCCAACATAGAGGCCACTGTACTACACTTGTTGGCATCAATGACAACTTTGATCTTCCTTCACCACTAGCCATATGACTCGGGCCATTTCCCGTGGATGAATGTCTACCCAATGCTACAATCTGGACAAACATCAACACTCCCTCTTAGCAAGGGAGACATTTCGCTTCACACCAAGCATCACACTTGGTGAGAATGTCTGTAATCCATCTCGGATATGTACTGCATCAGCAACTCGACAGGCCTCTGAATATGACTCACGGAATCTCAGACTCCTAGCTCTCACTGTGTATTGATCACTACAAGAGATATAACTCACTCCTAACTTACAGAAGATAATGTTGATTAGGTTGTCATTGATGCCAACAATGTCTGGTCATTGATGCCAACAGTTGAGTTTGAGTCTTGGTGCCCCTTGTGGAGCCCCTAAGGGTTAGTGTTTGTTTTGTGGTTGTCTGTGTCAAGAGGAGACCTTTTGACTTTGCCCAAGCCCAAGTCTGAAGCCCTTGGAGGCCTTGGGACAATGGCAAAAGCCCTGAACTTCCTGAAGAGTGGTCAAGTTGGTTTAATCAAAATATTAAGGTTAATAAATAAATTTTTTAGTTAAAAAGTTTTGTTAATGAATCAAATATTAAAAAAAAAGGGGGGGGGTTTAATAAATAAAACATTTTAAAATAGTTGAATAGATAAATAAAAAAAAATCATTAAAACATGGAAAAGTCTAAAGTCAAACTTTAAAGAGTTTTAATAAATAAAATAATTATTTATTAAAATAGTTTAATAAATAATAATAATAAATTTTAAATGTTTAAAAAATAACTTTTTATTCAATAATAAATTCATTAAAATAAGGAAAATGTTCATTCAAAATAAAAAATGATAAATAAACTCAGTAAATTAAGGAAACCAATTATCTTATAGTGTCATATAAATATATGAACTTTTGTAAACTTAAAGAAATAACAGTTCTTGGATTTTCACGGGCATAATAGTTTTGGAAATTTACTGGCACATTATTTCTGGAAATTGACGGGCTGAACAATTTGGGAAATTCACGGCAGATTCACGGCACATCAGTTTTCTGAAATTTCACGGCATACACAGTCTTTATTAAAACTCACGGGCTGTATAATTGACGGGCTGTATATTAAAATTCACTAGCTATTCAGTTTTGGGAGATCGCAGTATTCTTTCTACAGAGTTTCGATGAAGGCTGTGAATGTTCAATTTTGAACTCTGGTTCTCATCGTTGTTCCTCCCGACATTGGAAAGGTTCCCTGCTCACGCACAGTTCCTGTCCGAGTTAACCCTAGCAGTTTTCATGTTACTATCGTGGACATTATATGCTGCAACCAATGATGCACCAGTTCCATGGTAGCGTAGCAATTCTTTCCTCTGCTCTTCGGTTTTCAGTTAACACTGGTATTCAGAGGTACTTTAAAAAATACAGATCAAGCTTGGAGCACAGCAATCGGCTAAGCTCTTCTCGGGTTGCCAGGTTCGAAGTATAGTCAACACTAGTCGTGTGTTGTTCAGATGTTATGGATGTGTTGTAGCAGTAAAGTGTAGTCACTGATAGAAGGGAAATGCATGTAGAAGTTTTGAGCCGGTTTGCAGAATCGAGTGCACAGCTTGTATGCCCAGATCCAAATTCGAACAGCAGACTGAAGAACAGCCGTGATATCGACCATCAAGAGGAAATCGTTGTGTTATTGTGCAGAGAATAAAGGAGAGACTATACGCAACAAATCAACGGTTGCTGTGCGTTGTATAAACAAATCAACGGTTGATGTGCGTTGTATAGACAGATCAACGAGATGCTGGGCGTTAATGAAGGAGATCTACGGTCCCTGAGTATTTAAAGACCAAATCGATGGTTGTTGTAGCTTGTCAAATTGATCAACAGTTGCAAAAGGGTATCGCAGCCAGAATTGCATCGAAAGTGTTAGCTTGAACACTACCCAGATTTTGTAGTAGGGTGTGCAAACAGGTCCGCTATAGTTGCCCAAGATCTCTGAACATACTTAGTGTTCTATGTAAGGAAGGAAGAAGCCAGTGTTACTCTGTCAAGTATACATATCAAAGGAGCACATACAAGTGAAGGTCTGAACTTGTTCAAGCAGGGATATCAGGTATGTAAAAATCAATCTGGAAGACAAGTGCAATTTTTGGTTACTGTGTTAAAAGTTCTGATAGCTCAGAGTTCAAGCAAGCCTTGAAAAATTACAGCAATGAAGGCATGTTCAAGCAGTGTTGAGATAAGTAAGCACATAATCTTGTAGACATCATTATAGTCACGTGTTAGCATTGGTTGGCTAAATCATAGTGCCTACATGTGCTTAATCAAGTTGAAAAGGTCAACTCCTAGAGTTTTATAATGACATTCTTTGTGACTAAGTATTGACTTGATAAGATATGATAAGTGGAAGATTGATTTGGTGATGAGACAAAAATCAATTAGCAGTTGATAAGATTGACTACATGATCAGTTTATCATGTTGACTATATGAGTAGGTTAGCAGGAAGATCATATGAACAGTTGAACAAGTTAGCACAAGTTGACCACCTTGACAATGACAGTTGAATGACAACAGTGGCATATACATATGTACTTAGTAATATTTAAACAGTGATATGTTCAGTAAAATACACTCAGTGGCATGACACTCAGTACACAGTAATATATGTATGATGAAACACAGTGATAAATGCTCAGTTTATGTATGAAGTGCTAGAGATGTTTACATAATGATGTGCTCAGTGATGTTTACACAGTGATACTCTGTGATGTATGATGAAAACACAATGTGTGATGATATGGAATTATATAGTACAATGATGAACAGTGGTAATTAGGAGTGAGTACATTGGTTCAATTGTGCAGCATTAGCACAGGCTACTACATGTGCATTTGGTCTGACTCATATTGGCTGAGTAGTATGAGCAGTTGGTTTGACCCAGGTGGTCTGGTACACAG
>LPNX010621957.1:970453-1076807 GCA_001517045.1 Pseudotsuga menziesii
CTGAATAAGTTGTTGATTATAAAAGTTGAAAAAGTAATAAACATTGCACACACTGATTCACCCCCCCTCTCAGTGTCTACAGATAAGACTTGCTTTTGTCACTCACAAAAGACATGACATACAAAAGATATGACTCACTTTTGTCATTCACAAGAAATATGACTCACTCTTATCCACTCAAAAGATATGACTCACTCTTGACTTACGGAAGACATGACTCACTTCTGACATTCACAAGAGATATGACTCACTCTTGTCCATTCAAGAGATACGACTCACCCTTGACTTACAGAAGATATGACTCACTTCTATTACTTGTTAGAGTTTTTACTTTATTTTACTTAGGTTAGATCTTTAAACTAAAAGATAGACAAGCATAGCAATACACAAGAACACAAATATTTTCCTCTGGGAAACCATAAAGGAGAAAACCCTGCAACTTCATCAAAGTAGTCCAGTCACTTAGTAGAATGTCAAACCAAGATAGAATACCCAACGATAAGATGTCTTCAGCAACTTTTTATTTTCTCCTTCCCTGGCGCACTTGTCTTTCTTTCTCTCTTCAGCAAACTTGTTTGAGTGATGTGTATACAAATGAGGGAGGGCGCCTCCCTATTTATACTTTACAAGTGACTGACCAAAAACCCTAACCGAGTCAACTTCCTAACCTAACAAGGCCGACTTCCCTCTTGGGAGATGTTGCCCACCGATGTGCACATCGTCAGTGGAAAATCTTTCGAATAACTGTCTCCCGGCAAAGGGGAGAGGTGCGGGCTTGGGGGCAAGCAAAGAGTCAGGTGCTGTCACCTGATCCCGACTCCTCCGTTTAGCCAAACTCCTAACGAAGCCAAGGGGGGTAGTCACTACAAAGAGTTTCTAGGCTCAAAAAGTTTTTAAAGATTATTTAGATGCATGATGCAGATGGGTGTTGTTTAGAAGTTTTCTGAAAGAAACTTACAATAAAATAACCAGTAAATACTTGCATGTAGAATTAGAAATAAACAATCATTACTTGACAACAACAAAATAAAGGCAAAGCATTCATGATATGGAAAAGATGAAGAAGATGCTTTAGATAGATAATAAGAAAATTAAAGGACTAGTTCCAAATAGAGTGCTTGAGAATGTTTTGCAAGTGCTTCTTGGTAAATTTTACTGTAAATTTTAAAGATGAGTTTGATTATTAAATGGGAGGGGGGTCTCCAAAAAATACCTTTCGGTACGGGAGATATGTCAAAAACCTTTAACTGATACGGCTACCCGCAAGGAATATGTAGGTTGGTCTGGAGTCTCTGAGGCTGTGTTCAACACTACACCGCAAGGGTGTAGCCTAGCTGGCACCTCGAGGTCACTGACCAGTTGTTCCTGCTTCCTTTGGGTAATTTGCCACCGCAACGGCTTAAATCTAGGCATTGGAGTTTTGCCTAGGGGAAGTTGGTAAATTTTATTTGTGTGACTTTGATTAGGATGTGAGGATTTAAATAATCTACACTGCTTCTGGGTATCCCAACCAGGTAGATCATACACAGCGTAGTAAATTGGTTTATTCTGATTTTATTACTGGTTAAATAGAGCCATTGTAACAACCCTCCGACAGAGAGCACTCTTGATCCGCCTTATGGCGAGATTCGAGATATTTATGAACAAAAGAAACAAAAGATGCTGAAAAAAAGTAAAAGAACTAAACTAGATAATAAACTCTTCGACAAAGAGCACTCTTGATCCACCTTTCCGTGAGATTCAAGAGATTTTTTGTTCCTTTTTTACTTAACAGTATGATAAACAAAAGCAGTAAAGCTAAGCTAAAAAGATGAAATAAATCATCTCCGATAGAGAGTGCTCTTGATCCACTTTTCAGTGAGATTCAAGAGACTTTCGGTTCCTTCTTTTCTTTTAGCAATTGAAATAAAACTACACTAACAAAGTTTTCTTTTTTATGAAAGCTAAAAGACTAATCTACTCTAAACAGTTATTATGCATGTAAAAAGTAAAAGGGAAAAAACAGAAAACAAGGACGATACAGGCTTCCCCAAAATGGGGGGAGTGGGGTGTGGGAGCCTTTATCCCACTTGCTCTTTATTAACTTGTTACAATGCTTGAAAAAGAAAGAGTGTCTTTCGATCCTTGAAGAAAGGGTCAAAAAGGCCCTAAAACTGCTTGGGAAAGAAGGGGAATGGAGGAGGGTGATGGTAGATGGATCGTGGGTGCTCTAGATGTCCCCAAGATTGATTTTTCTACAGCACCTCCCTCTCCTTTTCCTCCAACCTGCTAAAAACCAGCAAGTAAACAAGCTTAGATGATGATGGTATGCACAAAAATCAAATAAAAAAAATTAAAAAAATTTTGAAATTTTACTAAGTATGGAAACCAGTGTAGTCGGACTCCATCTCGACAAATACTCGGCTGGCTTGGGACTTGACACACTCGGTGACTCAGATAAGACTCGCCAAAGACTCGGCAAATATGAAAAAAATAAAAGTATAGTCACTTAAAAAATAATATATAAACATATTTATTAAAAATTAAAATTTAATATATAAGCATATAACAATTCAAAAATTTGATAAAAGGACATAGCAATGCATTTTAACAAGAAGTGTTTTCTCACTTGAAATCACAAATTATAAAAACCATAAAATTATTAAAAAAAGATAATAAGAAAATTTCATTAATTAACAATTACTAAAAATAAAAATGAAAAAGCAAATTGTAAAAAATACACTATCATCATCCTATCATAACCACAAGAGCAATCACATTCTTCAACCAAAGTTCAAACTACCAATGGCAGCGTCATTGCCTTACATTTATAAAATACAAAGTATCGAAGTTCAATGACAAAAATTAAAAACTAAAAATGCTCAAACCAGTCACCAATGTTGTCCTGATTCCTGAGTGCTCAGACCAGTGTTAGCGACCTTCCTTTGTTCGTAGACTCCAAAATTCCAAATACATAGGCAACTGATAAATTGATAATAGCTAGGGCGCAAATGAGTACAACGCGAGGGCAGCCAAACTATTCAATGAGATGACAGGGTTGAGCAGTGTTGTTTCGGGGGCTTAATCCCTCCCCACGTTCCCACTAAAACACAAAAACGACGGTCAAACAGTCAATGAACTTGCTTACCAAGCCGAACATGGACTAGCGAGTAGGTGACGAGTGCTACGAGTAAATGACGAGTTCGGTGAGTGGCGAGTTTACCCTGCGAGTATGCCACGAGCACTAGTCTTGGTGGTCACTCGCCAAGACTCGCGAGTATTCAACGAGTCTGACTACACTGATGGAAACCAAAAATTTAGCCTAGATCTAGTCAAATGATGAAGCTTTGAATGTATTTCTAGATCTATCTAACATGCTAAAACAAGTAGATTTGAATGAACAAAACTTTAAGGAACTAGATCTACTTGATTAGCACAATTAAAACAAAGTAACCGGACAGGAAAGATAAATTGGGTTTAAGAGAGGAAGAAGAGAAAAGCTTTCCTCAAGCTTGAATCCTTCTGAGACTTGAAGGTACTAATGAGCACAAGAACTTGTGGATCCTTCAATATTTGAAGAAGAGGACGACGCAACTTAGCTCTTCCCCTTACTCCAACGTTGCAACCTCAAAAAACTAATTCACGCTTGCACAAAAAGGGATCAAATCTTGTACATTCAACCAATGGAAAACAAAAGAGCATGAATACAACTTAATAAACAATGCTACTCTCGAATCTCAAGAAGCCAAAATGTAAGTAAATAACTTGAAGCATCAAATACTTACCCTGCGTGTTTCAAAAAACCCTCCAAGCTAGATTGATTACCAATTCAATACCAAGCATAAACAAATTAAATCAAGATTACCTCAATAAGCATACACCATTCACCATGTGACATGAACACCAATGGACCTCTAAAGTCTCAATATTATTCAGATGATAACAACAAATTACATGAGCAAAGGTTCCTTGCTTCCACTTGGAATGAGGAAGAAGGCCTCGTATTTATACAAAAAAGGAAGAGTTGGCCCAACCCTAGCGCAAGCATGAGGAAGGAGGGTGCAACCATCAATAGTTGGGGCTTTGATTGCAATGATCTGGAGTTAAACTGAGATTCGGAGTTATGGCAGGGGGTGAGGTGGCCTCCACCTAGGCAAGGCGCCCACCCTCTTTCTTGTTTGCATCACCCGTCCAATAAAAGCGTTCCAAAGAAGGGAATTTGCCCATGCATGGAGAGAGGCACAAATCCCAAGGTGAAGTTCATCTTGAGTGCTCTGAACTTGACTCAAATCAGTTCAGTGGTGATTGGAATCTTCCCAGATGCCTTTTGCTGAGCTAATTAGCCCTTTACTTTATTCAATTTGGTTTATTTTGGAGAGTTTTTTATTTATCTCCATTTAATATTTTCTGATTATTTTAATTAAATATTCCTCATTTATTGATTTTGAGGAAATATTCAATTAAGTGCAAAATAATCATCTGAAACTTAGGATAAGTGGGTCTAGGGTTAAATGAGTGTTTTGGCTTAGAAAACAAGTCTTTATTTGCCAAAATCCACCCCTAGACCACTTAATTATTACATTTTCAAAATTTTCAATTAAACCATTGGAAAAATGGTTTAATTAATTGAAAATCAATTATTACATTTTCAAATTTTCCAATTAAACCATGGGAAAAATGGTTTAATTAATTGAAAATTTTAATTATTTTTCCATAGTCAAAAATAAAAAATAAAAAGTCTAGGGACGTCCACTAAAAAAAATTCAGATATTGTTTTAACACATCCCGGGACCTAGGAAATGACCATAGAACATACCAATAGTGTCTAGTAGGTTCATATTTTAATGTTGGACTCTAATAACCCCCCAAGGCCTAACCACCAAATTTGGGCATTCCAGCTTTGGAGGTAGCAGGAGAAAAACTCATCAATTATAACTCGGCTAAAGGCAAAGAAATAATCGACAAGGGGAAAAAAACTCCTTGGAATACCGTATTTGGTTGTTAAGTCTAAGCGAACTGATCCACTCAAGACCCCCCTACTAGCACACTTTATTACAACCCCATGGGGCATGGTCATTTCGACAAAAAATAAAAAAGGCTAGCCAAAACAGGCTAACTCTGGAACAAACTGAACTTCTTAACTCTGGCAATGAACATGCATCATGTTCAATAACTGGCGGCTCAATAGAAAGTTCAACTATTGTACAAAATAGTTGGTAACAGGAGACTCAATACAATTTACATTATTTCTTATGGGGACTAGTGCCCCGACTTACAATGGAGGTTTTACCTCGATATTCTAGCATTACCAAATATAATAATAACATCCCCAGATAGAGGAAAAACATCTCCAACAGAGGTACAATAAAATACAATAATAATATATAATAGAATATCTTCCGAAGTTACATTTTCAATAACATTACTCACAAGAGATATAATCACTCTTGACCTCTCAGCATGGCGATCTCGATAAAGACTGTGTCAATGTCATTCACCACTAGCCATATGATTCCAGCTCCATGAATGTCTACCCTATTCTGCACCATGTCTAGGATGAAGTGATATTTGATCTCCTGGCCCAATAGTCCTGCAAGAAGCTTCCGAAGCCTCATTGCTCAACGTCGAACGACCTACAAGATTAGTTGTGATATACTCTACATCTGTTGTACGGAGTGTTACAGATGTCTTCTTCCTGCTAAACCGGGATATCATAGTTGTTATATCGACATCAGCAACAGAAGGAAGAACTCCAGCAAAAGTATGACGACACAAAAAAGAAGCACAAGTTAGAAATTGCAAAAATCAATGACAAATTAGCAAGCAATACCGAAGAACTATTCGACTAAGAATTCATAACAAGAAATTACTTACGAAAATCAAGAAACTAAAAAATAGTTGAAAGATGGAACTTTCCAATGAAGACCTCGAAGGAAAAATACTAAAATAGCAAGAAGCTAACCATCATCTGAGAAATCTTAATCAAGAACTAGAGGAACAAATCAAGAAGTTAAAAAAGGACAAACAGTCGCAAGACGAAAGGTTCGAGAAAATTCAGAATAATAATAATCTATTAGAGAACAAATTAGTTCAAATCCAGAAGGAAGCATCCAAACTCTCTGGAAAAAAAAACCAAGTTGAGGAAGAAGAAACAAATACAAATTCAGTCCCCATCACAATTCAAAAGGAAGTCAATTCAGCAAAAAAACAAACAACAAGAACTCCTTATCGACACCCAAATTACAAAAAGCATTTTGACCAACGACAAGGTCAAAATGAACATAAACAGGGGACATATGATTTCAAAAGAGAAAGAACACAAAATGAACAAGCTAACCAGAAAGCGAGAAATTCCATCCAACAAAGCTGTTAACAAACAACCCCAATAAAGATAGATCTCGGATGGATGACTTCACAAACGATGCGACAATTTTTCTTGGGAATCCATAACTCATATCGTTTCGTTTCGTCAAATGTCGCAGTTACTAACACAAAGATCGAGAAGATGTCATTACAAACAAGACATCAGACGAAGCCTTGTCTTCTCTAAGCTTTGAGGACAAAGCTTCTCTTAAGGGGAAAGCAATGTTATATAAAAATATATATATAACATAATTAGACATATAACTATGTATAAACATTAAGTATCAATATTAATTTTTAATATTAATAATTAATAGCTAATAAATAGAAATGATTAATTAATTAATTAGAAAAAAAAAGTAAAGAGATGTACCCTTTCATTTGAAAAGGCATGATAAGGCTTATATAAAGCCCCACCAATGTAATTGTAAAACAAGACATCTTATATCTCTTAACATTTTACATTATATTTCATTCATGGAATATTTATTTTATTTACACTAGGTCTTCTCGTAAGAAACACATTTTATTGTTTCAATAGTTGATCCCAAGTTGAAGCAGCACCTCGAGGTGCTCTTTCGTTCCACTGCACTCCCTCTTAGTCAGAATTTGTATATCCAGGCAACTTCTCTTCACCACCTCAGACATCTTTCAGACCATATCCAACTATATCACACCTGTACCTGAACACATGCTTTGCTGCAACCAAATATACATGCCTTGGCTCAAGGTGTTCATTGCAAAGCAAATATCTGGTGTGGTGTTGACCAGGTACATCAAGGATCCAATCTGTTGCCTGCATATAGTAGGATCCACCAAATTTGAAGCAGAAGCAGAATCACTCGGCTTCTTCAGATTTGAAATCATAGGTGTAGTCATGGACTTCCAATCCATCATACCAAATCTCTACAAGATCTCAACTGTGTATATCCCCTCACTGAAGAAGATCTGATCTCACCTGGTCTCTGCCACACCTTCAATCCTAGAAAATAATGCATCAAGCCAACTTCTTCCATCTTGATTTCCACAGCCAACTTCCTCTTAGTGAGGGAGGTACTCCTGACTGGGCCACCTCCTCCATCATCAACAAACTATGTTGCAACAACTCCCTCTGTGTTGGAGTGCCATGCTCCCTCTGTACCTGAGTATCATGCTCCCTCTGCATCTGGACACTTTGCTTCTTTTGCATCTAAGTAACCTGCACTCTCTGCATCTAGACACTTTTCTTTGCATCTGAGTATCTTGTACTGAAGCAACTTGTTGCCTTCTACATTGTTGATTTCTATGTATCCATCTACGTCATCTCCCACAAGCGGGTCCATTGAGACAAGCCTCATGCTCCCTCAAGAACACTGAATACCATCCATGACTCTCTCTGATCCTGTAAACCGATTAACTCCATAGCCTATAGATGCCAATCTAGATTGCATGCTTGATCTTACCACCGACTTCCCCTCGGGTCTCGACACACATCATTCTTCATGATGGACAAATACTCCTCCATCATGGCATCCTTCCAAATATGTTGGTTTCTTGCCTCCTCATAACTGGAAAGCTCAAAATCAATGATGTGACTCATCAATGCCAGATAAGTTGAGTACCTCTCAGGTCTTTTAGTCACCCTGAAAGTATCATTGGGAACTGCATGCCTCTCTACATCTTGCAAAGTATCACGAAGCCATGTTGGCCTCTTCCCGATCACTACAACGTCTCTAGCTAGATTCACTAGCTCTGATGGCTCTACCGACTCCTCCTAATAGTCTGAAAGATGAATAGTTGGACTAGAGAGAATTGTACCCTCATCCTTCGGAGCCTCCTGCTCATTATCAATCTCCATATGAGACCCTCTAGACCTCCTAAAGGCTACCTCCTCATCAAAAATGACATCCCGACTAATCTCAATATGACGTTGTCCTATAATGTAGATCCTATGGCCCTTCGAAATCTCGCTACATCTCACAAAAGTACCCTTCTTTCCAGAAGATTCTAACTTCATCCTCTTCTCCTTCGACACATCTGTGTATACTGGACAACCAAGGATCCTCAAATGATGGACCTATGGCTTCACTCCTCTAAATGCCTCATCAGGAGTCTTGTCCCTTAATATCCAGTGAGGACTTAAGTTCTGAGCATAAACTACAGTATTCAATGCATTCATCCATAAGAACATGGGTTGATCATGAATCATTGCCTTGGCAATCTCCACAATGGACCTATCTTGCAATACATGATAGAATTGTCCACAAGAGTTAACTAGTACAAATTAAATAGTTATGTTATTCATCAACAAAATATCAATTCAATTTTAAGTAAATAAAACTCATTGCTCAAAGCATTAAATACTTATCTCACTTTCGACTCCCTCTTGATCCCTCCCTCCTTGTAGAAATCACCGAAGTCTTTTTAGGTATACTCAACTCCATTATCTGACCTTAAGACCTTGATCTTCTTCCTGTTAAAGTTCTAAGCTTGAGCCCTAAACTCCTAGAACTCGCAAAAGACTTCATCCTTGGTCTTCATGAAGTAGATCCATATCTCTGCTAAGATAATATATTTACCAGTCTCGCTTGGATCGCGTGCTTCCCAGTCTTTAGAAACGTGTAAAGAATATGGAGGAACGGAGAGACTTGATTGTGATTGAGGAAGAAGATCAATTAAAAGAGTACTATTCCCTGTGGGAAGAGTTTCAAAGCTTCAAGGGTGGCATGTATGACCTGTAAATAGTAGTCCAAGCTCCATCTGTACAATGCGTGGTGTTTGTACTGTTATCACACAACTTGTAGTTACCCCACAAATGGTATCCTATTCAGGACGATAGAGGTGGCAGACAACTAAAGAGGTGAACTACGAGTATCCCAACTCCCAAATATGGATTCGATGTCACATTGGTTAGGACACCCTTCGCTTTATGTCGCAAATAAGCCAAGTGACAAAGGGGGAGACCCTGATCAAACCTAAAAGGAATGATCTGAAGCTAACACTCTGGATCAAACTACAGAAATAGAGTACGTAAGGTGAATAGCTCAGAAACCCTAGATATGAGAAAGATAGCCAATGATAAGGATGCTTTGGACAATCAGGGTTTATATAGTGAAAATGTAGCCCAAAATGTCCAGTGGTCGTATAGCTATTATGAATAGGGTTTATGTCCAGTGACTGTATAGCTATTATGTATATCTAGGTAGTAAGTGTTAGTGCAAATGATCAATGCCACTACCCTGGGGGGATTGAAGGTGGAAAATGAGAGTATGCCCAGAGTGATGGATTGATGAACAATTAAGGTAAGCTAGCACTTGATTAAGATGGATTGGAGATGGATTTGACAATATCTAAAAGACAAGCCAAAAAATGGATCATAAAACAGGAAAGTTAGTTGAAAACCCTAGGAGGGTGATTTGCTTAAACATCAATGCCTTGGCCACAGCGCAGATGGAGTCCCCAATTATGATTTCTTGGGAAACCCACCTAGCTCTAGGGAAGATTGAAATAACCCAGAAATGTTACACCAAAAATCCTAACAGAATGACCCAAAGAATATTCTGAAGGTTTTAATTATGGTTTTGATTATTCGTTGGGAGGATTGGAAATTAAAACAAAAGAGATACTAACAGAAATACCTGGAAATCTTGTAGATGCCAAGTGCAATGACACTTTACCCCGGTTTGACACAATCCAAGTGAATTTGATGAAGTTCCAAGCAAAAACGATTTTCCCAAGTTGAGCTGGTGTGCCCCTCTTCCAGCGAGAGCAACCTACTTCAAGTTAGAATCGATCCACAAAAAAAGAAACTACGAATGCAAGATAAATCAAGAAGCATAACCAATGATCAAAGACACATTAGAGAAAACCCATGATTGTCAACGTTTTTCGATGGAGAGAGTTGGATCTCTCACAAAATGCCCCAAGAGAAAGACGCTCTCTTGTAGACAACACGGCCCTCACAAAAATATATTTGGAACAAGCATAAATTAATTGGAACACCTCCGGAAATAATTTTGCAATCAAGCACAAGAACAATCTATGACAAAGAAGACACAATATTTCTCTGAATGTATTTTCTCTATTCCAATAGCCAAGAGCCAAATTTCCCAATGGGATACAATGAGGGGGGTCTCTTCTTTATATAGCTTTTGAGAGACACAAACCCTAACTTACTTTTTCATCCAACGGTTAAGATTAAAACATCATCAACAGTGGAGATCTCTTTTACACGGATCAATAAATGGATCACAATGACTAAATCAAGAGGGGTGCACTTTTTTCCCAAGGACACCTTGTCTAAGTCAGAATACATCATAACATAAGATATAACATGATAATACATCAAGGGGGTCACCTTAGGGGCTCAATTCTCCCTAGGCCCCATTACAACATCATAATATAAGATATATCAATGTAATACATCATATCACCAAGTTAAGGGACGCCCCATGGGGGACGTCCTCACTAAGAGAGCAAAATAAATTATCCCAGACATAAAACTGCTGTAGAAGTGTCTGGAGAGCCATAATAAATCACCTGGAAAATTCCCTTGCCATTTCCTCGACCACACAAGCCAGATCGATTTTTTCAGTGATTTCCTAGTTCATTTTTTAGTGGTATATCCCCTGAAAATAATAAAAATCAGCATATCTTCTTTCAAGGTGAGAACCGAGGTAAACTGACTACACAGAGTTGGGTTACCTGAGGAGCCGCCGGTTGACAGACTTGTTCAAAGTTTGATTCCAATATATCAGTTGATCCGTCTGCTTGTATAGCCAATATTGGCTAGTCACTTTTTTATTTCAATAATTTTGACCATGGCCCCGCGGGGTTTGTAATAAAATGTGCTAGTAGGATATTTTTGAGTGGTTCGGTCTCTTCAGACGTAGAATCGCAAATAGGGTATTCCAGTGAGTTTTTTGCCCCTGACAATTATGCTTTTCCTTCATCCGAGTATAATTGACGAGGTTTTCTCCCGCTTCCTCCAAAGCTGGAATGCCCGATGTTGAATTCTGGGCCTTGGGGGGTTATTAAAGCCCAACTGAGTGTTATAAGCTTACTAGACATTATTTAGATAAATCATTGTCATGTCCTAAGTCATCTGGACACAAAAAAATTTCGAAAAAATCTTTTTCGAACAGTGAAAAATTATTTTTTTAATTTTTTAATTTTTAATTACTTTTCCTAAGTTTTTTGAGTTAATTTTTCCATAAATTAAATGGAAAAAACCCGTTCGTGATCCATTGAAGGCTCTAACCTTAAGCCAAAAAACATTCTTGATCAGCCAGCCAGTCAAAGCCAACTTTCAGATCAGCAATCGGACACATAATGCATTTTTACTCAAAAAAGTCAGTTTTGAGTAAAAAAATGATTTTTATTAAAAAAAATGATTTTTTTGGAGAAAACTAAAACTCTCCAAATTAATCCAAATTCAGTAAAATAAAAGGCTAAATGACATCTCATGGAACACTTATGATGATTGGAGTTATCATAACTCAACTTCAGTCATCATTAAGAGGGCAATTAATTTATTATCAGTTATCAGACATGTCATCTCCAGCTAAAGATGAGATGGAGAGCTCTCATTGGTCCGATGATTTGATCGAGGTGAAGACTGAAGCTTACACCATCAGTGGACTTCCCAAACCTAGCTCAGGCTCCTGCCAGACCTAAAGGATGAGCTTACCTATATCCAGACTCACACGTGTGGCCTCATCCTTGGCTTGTTTTCAGTGCACAGGTTTGGAGTGGGGGCGCCTTGCCTGGGTGGAGGCCTCCCCTCACTCCTGGTTCTCCGGTTTAGGTCTGGGCTCTTTGTTAGGTGGCTAAGCTGGTTAGGGTTGGATTTTTGGTTTTAGGGTTTTAGCACTCTCTCATTTGTTAAATAGAGGCTCTTTCAGCTCTATTAGGATCGACTTTTGTAGCAGAGTTACTCTGAGAAATTTGTATCAAGCATTTGCTTTAATTTGTTAATAAAGATCAGACTTTGGCGATCCATGAGCTCTTGGATGTGGTAGTTTTTTGCAATTGGTTGAGGTGATATTGTCTCTAACCCCTTTTTTTTTAATGCTTATGTGAGATTAAATTGTTTATTTGTTAGCTCAAGAGGGCCATTGTTGGCACAATAGAACAATCATTTGTAGTTCAATTTGATTGTTTATGCGAAGTAGATTAGTATTTTGATGGACATGAGTAATCAGTATATACGTAATGTTGATCATGATTCAATTTTCTTAGCAAACTAGCATGTATTTTGATCTCACGTTTTGTGTTGAGTTGTAGTGTGTTTTCAGGCTTCACAGGTTGAAGAAGGGTGTGAGCTCAGCTGCTTCTATCCCAGGCTTCAAGCAACCTTTTTAATCTAACACTTTCATCGCAGGACCTACAAAGATCTTCTTCTTCAAAATACAAAAAGAAAGCTGGGAGTCTAGCTCTCTCTCTTGGGTTCCATCCATAATTTTAAATACTTTCTTGGTTACCGAACTTCCCTCTTCTAGTTCTCTCTTTGCTCCTTGATCCCCTTGTTTTTCTTGCTTGCTAGCCTTTTCCTCCTTGCTTGGTTTTGCCCTTTCTTATCTTTTCTTCATCGCTGCCCCGTTTTACTCTTTTTACCACTCATTTTCTTCTTTTTGGACAGCCCTAGTGTGCCCTAGTTTATGCCTCTTTTTTGCCTCTTTTTGCCCTAGTTTTTTGCCTTTCTTCCATCTTGTTTTTGGCATTTTCTTCCCCTTTTTGTTTGCTGTCCTGTTTTTTTATTTTTATGACAGCCATCTTCCTTCTTCATCGCTGCCCCATTTTCATCATTTTTATACTCCTTTGGCCTCATAGTTGGCTGCCCTATTCTTCCATTTTTTTGTCTTTGACCTTCTCTTTGTTTTCCTTCCTTCTTCCTATCATTTTCTTCTTATTTTCAGCCTTCTTTGCCTTACACTTTTGCTCTCATTCAAACTTCTTATTTTCCCTTTTTGCAAAGTTCGAGAAAAGTTTCAAGTAAAAGTAAATCACTCTCCTTTTTTACGCAAATTTTAATGATAGTAGAGTTGTATGCTTTTATTTGAAAAGCCCTTTCAGGGATTAAATTCCTAAAAGCAAATTGTAATAATTTCAATAAAGTACCTTTGTTTGAGTGGGGTTTTTAAGAGTTGTATGCTTTTATTTGAAAATCCCTTTCAGGGATTAAATTCCTAAAGGCAAATTGTAATAATTTCAATAAAGTACTTTTGTTTGAGTGGGGTTTTTAAGTCCCCACTCTCATCCTCCCCCATTTGAGGAGGCTTGTGTTGTGTTTACTTGTGTATGCTTAGGTTAGATTTGCTTGTCTTCATCATTATTTGCATCTTATGCTTAGAATATTAATTGTTAATCCATCATTTTTAATTCATTAATTAATTTGATTACTCTTTTAAATTGTTTATCTTTCTAAGTAAATCGACTACTTAAATCTCTTGAATCACACCATAAGGTGGATCAAGAGTGCTCTCTGTCGGAGAGTTTAATTAATCAACTTAATAAAACCTTCAACACACACCCTTTTTAATTAATTAACTCTCTCCCCTCCTTGCAGGAGTATGCTTTGACCAATCCCAGATCGAAATACCCAGAAACGGCACTGGATATTTAAACCCTACAAGAGTAATTTAATAATACTTAAACACCCGTAACTAACGCACCGACGTTGTAGGGATTCTTCCAAAGTACTTCTTAGTAGAGGCGTCGGAACCTCCCGCTGTCTTAGATTCTCGGCTAGCTGGTCAATCTTGGCGATACTGCCCTGGGATACTGGGCAGGCCCGACATGTCTTCAACGGAGGGAACTTAGAAGAGTCTCCCGGCTTTGACAAACTTTTGTTGACACTCTAAGCAAGACCACTATCAAAAACTTTTAAAATCTACCAAGAGCACTTGCAAAACCTAATACTCACTAGCTTGATTCCTAGACTTTATTTCACGCATTTATTTGACTCCATAAGGCACTGGTCCTTTGTTATATTTGATTAATTTTCTATCTTGATCAACTGTCTATGGGCCATTTCAATTGATTATATTTGAATGCTTAAGTTATAAGTTTGGAATCTTTGCTTATCTGTGTGATCTCTTGTTAGCAACGTGGATTGCTTTGATTAATCATCATCCCCCTAATATTAATCATTTTAAATCACAGTAACTCCTAAACAACACCCATCCGCATCCAAAAACATCTAAAAATTAACTTAAAACAATGAGCCATAGAAAACTCTTTGTTAGGGACTACCCCCCTTGGCTTCGTCAGGAGTTAGCCTAAACGGAGGAGCTAGGAGTAGGTGACAGTACCTAGCTCTATGCTTGCCCCCAAGGTCACACCTCTCCCACTTTCCCAAGTGAGGAGACAGCTTTTGGAAGATTTCTGGTGCTGGTGTGCAATCGGCGGACAACATCTTTTGGCGCTGTTGCCGAGGACAAATCTTTTTGTTCCTGGACGACCTTTGTTTCTTTTAGTTTTTTACCTTTTTATCCTTTTTGGTAGATTTTTAGTCCAATCACTCTCTGAAATTAGACTTAAGTCCACTTGGCGACTCCACTGTCAGTTAACACCTCAAGGTATTCTACTAGAAGAAACTCTGTAGGTTTGGTCGATTTCATCGTTGACCCCGAAAAGGTCTTAAGGAGGAGATTAAACAAACTATCTTCTCGCAGGATCCTTGCAGAACTTGGATCTAAGTCTGTTTCAGACATCCATCTTTTATTTTCAGAAAATTTGCAAAATAATAACTGTTTCCTTAATCCAATGGGTGAGTTTTTTACTCAACTTAACTTTGCTTAGATAGCAGGTCATCCTCATGATATCCCTGACAAGGCTATCGACAAGCTTACAACATATAATGGCATTGATGCCTCCCTCTCTGCTAAGCAGCATATCAGGAATTTCACCAGACACTGTGGTGCCCATGTCAGGGGTACTGATAGGCACGAAGATGTTTACATGACCTTGTTTGCCTTGTCTTTGGATGGCAAGCCTGGCAACTGGTACGATAATTTGCCGGACAATTCTTTCGCCACCTTAGTAGACGTCAAAACTGCTTTCCTTGGAAAGTTTGGCAGCAAAAAGGAGCCTAGACATCTAGTGGCAGCCTTGACTAGTATGAAGAAGTCTGATACGGAAACCATGGATGAATTCAACGATAGGTTCACAGAGTTATCAAATTCCATCCCTGCTACTTATGCTCCTCCTGCAGCTTCTACTTTGGATTATTACATAGAAGCATTAAGTGGCAAGATCCAGTACCAGATTAGAGACAAGGAGCCAACCACACTGCTTCAAGCTCAGAATTTGGCCATTATAATTGATAAGAATATGCAGTCATCTGGTGAATCTAACCTCCAGGGTTATTCAAGGTCTTCAACTCCTTTGAAAATTAGTGAACCTAAAGACAAGGATCCTTTAGCAGCTATGAAGGATGCCTACGAAAAACAAATGATTGAAATAAAAAGGGAGATGAAGAAAAATATGGAGGAAGCAGAACAAAGACACTTAGCACAAATTAAAGAGGTTCAGAATCGGGTCATAACTGTTGAAAGAACTCAACCTCCACCACCTCCTAGAACCTTCCCTACAAAACCAACATGGCAAAGAAGAAATCCCAGCCATGAACAGAGGCCTTCTCATCAGTTAGACGCTGCTAACATGGTCGAAACTTACACGCCATTTTGTAGGGCATGTGAAGACCTTCATGAAGAATCTTCCTGCTATTATGCATGCTATATTTAGGAGCATGGTTTTCCAGAGGGTTGTGGTCCTAAAGCATCATCAAGCGAGCCTGAGTATATAAACTATGTAGATGACATGCATGATATTTCCGGAGAAAGTTGGAGAGAGGCAAAACAATATTCAAGAGAGCCTGAGTACATTAACACAGTTGGACAGCTCCATCCTATCACCACAGAAACTCGGGGTCAGGTCGAAGATTATAATCAACAATTGGATAACCTCACTAAAAACTTTAACACTAATCCTACTAATGAGCATAATGATGATAGTTTGGAAGGTTTACTACCTTGTGACCTTTTTTCTGAAGAAGATGACTATGATCATGAGGAGGGATATAGCCAAGGATGTGATACAAATGAGGAAGAATCCCTTACATCTGAGACTGATGATGACTATTGGACTTTTATTGAAAATCCAACCTATGATACCTTTGAAAATATTTTTGAGAATCTCATCTATGATATGTCCAGCAAGGGGAGTTGTTATTCTGAGACTTATAAAAGTTATAAGGAAGAGCAGTCAGAGTTTTCATATGATCAGTCAAAATTGTATCCAAGTATCAGTAATAAGGATTTGAAAAAGCAGTGTAGTGATGAATCAGATGGGATACAACTAGTTGAAGTTTTTTCTTAGCCATGGTCTTCACGTATAGATGTTCCTTATGTTTTGGAGCACCTTGGGGTTTATACAACGAGTTATTATTTGATAAGCCTTGATGATCAGCATGATGGAGTAGTCGCCCTGCCGCATTATCCCGATTTATATATCAGCGCTATCCAGTCATGGATAGAAGCAGCCTGCATGAGCATCTACCAGTTTGGGAAGAAGTTTGACGACATTATTCATGCCCATGATTCCCCATCCAGCCCGCCCATTCTGGATCACCAGCAGGTTTGCATTTTCTGGAAATTGTGCCCTTACTTTGGCTGGTAACCAAAGACAAGGCAAAACCTTTTTACATTAATAAAATGCTTAGGTGGTTACATTGGATTTATGATTACACTTAACCTTTTGTGTATCATGCTTAGAGTAGGAAAATAGGCTCCTTAAAGTGAGCGTTTACTTTAGCATTTTCTTTATGTACTTGGAAATAAATGAATTTTTCAGTGAAGTTTTTTCTTTGAATAAAGCAACTTTTGGATCATTGGCTCTTTTTCATAAAACTTGTGCTATTAAGGTTTTCTTGTCAAGTTGAGATGTTTTTACAGGATATGGAAACCAGAGATTCTGGGGTTCTCATATGCTCTCCTTGCGTAAGAGACTAGATCGAGCACACGTCCCATAGTTGGAGCCAGATGTTACCAACTTTTCTGTACCATAGTTGGGTTACCTAAGGAACCGCCGATTGACAGACTTGTTCAAAGTCTAATTCCAGTGTATCAGTTGATCCGTCTGCTTGTCTAGCCAATATTGGCTAGTCACTTTTTTATTTCAATAATTTTGACCATGGCCCCGCGGGGTTTGTAATAAAATGTGCTAGTAGGATATTTTTGAGTGGTTCGGTCTCCTAAGATGTAGAATCGCAAATAGGGTATTCCAGGGAGTTTTTTGCCCCTGACAATTATGCTTTGCCTTCAGCCGAGTATAATTGACGAGGTTTTCTCCCGCTTCCTCCAAAGCTGGAATGCCCGATGTTGAATTCTGGGCCTTGGGGGATTATTAAAGCCCAGCTGAGTGTTACAAGCCTACTAGACATTATTTAGATAGATCATCATCATGTCCTAAGTCATCTGGACACACAAAAAAATTTCGAAAAAATCTTTTTCAAACAGTGAAAAAATATTTTTTTAATTTTTTAATTTTTAATTACTTTTCCTAAGTTTTTTGAATTAATTTTTCCATAAATTAAATGAAAAAAACCCGTTCGTGATCCGGACTCAGAATTCAGTGATTGAAGGCTCTAACCTTAAGCCAAAAATCATTCTTGATCAGCCAGCCACTCAACTTTTAGATCAGCAATCGGACACATAATGCCTTTTTACTCAAAAAAGTCAGTTTTGAATAAAAAAATGATCTTTAGTAAAACAATGATTTTTATTAAAAAAAATGATTTTTTTGGAGAAAACTAAAACTCTCCAAATTAATCCAAATTCAGTAAAATAAAAGGCTAAATGACATCTCATGGAACACTTGTGATGATTGGAGTTATCATAACTCAGCTTCAATCATCATTAAGAGGGCAATTAATTTATTATCAGTTATCAGACATGTCATCTCCAGCTAAAGATGAGATGGAGAGCTCTCATTGGTCCGATGATTTGATCGAGGTGAAGACTGAAGCTTACACCATCAGTGGGCTTCCCAAACCTAGCTCAGGCTCCTGCCAGACCTAAAGGATGAGCTTACCTACATCCAGACTCACATGTGTGGCCTCGTCCTTGGCTTGTTTTCAGTGCACAGGTTTGGAGTGGGGGGCCTTGCCTGGGTGGAGGCCTCCCCTCACTCTTGGTTCTCCGGTTTAGGTCTGGGCTCTTTGTTAGGTGGCTAAGCTGGTTAGGGTTGGTTTTTTGGTTTTAGGGTTTTAGCACTCTCATTTGTTAAATAGAGGCTCTTTCAGCTCTATTAGGATGGACTTTTATAGCAGAGTTACTCTGAGAAATTTGTATCAAGCATTTGCTTTAATTTGTTAATAAAGATCAGACTTTGGAGGTCCATGAGCTCTTGGATGTGGTAGTTTTTTGCAATTGGTTGAAGTGATATTGTCTCTAACCCCTATTTTTTTTTAATGCTTATGTGAGATTAAATTGTTTATTTGTTAGCTCAAGAGGGCTATTCTTGGCACAGTAGAACAATCATTTGTAGTTCAATTTGATTGTTTATGCGAAGTAGATTAGTATTTTGATGGACATGAGTAATCAGTATATACGTAATGTTGATCATGATTCAATTTTCTTAGCATACTAGCATATATTTTGATCTCACGTTTTGTGTTGAGTTGTAATGTGTTTTCAGGCTTCACAGGTTGAAGAAGGGTGTGAGCTCAGCTGCTTCTATCCCAGGCTTCAAGCAACCTTTTTAATCTAACACTTTCATTGTAGGACCTACAAAGATCTTCTTCTTTAAAATACAAAAAGAAAGCTGGGAGTCTAGCTCTCTCTCTTGGGTTCCATCCATAATTTCAAATACTTTCTTGGTTACCGAACTTCCCTCTTCTAGTTCTCTCTTTGCTCCTTGATCCCCTTGTTTTTCTTGCTTGCTAGCCTTTTCCTCCTTGCTTGGTTTTGCCCTTTTTTATCTTTTCTTCATCGCTGCCCCGTTTTACTCTTTTTACCACTCATTTTTTTCTTTTTGGACAACCCTAGTGTGCCCTAGTTTATGCTTATTTTTTGTCTCTTCTTGCCCTAGTTTTTTGCCCTTATTCCATCTTGTTTTTGGCCTTTTCTTCCCCTTTTTGTTTGCTGTCCTATTTTTTTATTTTTATGACAGCCATCTTCTTTCTTCATCGCTGCCCCGTTTTCATCATTTTTTATACTCCTTTGGCCTCATAGTTGGCTACCCTATTCTTCCATTTTCTTGTCTTTGACCTTCTCTTTGTTTTCCTTCCTTCTTCCTATCAATTTCTTCTTATTTTCAGCCTTCTTTGCCTTACACTTTTGCTCTCATTCAAACTTCTTCTTTTCCATTTTTGCAAAGTTCGAGAAAAGTTTCAAGTAAAAGTAAATCTCTCCTTTTTTACGCAAATTTTAATGATAGTAGAGTTGTATGCTTTTATTTTAAAAGCCCTTTCAGGGATTAAATTTCCAAAGGCAAATTGTAATAATTTCAATAAAGTACTTTTGTTTGAATGGGGTTTTTAAGTCCCCACTCTCATCCTCCCCCATTTGGGGAGGCTTGTGTTGTGTTTACTTGTGTATGCTTAGGTTAGATTTGCTTGTCTTCATCATTATTTGCATCTTATGCTTAGAATATTAATTGTTAATCCATCACTTCTAATTCATTAATTAATTTGATTACTCTTTTAAATTGTTTATCTTTCTAAGTAAATCGACTGCTTAAATCTCTTGAATCACACCATAAGGTGGATCAAGAGCATAGTTTTAAAAATCGGAATCGGACTCGGAATCGGTCGGGGGTCAACTCGGAATCGGAATCGGAATCGGTAATGAATCGGTCATAAATCGGCCGATTTGAATTTAATGAATCGGTTCGCTATAAAATACATTAAATATTTAAATTTTAAAGAAAAACAACATTTTCAAGATTATAATCCATGATTCCAAGGCATTGAAGGCTTTCCAAGTGTCAATCACTAAGAGGAACAATCATCTAATTGACTTGCCATAGAAGAAAGAATATACTTCCTAGGGTAGCAAATTGTGTGCACCGAGATTCAGGGCAACCAGTTCAATTTACCACTGTCACAAACTAGACATTTTCATGATCATATAGCAGGTTAAAATCTTTCAGGTATCAAGTTTAAAGTTGGATAGTACATAAGCCTTGATATTTTAATTCTTTAATTGATATTTCAATTGATAGGCCTTGATATTTTAATTGATGGTACACAGGCCTTGGTGAAGGGCATTAAGAAGTTTGACTGATAGTGGTATCTTAATTTCTAGGATTTGTTGAGTAAAATGAATAGCACAGAAAATAAAACAAACTTCTCAATTCTGCATTAAATGAAAATGATCTTCTAAACATGTAGCAGCAATATAACTAAGATTGAAATAGATTGAAATGATGCTCTTTTTGGTGACTACAAAACCAGAGTATTGAGACCCACAGCAATCACTTAACTCCTCAATAGAGCACTTGAACCATTTACTTGCAGATCTGGGTTATTTATACAGTTTTCACATGGCAGTAGGGAAGGAATTGTCTTAAATATAGCAGCAGTATGGACTTGAAATGTCTTCCTTGTGACAATTTATTAAAAGATCTGTTCTTATCTACCATTTAAGGGAACCAAATGATGATGAAAAAATGAAGATTTACCAACCTAATAAGTCAAACTCCAAATCTAGCTTTCACACAAGCAAATGGGATGAGCGATTGAACTTTTCCAGATCTGCTTTATGTGAGGACAGCTGTATATATGGAAATGTTATATAAAGCATACACAGTGGTATGGATGTGTTGATGTGAAGTTCTATGTAGTATGGCCACCCCTTTGGATGACTGCAAAACAGCATAAATTCTCCAAGGTTTGAGACCAATGTATTGCACTTCAGAAAGCACCACAGTTGCAATGAATTGACACTGCAGTCTGCCGACCTTCTTGTACTTATCAGCACCATAATTTGAAATTTCTGATTCCGAGTTGACAGTGTACTAACCGGACCGGTCAGAGGCTAACTCGGCCGATTGGACCGGTTAGTTACCAAACCGGACCGGTTTGGTTACCAACCGGCCGGTTTGGTAACTAACCGGTCCCCGATCCGGTTTACCAACCGGTTTGACCCGGTTTGGTACCGAACCGATGAACCGGCCGATTTCGGTTCCGGTTGGACCGATTTTTAAAACTATGATCAAGAATGCTCTCTGTCGGAGAGTTTAATTAATCAACTTAATAAAACCTTCATCACACACACCCTTTTTAATTAATTAACTCCCTCCCATCCTTGCCGGAGTATGCTCTGACCGATCCCAGATCGGAATACCCAGAAACAGCACTGGATATTTAAACCCTACAAGAGTAATTTAATAATACTTAAACACCCATAACCAACGCACCGGCGTTGTAGGGATTCTTCCAAAGTACTTCCTAGTAGAGGCACCGGAACCTTCCGCTGTCTTAGATTCTCGGCTAGCTGGTC
Organism: Pseudotsuga menziesii; assembly: GCA_001517045.1. NCBI lineage: Eukaryota > Viridiplantae > Streptophyta > Pinopsida > Pinales > Pinaceae > Pseudotsuga > Pseudotsuga menziesii. The sequence goes on from LPNX010621957.1 coordinate 992,281, forward strand.
AATCTTGGCGATACCAGCCTGGGATACTGGGCAGGCCCGACATGTCTTCAACGGAGGGAACTTAGAAGAGTCTCCCGGCTTTGACAAACTTTTGTTGACACTCTAAGCAAGACCACTATCAAAAACTTTTAAAAGCTACCAAGAGCACTTGCAAAACCTAATACTCACTAGCCTTATTCCTAGACTTTATTTCACGCATTTATTTGACTCCATAAGGCACTGGTCCTTTGTTATATTTGATTATTTTCTATCTTGACCAACTGTCTATGGGCCATTTCAATTGATTATATTTGAATGCTTAAGTTATAAGTTTGGAATCTTTGCTTATCTGTGTGATCTCTTGTTAGCAACGTGGATTGCTTTGATTAATCATCATCCCCCTAATATTAATCATTTTAAATCACAGTAACTCCTAAACAACACCCATCCGCATCCAAAAACATCTAAAAATTAACTTAAAACATTGAGCCATATAAAACTATTTGTTAGGGACTACCCCCCTTGGCTTCGTTAGGAGTTAGCCTAAATGGAGGAGCTAGGAGTAGGTGACAGTACCTAGCTCTGTGCTTGCCCCCAAGGTCACACCTCTCCCACTTTCCCAAGTGAGGAGACAGCTTTTGGAAGATTTCTGCTGCTGGTGTGCAATCGGCGGACAACAGAACCTGCATGCATCCAAGGTAAGAACTGCTCCAAGATGTATATTAAAACCCAACTTAAATTATGAAATTCAGAATCATGGTGACAATAATAATAATAATAGTAACCAGTAAGATATACCTTTGTCGTTGAAGAATCATTGAACCTTCTGGAAGTCTCTTGTATATGCCATACTTACAAAGTTTAAATAATTTGCTAATGTTAGGTGAGGATGGAAAACAAGGCTAAAGTAAAGGGTGATGGCCTCTAGTTGGTTTTGACCATGTGATCTCTCCGCCTAATCACAAATACACACAACCAAAATGACATATGCATGACAGATAGCAATAGGGGATGGTGGTGTCTCACAAATGGATAAAGTACTTGGGCTTACTTCCTTAAGGCGCTAACAAGTTTCCATTTAACAGATTTAACAATTTGGAACACTAGTCAACCTTAAAATGCCTTGGAAAGCTTTCTAGGCTTCCAAAAAATGACAAAGGCATAATCCTGACAAGTCAACCGCACCCTGTTTCCCTGTAGGGGAAAATGAGTCGAATATTATACAAGGAATGAGTGTTAATCCTTTGACCATTGACTTTTTTAAATCACATTTATCTTTAACATAAGATAATAGCTAGCCTCCAAAAGCAGGTGCCCTGGAAAGCCTTATGGGCTCCAAAAAATGACTAAGTCCTAACCCCGTTATCAGGGAGCATCCATAGCCCCGATGGGTTTGCCTCACCTTGTTGCCCTTGTGGGGGAAAATGAACCTTACATCATATGATGGATGAGTGCTCACCCTTTGGCCACTGACTAATTTATAGCATTCATACTTTGCATCATTTAGATATAACACTTATGGGTTCCGATTCTTTAGTGTCTAAAGACACTATGGGGTGGACCACTTGTTTTGAGGACTAGAGGAAAACCATTCGGTGTACTTAGCCACACTGGCCAAGCCACATACTTCATAGCCAAGGACACAAAAGCACATGGAGTCTATCACGCACAGGGGTCAAGATGGGGAAAAGGATCTTCAATCTCACAGGTCTCAATCAACATAGGTCATGGGAGGAAATCAATTATGGATGAGATGGATGAATGGGGACAAATGATACATGGAACCAGCATAGCACTAAGGTTTAAAGGTTGTGTAAAGCATGGCATAAGCAATAGTCTTCAACATCAGATCCTTTAATCATTCTCAACACAAGTTTAAGCATCAGTATACATGTAATATAAGCATAGGTCACCATAATCATCATAGCATAACAAGTCCAAGGTGTTAGTATACATCAGAGAGCAAAATCTTACCAAAGAGCCATATACCTGATTTCACCATATACCTGTCGCTATCTGATATGCCCATCTGTAAAGTGTGTACCATATCTGCTACTCTGCTTGAATGAACTAGGTCACCACTGAAGTCATCTCAATGGGCAAGGAGACCTCAATCCTAGCAAGGAAATACTCTGAAACTATTGTTGAACAAAGGCTCTAAATGGCTCAAGCTGTAATAATGATCCATGTTGTATCCCCATCAATAAGTTTGGCTTAGAGGAAAAGAGAAATCTGCATGTTACATCATGGTAGCCTAGCTACAATATATGTGATAACAAGTCCTACAATGTTGGAAGAGTCGCCTCTCGCCAAAACAATCATATTATGATGGAAACCCCTCATAGAGCCGAGCCTTTCATTCAAGTAAAATGCCTCAGTTGTGGATCAAGTTTGTTGTATGGGATGCTGGAGGAGTCACGCTTCAATTAAAAAACAAATTTTTTAAGCAATCAAGCACATGGAGTTCAGTCGCTTCTTTATTGTTATGTGGATATGTGTCCCATGTTTGAGCCTTTCGAGGCTGGTGATCACACTCTATGACTTCTAAGTGTTTGTGGGCATATGTTGAAGTTTGATGTAATTATTTATTCTCGAGAGTTTGTTGGGAGAAAGTCGAGTGGTCCACCTTTGACTTAGCATTACGATGGATATCTCCTATTTCAAAGAGTCTGTTGGGAATGTTTTTAAGCGGATGGTTTGATAAAGGGTCATCATTATTTATTTATTTTTATGTGCTAATGGGATAAATGTGGCCATAACTAACTTTGGATGGAGTATAGTACAAATTATTCATACTTGTGGTGAAGAAATCCTTTGGTGGATTAATGTAAGTTTCAAATATGGGCAATGGCTTGTTGAACAATCTTCTTTGAAGGGGCCTTTGGAGGCCACATGGCATCATCACCAACTTATTCTCGTGCTTATTAGAGACATCCCCCTCATTAAAGGGCCCCATGTATCTCATCATTGTACAAGTGACATTAACCACCTTACCTTATTCTAACTTGTTAGAAGTTAGTTGTTGAGTGAGGCCTTTGTATTATTTTACCCCACCCTACACTAAATCTAAGGAAACAATTGATATTCTATTGTTTAAGGAAGTTTAGCCTCTCCTACAAATAGAGAGGCATTTCCTCATTTGATTTTCATTGTTGGACTTTGAGAGCTTCCCCTCTTTTGAAGCTTCAATGATATATCCTTCTTTTGTGCAATTTGTTAAGGGGTCTTTCTATGTGGTGAAAGGCGTTGTCAACTATTGAAGCTTCTTCTTCTTGGTTTTCTTATTGTGCATAAGGGTGAATGATGGAATTTTCAAGTCGTCTGCAAAACTCTCATGATTGATCCAAGAATAGTTGGAAGGAGGGCGTCCTAAGCTATTGGCTTGCACATTCTCCTTTATTATTTTGGGTGAGTCACGTGAGTGTTTTAGACCTTGTCTTCATATGTGTTCGGGCTCCTTTGCAAGGGTTTTAAGGTGTTTACCTTCGCCATAGTTAATCTTGGGTGGCTAGGGACTTGCCCTCGTTGGAAGTCCCTCTTGAAGAGCTTGAGGTCCATTGTTTGTCCTCAATTGGGTGATGTGACTAATGTGTCCCAACCCCTAACCTTTGAAGGAAATAGACCAATTCTTAAATAGCATTCTTCTTGGCCTCACTTGCCATTTGATTAACCTTGACTCCATTGCCCTAGTTGGATATTGGCATTGATCTCCTAGGTCTCCATCATTTATTCAAAAAAACCCTAAAAACTGCAACCTTGTTTTGCTAATGCTATCTCTTTCAAATCACCTTGTGCCTTATTGCCATAGCCTAGCAATCATATCTAAGGATGCCCCCTCGAGTTGGAGAAGAGCCAACTGAAAGTGCATAAAGGTAGTTATCATGGCGACAATGGGCAACACCTTTCAGGTTTCCGTGAACTAGTAGTGATATTTGGGGCTTCAACTACAGGTGCTAGTTTGCTCGGTAACAGACATCATGGTACCAAACAATTACATTAACCTACTTTTGTAGTCATTTGGACATTAATAAAATTAAATGGTAGTTCAGGTCACATAGTGCAAGTACTGATGGATTGCACATTCACCTACTCAATTTGTTGACTGATTGCTACTATCTATTAGTCCAATAAAATTATTTATTTCCTTTTGTTAAGACCTTCAAAGGTAGTATATGATGTCAAGTAATGCAATTCCATAGGTGTTAGAATTCATAAGATTATAGCAGTATATCTTAATTGCATTTATCAATAGGATCACTAGAAGATAGACAAAGCACAAAACAATAACACGAGTATTTTCATCCTGGGAAGCCCAAATGGGAGAAAACCCAGCAACCTTCGTCTAGAGATAATAATTCTGAGATCAGTGTACAATGAAGAAAGAGAAAAGATGGAAGTATCTTCCAGAGATAGAAACCCCAAAAACAGTCTTCTCCTTCAATAGGTGCGAACTTCTCTCTCCCAAAAAATTGTGAACTTCACTTGTGTAGCTGGGTGTTCAAATGAGGAGGGGCGCCTCCTATTTATACTATTTTTCCATTAAGAAATTAATTGGGGCCAACTTTTCTTGGGGGAGCAATATAAATTCATATTTTATAATTAAATTTTTTTTCTTTTATTCTTTCCTTTTCACCCAAAGGTTTACATTGATCTTTCTAGGGTTTGTATGATGAATTACAACAAGTTCAACTCCCGTAGGAGGTAAAATACAAGAACAACAAGAATAGCTTCTGAAGTTGCACAAATTCCAACACTCCCTCTCAACAAGGAAGCTTTCTTCGGTCTTCATCAGCATCACGATCATCTGGGTTTCATCTGTACATCTATACAGTCTCCATCATCTCTAAACATACCGAAGGTTGTCTTTATGAATTTGTTCTATCTGGATGTGTGAGAGAAAATCTTCTGCTGCTTGTCTGTCTCTACTGCCGATGGAATACTTCCATGCCTATCTAGAGATCCTGGATGAGCACACGTGCACGACCATCTACTACATGTTCGTCTCATCTGCCAATGGAATACTTCCATGCTTGGCTAGAGATCTTGGATGAGCACACGTGCACGACCATCTACTACCTGTTCGTCTCATTTGTCGATGGGGTACTCCCATACCTGGCTGAGAACCTGAACGAGTAGAGGTACCTGTGCAATCACACGGCCATTTGCTACCTGCCTGACTCATTTGCCAATGGGATTTCTCCGATACCTGGCTGAGCACCTGGACGAGCAGAGGCACCTGTGTGAACCCAACCATCTACTACCTGTCTGTCTCATCTGTCGATGGGATTTCTCCCATACCTAGCTGAGAATCTGGACAAGTAGAGGTACCTGGGAAAAAGTATGATAAATGTCTCTCAGTCATCTCTCCCTCTCAAGGAGGGATACTTCACCCTGGGAAGAGTCTTGGTGAGAACATTTGCAGTCTGGTCATCTATCGAAACATATTGTAGCTCGACCGAACCTTTCTGCACCATATCACATATAAAGTGATACCGAATTTCAATGTGCTTCGACTTGTCGTGAAAAACAGGGTTTACCAACATCTGCACACAACTCTGGTTATCACAGTGAATCACGGTTGGCTCTGGAATCTGGCCAAACAATCCTGCAAGAAGTTTATGAAGCCAAACTGCTTCTCGAGCTGCTGAACTAGCAGCCATATACTCGGCCTCTACGGTACTGAGAGCTGCTAAGTTCTGCTTCCTACTGCACCAGGAAATTACTACAGAACCCATACTGAAACAGCATCCTGAAGTACTCTTCCTATCAGTAATGCATCCGGCCCAATCTAAGTCTATAAACCCTTTCAATTTCAAGTCACATTCTGAGACATATCATAGACCATATCCCACAGTGCCACGTAAGTATCTGGGCACATGTTTTGCAACAATCCAGTGAATCTGCCTCGGTTTCCACATGAACTGACTGAGAGCATTCACAACAAAACAAATATCTGGTCTGGTGTTCGTCAGATACATCAAGGACCCAATCAGCTAGAGATACATGGTGGGATCAATCAAATTTGAATCTGAAGCAGAATCTCGCAGCTTCTTCAAGTTTGCATCCATCGGAGTAGCTATGGACTTGCAGTCCAACATTTCGAATCTCTTCAGTATATCTATGGTGTATTTTCCTTGGCCTAGGAAAATCTCCTTCTGCCTCTGCCATACTTCTATTCCCAAGAAGTAATACATCAATCCAAGATCCTTCATTTTGTACTTGGAGGCGAGTTTCTTCTTACACCATACAATAAGTTTCTCATTTCCGGTGAGAAACAAGTCATCAACATATACTACCAAAATTAGTGGCTCGTCATTCACAACATTGTAGTAACGGTTGGGGTCTGCATCACTCTTGGTGAATCCCAGACTCACGAGGAATCTGTCTATTCACCCATACCAGGCACTGGGTACTTGCTTGAGTCCATATAAATCCTTTTTTAGCTTGCAGACGTCAGACTCCTTTCCATGGACAAAAACCCTTCTGGTTGTTCAACATATACTTCTTCCTCAATAATACCATTGAGAAAGGTTGTCTTAACATCCATCTGATGCAACTTCCATCCCATAGTTGAAGCAATAGCAATGATTGATCTGATGGAAGTGTATCGAGCCACGAGAGAAAATGTCTCATCATAATCGACTCCCTCTTTCTGAGAGAACCCTCTGGCAACAAATCTGGCCTTGTATTTTTCAATACTCCCATCTGCTCCATGTTTGATTTTGTATAGCCATCTGGAAGTTACACCTGAATTCCCCTCAGGTATCGGTACAATCTCCCACACTTCATTCTTCATGATGGATTGATATTCTTCCACCATTGCATCATCCCAAACTTGGTGTTTGGATGCTTCTTCATAAGTGGTGGGTTCTGAGTCAATGATATGGCTCATCAATGCTACATAGTTGGAGAACCTCTGAGGTCTTTTACTTTCTTAGATAGTGCCATGTGAAGCTTCATGCCCCTCAGCATCTTGTAAGGTCTGTTGTGCCCATCTAGGTCTTTTTCAGCTTACTGTCATATCTTCGGGAATATCAACTGTCACGACTGGATCAATGGGATCGATGGGTTCATCTTTCTCTGCTAATTCATTCTGAACAGGAGGGGGAAATGATCTCCTCTCCATTTCCTCACCATCGATCTCCATGTCTAATCCTCTACCTTTTTCTAACAATTATTTATTCTTCAAAGGTCACATCCCTGCTAACTTCAATCTGTCTAGATCCTGGGATATAGATTCTGTAGGCCTTTGAAGATTCACTTCCCACGAAAGTTCCCTTCTTGCTTGAAGGTTCTAACTTCGTCCTTTTCTCCTTGGGCAAATGTATGTAGACTGGACAACCAAAGATTTGGAGGTGACCCACTTCTGGTTTCACTCCTGTAAAAGCTTCTTCAGGAGTCATGTTCTTCAATATCTTATGTTGGCATCTGCGTTGTATATATACAACTGTTCTGGATGCTTCTACCCATAAGAACATGGGTAGGATTTGGTCATGTATCATGGCTTTGGCTGCCTCCACAATTGTTTTGTTCTTTCTTTCAGCAACCCCGTTTTGCTGGGGATTGTAGGGAGTTGTAAGCTCCCTCTAAATTTCTGCTTCTTTGCAGAAATCATTGAATTCTGTAGAGGTGTATTCTCCACCATTATCTGATCTTAGAATCTTCATCCTCTTCCCTGACAAATTCTCGACTTCTACTTTGGACTACTTGAATTACTGAGTACTTCCTCGGATTCCTTGGTCTTAAGAAAGTAGATCCAAGTCTTCTGTGAATAGTCATCAATGAAGGTCACATAGTAATGATATCCTCCCAATGAGGCAACTGTCAATGAGCCACACAAGTCAGAGTGCAGTAGATCCAAGATTTCTTTGGATCTGTTCTCACTATCTGGGAAGGATTTCTTGGCTTTATTGCCAAGTGCACTGGTATACCTGTAACTATGTTCTTTACTACTAGGAGAGATCTGTAATTTAAATGAGCTAATATTTTGTGCCATAGCTCACCCATACTTACAAAGTCATGGACTAGGGCTTGGATTGGTAGAGTTTTCAGTCAATACAAGCTCTCCTCTCTCATACCAATTACTTTGGCGGTATCCATGCTTGAGTTCTTCTGCCAAGCAAGTACTTTTTCATCTGAAAATGCTACCTTATATCCTTTGTCTTCTAAGGCTGAGATGGATACAAGATTTCTTTTCATACCAGATACGTGGAGCACATCACTTAAGTGTAGAGGATCATTAGACGCTAGCTGAAGGGAGGTAGCCCCATATCCCTTCACAGTGTAGTTGGAATCATCTCCAAGTACAACTCGGAGATGAGACTCCTTCTCAACTACTTCTGAGAGATTTTCTTTATATCTCGTCATGTGTCTAGATGCACCACTACCTATGAACCAAGTATCATTAGTGTTGGGAATAGTACCTGATAGAGCTGATATGAAGAAGAATTATGTATGCTCTTCATTCTTCTGTTTCTTGTGATGATGATCTTCTTCTACATTAGCCGTTGAAGCTTCATGCTTCCTTTTGTGTGAACTTCGACAGCTACTGGTACAATGACCGTATTTCTTGCACCTGTAGCATTGGATCTGAGATAGATCCTTCTTTTGATTCTTCTAATCTGAGGGAAGACTTGATCTCTTATCTTGATGCTTGAGATTGTACGGCTTCCTTCCCCTTTTCTTGCCTTTCTTGGCATGAGATACGAAAGCTTAATTTTCCTCAGGTTGAGTGCCATGAAGTCTTTGGCGTGTTGTGATTCTTGTTTCTTCCTGAGTGCATTCTTCCCATAGCTTATCAAATTTGGGCAACTTGGTTCGACCACTTATAGTTTGGATGAAAGACTCCCAGGTTGGTGGGAGACCATTTAAGGTGGTCATAACGAGATCCTTTTCTTCAAGATTGTCTCCATTGGACTTTAGCTTGTCTCGGAGCTCGGTGATCCTCATGAAATATGAGGCAATATTCTCGAGCTTCATCATCTTCATATTCGACAGTTTATTCCTCAATGTGAGAGTCACATTGATGCTACTGTGTTCAAATAGCTTCTTCAAGGTTTTAAACATCTTCCTCGTTGTCGTCTTTTCTGAGATCTGAGGAACCAAGTGATCTCTAACTGAGTCCACCAAAATCCTTCTTGCTTTGGCATCATTCTTCCTCCGACGAGGTTTGACTTCTTCGGCTTCTAGTTCTGGGACCTTTGCATTTACAAACCGTAATAGGTCATTTTCTTCTAGTAGAAGAAGAACCCTAGACTTCCAGGGGATGAAGTTGGAGGCTCCTTCCAAACTATCTCCAACCTCCATACTGATCATCTTGACTGCAGATCTAGATATGAAACCTTAATAGAGACTAGGTTAAAACTAAAGGTTGGAGTTTTGGAAAACTGACCCCACGGATAAATGCGCCCTAGACAGACAAGCTGAAAAGAGGTAGAGTCGAGCCAAAACTGTGGAGGAAGTAGGTCAAAACTGGAAACCCTAAAATTTCTGTTGTAGCTACAGAATTAGGTCAAAATTTAAAATTCTCATAATTGAATCCTGCCTTCACCGAAAGATGCACCCTTCTTAGAGTGAAATTCCCAAGGCTCATTTACTGCCAAAACGTTGAGTGAAGGCCTTGAAAGATGAAACCCTAGTTCTAACAGGTTTTCGACAAAGTTCCAGCAATGGCTTCTTCTAGCACTGCTCTGATACCATGTTAGAATTCATAAGATTATAGTAGTATATCTTAATTGCATTTATCAATAGGATCACTAGAAGATAGACAAAGCACAAAACAATAACACGAGTATTTTTATCCTGGGAAACCCAAATGGGAGAAAACCCAGCAATCTTCATCTAGAGATAATAATTATGAGATCAATGTACAATGAAGAAAGAGAAAAGATGTTAGTATCTTCCAGAGAGAGAAACCCCAAAAACAGTCTTCTCCTTCAGTAGGTGCAAACTTCTCTCTCCCAGAAAACTGCGAACTTCACTTGTGTAGTTGTGTGTTCAAATGACGAGGGGTGCCTCCGATTTACACTGTTTTTCCATTAAGTAATTAACTGGGGCCGACTTCTCTTGAGGGAGCAATATAAATTCATATTTTATAATTTTATTTTCTCTCTTTTATTGCTGGGTTTTCACCCCAAGGTTTACATTGATCTTTCTAGGGTTTGTATGATGAATTACAACAAGTTCAACTCCCATAGGAGGTACAATACAAGAACAATAAGAATAGCTTCTGAAGTTGCACAAATTCCAACAATAGGTAACTCACAACTACGTTAGAGAGGTTGAAGTAAGCCACTCAACTATGAACCAAATATTCTCTAGGTCAATCTGAAATCAATCTTCTGTGATTACGTAGCCCAGATAGACAATCCGGTTCATTGAAAATGAACTCTTTTTTCAATGTCACTTGAAGTTCGTGTTTCCTCAACTCTAACATCACAACTTCGAACTTGTTAGACGTGCTTTGTCCATGTCTTGCTGTAAATCATTATGAGATTAAGATATACAATTACAGATATCCAGAAAAGGTCCAAGTATACCATTTATTATCTCCCCAAATGTAGCAAGTGGGTTGGTGAGTCCGAATGGCATCACCATTCATTTATACCACCTTTGTTGAATAATAAAGGCTGTCTTCCATGCATCCTTGTCCTTCAATCGAACCTAGACTCTAGAGATATCGTAATTCTTAAGTCGAACTTGGAGAAATATTTTGCTCTAGAGAGCTAGCATATCAAATGTTCAATGTGTTACTGTAGAGTCTATATGTCTAATTAAATTCTGCATTCTCATCTATTAATGTATCCAAAGATACTGTAATTTTAAAGTAATGTGAGATAAACTTACAAAAGTATGGGTTGCAGCCAGTTCGTAATAAGGTTACAGGCACACCAGTAACCACGATAATCAGGCCATTAGAGGTATATGTTAAAATAATACCCCAGAAGCCACTACCCCAAGTTTATCAAGGTTGCATATCTAAGAGGGACATATAGTCAAAAATGTGGTTCAAGCACACTCTCTACTACCACAGGACAAATGGAAATAATTTTAAATTTAATATCCTACCACACACAAAACTTGTAATATCAAAGCATCGAACATTCTGACCTCTCAATTATTGATGAGGGTTCTTAGAACTTAGAAGTCAAAAGCAAGAATTGAAGCACATAGAGAGGATATCTCACATCTTGCAACTTATTCTTCGGTAACATGCGGAATACAGCCTTACGAATCACTTCTGTTGGATCCTTTGCCATCTGATCTTTCAAAGTCCTCTCTTTAAGGTGACCAACATATCTGCATGCACAAGAATGCAGAGAATCAATAAAAGAAGTCCCTTAAATTGGATATACATTACTGGATTCATGAACCTGCCTAACTTTAATATAAATTCTAGTCTCTAGTGTATTATGACTGTCTACACAAGCGACTAACCTACTTTCTATGCCATCAATAAACTGGATCAGTCAATTTCTTCACTGTTACACAATGAACTTGCTTATCTCTAATATAAATTCTAGATTATTATGACCGATTACACAAAAAATTAACCTACCCTGTATGCCACTGATAAACTTTATCAGTCAATTTCCTTCCTGTTACACAAATATCTTTTGCATTAATTACAATACACATATCACCATCATCACGGTTTGGTGCATAAGTTGGTTTATCCTTGCCCTGTAACACGACAGATATCTGTGATGCCAACCTCCCAAGAACCTGCCATACTGTGCATTGTCAACTAAAGATAAAAAAACCATCATTAAGCATCAATTTAAACATTAAATGTGTCTAGACAAAAGGATCTACAATGTTCCAATAACACAACCTGCCCTTTACAATCAAAAACCCTCCACCTGAGGCCTTCCAGATTAATGCGGTTTATACCAGCCAGAGCCCTCTGCATGTTGCAAGTGGAAACATAACATGACAACAAATCAAAATGCTGTTAGAACTAGAAGAAAAGGAACATCTGAAAAAAGTTAAAGAATTAATTTCTGTACATAAGGAATTGTAAGAATGCATCAACTTTCAAGTTTCAAGCAATCCAAATAAGTTTGTAATTTAATTAAAGTTAAAATAATAAAATTATATAGACAAATATAGTTTGCAGAAGAAGTCCCAATCATAAGGACATGGTAAACTTACAACAAGCAACAAATGTGCACGAGGTAAGAAGGAGCTTCCTCTACTGAGTTCAACTTACAGCAAAAAGGTCATCTAAGGGTGAAATGATCAAGGACCATATCCATACAGTGAATCCAAACTTGTATTAGCTGTTTGTATTCAGTTTTACCTAATTGACTCATGGTGTATCTTTGTCAAGACCTTAGTGTGAACATAATCTCATGTGTAAATTCTTGTATTTCCACTGATAAGAACATTGTTCAAAAGGACTCATTCAGAAATATCAAGTTATATTTATTTTGCACTTTTGTCTTCGACTAAACATTTTGTTAAATATATCATATATATTCTCATTATTACTTGAGAGTACCTATGGAAAATCTACATAGGGAACTGTCTTTATTAAAAATGAACACACAATTACATGGGAGATGTTGATATAATATTTTATTACATTGGAATCATTAGATATAATGAAGGAGATCACTTTATATCCAATTCATTACGTAGCTGTGATAACTAGTTGACCTAACTACTTCATGTTAATAACACCTTATTAATCTATGGTTATACTTAATGTGACTTTCATTTGATATTAAAGCCATTGTATTGGACTGTGACTCCTGGTACAGGAGTGTTAATACTCTGACACCCCCCTTAACATGGATGCTACTTTCAACTATCTATCCCCCTTAATTCTAATCAATATTGCAACCATCGTTTCAGGGAATATATTTCCAAGGGCCTGGAAAGAAACTTATCGAAAATATCAGGGAAAATACCTGAAATCATTGCCAAGCATAAACTTGGATCTGAAAAGCTTGGAAAATGTCATTAAAATCAGCAACTTGAATAAGGGAAAATTTAAAATATCAGGAGAAGTCAGAGATAATTGCAACATTGATTCAAATATTCAAATTTTAAAAAGATGATCATGATATTATTAAATACCATATTCTTTATTTTCAGCTGCTCATCATCTCCAGATGTTGGGACCTGTTACCGGTTAAAATGGCAGGCCTAGCCACTGGTAAGCATATGTGGGAAAAGTGACCACTGTCACCTTAGTCACTTGTCCCCAACTACTTTGGAAGACGAAACCTCCTAGGGTAGAGCTGTATTCTGACCTGTAAGGACACTAAACACCAAAATGTTCTCTTTCAAGGTTGTTAGTAACCAGTGGCTTATGGAGTCTAGAGGATGAGTTAAGGAGTTGTAATATAGGTGTACATACTAATATAGAGTGCACTAGTATTGTTGCAGCAGTATATCAGCCCAAAGATCAGTCTTATTCCACAATGGAAACAACAAAATACATGTGCAATTATTGAACAAGTACAAGAGTATATCATTGCCCAAAAAACATAAGTACAAGAGTGTATACAATAAGCATAAATTGGTAAAATAGATAGTTATAACGGCAGTAGTCTCAGTACAGTATGTGTGCATTTAGAGATCACTCTCATTTAGTATTTATAGCAGCATTGAACAAAATAATGAGAAACAGCACAACCAACGTGTCAGTTGTATAATTCACATTCATGAAAGCATATCGTACTTAGATCTGAAAATAGGTTGTCACTCCTCTAAGATGCAGTCATAGATAGTTATCATAATAGTTAGGAACAGATGTATGTATTAGATATTCTGAAAGTAGTAGCATAGCAAATATAGGCCAATGTACTAGTGCTTTGTAAACAAGTTCCTTATATCTTAACAAACTATGGCAGCAACATTCATTATCATATTACAAGAAATGGTCACTGTTTATCTGCATTGAAATTAACTTTTATGCATGCATACAGCAGTATAACAAATGTGTATCAGTCAGTGTTTATATCATCATTGAGGTATTAGTTGCTAGCAGTATCTCTGAGTATAAACATTGATCACTAGCACAACAACAATAGCAAGAATAAGTAAACACTGTAGTGCATGTGACAAGCCATTTACCCAAACGATTGCAACTATGTAACATACTGTAGGTGTAATTTATGAGCAGACTGTATATGGAAGGCGAACTGTGTCAAAACAATACACTTATCCTTATAGAATATACTAACTCTTTGGCTTGTTTGTGTGCATGCAGCTTGTTTCAGCAGTGTATATTCAGTCAATTTCCCATAGTCATACATATATCAGCCTGAAAGTAATATTTACCAAGTACTTACAGCAGCATTATAGCGTTAGTATCCTTCATACATTTAAAATACTAACCTTAACGTTTAGGTGTAGGTGCTGATGCAAGGACAAAGGAGAAGGGGAGGGCTGCCACTGTAAAGGGCAGCCCTGTAGGACAAGGAAAGGATGTCAATAGGGTAACTGTGTGGGGACCAAAAGGGCAGCAGCAAGGGTAGAGGATGTCCTTAGGAGAGGGTAGCGAGGGTTTTGTAGAGGGTAGTGAGGGTTAGGCAAGGTCTGTTAGGTTCCTAAAGATAGGCTAGGGATTTTAGGGCAGAATTAAGACTGTTTTAGGGCCTTTTAGGGCAAATTTTGAGATTTTTGCGATTTTTGAATTTTTAGGGTTCTCTATAATTCCGCCTTAGGGTTTTTAGGGCTTTAGAGGCCAGGGCGAATTTGTAGGGAAGGTGGCCAAAATTTTAGGGAGGCCCAAAAGTGCAAAAAAATTATTTTTTTGATTTTTAGGGTTTCTAACATAAAATTGCAGACCTAAATTTGACCTAAGACTAATCCTAAACTAACCCTAGAACTAGGTTTTTCTTAGAAGAGAAAATGTGTGAAAACCAAGGGAACTAACCCTAGCAAAAATCCCTACCACAACCTAGGGCATCTAGGGAGGATGGCTAACCTAGACAGGAAGAGTTCCTACATCAAGCAACTAACCTAGAAACACTAAGGAGAAACCATAGGGCACCCTCACAAGTAGACGTGCCTCATTTTGCTAAGGTGACAAGAATGAAAGGTAATGGCCTATTCTAGGAAAAAGTGCAGCACTAGGGCTACCACTAAGACTTGAACATGCACATCCACCAATATTCAAACAAAAAGATGACAAGCCTGACCTTTTTGTGCTTGTGTTCGTCCAACTAATCAAAACATCACCAAGCAAAGAACTTCACCAAAGAATTACCAGAAAAAGCTTGCATTAACCCAGAAAAAGTTCCTCAAGAGGAGCGCATCCATCCAAAGAGCCCTAGCAGGGGTAAAACAAGTGCATAGTGTATTATCCCATAAGTTTTGTATTAAAAATGAAAGTGAGAAGATCTATTTATATGATCTCACACTCACTTTTTAAAATATCCAAGCCTACATGCCTTAAAATAAGTCAATTTGAAATTATAAAATGTCAACTTAAAATTAAAAGAAAATAATAATAAAATATAGCCTAAGGTAAGCTCGAGGTAGGCTACCTAGGGTATTTGTATCCCCAGGTGCCAAAACATGCTCAAATAAGCAAATCACTCCGAACGAAAGGCTGGAGTGAGCTGGAGGGAGGGCGTTATACCCCATCTAACCCCTAGAATATTGTAAAATCCCTCAACGCCCTCCTCAAAGCATGAAGAGGTCTGGTGTGGAAGGTGCCTTTCCTATGAGGAAATAAGTCCAGGGAGAGCATGGACCCATGCACTGAAGGGCAAAGAGGGTGTCCAAAGTGGTTGCGAGTGAAGACGAGCGTCTTGTAGATGAAGCAAAGGCCGCTAGAGCGCACGAGCAAGATCTAGCGCCATGTGACCTAGTGTCAACCCTTAGTGACCCCAAACACCAACCCTGAGTTTAAAAACCCATATAAAGGGCAGTCAGCAGTGTGATTAAGCATAGTACCCCTAAAGGAGGACCAAAGGTCCCAGCCATGACCACCATTGCTCAATAACACCCCTCGTGGTCGAAAAAAATTGGCCCTCTCCCTAGGTACACCTAAAGGTGCGTTGGGTACAAGTCCAGCGTAACAGGACCTATGTTGGTGCTCCATCAGATTACCATATCCTCCATTTCAAAAACAAAATTCGTCTAAATATACCTAAGCATTCAACTTACCATCTCCGCTAACTAAAGGCGAGATTTTATAAAAACCGCCTATGCAATTTGATTACCATCTCCTTTCATTGAAGACAAGATTGAATTCACCTTGACAAGTGGAGTAACTTGTACTGAATATATATATATAGAAAATTAATTATACAAATTATTTAATAAAAAAGATTTATACAATTCATTTTAATTGTTTTTATTAGTACTATATTTTAATTGTTTTTATTATTTTATTATAATCTTATTATTGACATCTGATTTTGATCGGATACAACCTAATTTTGTTTGTCTTCCATCTTATTCAGATAAGGGTACAGCTTGTATAGTGGTTCAATGAAGCTTTGTCCATGTTGTTTGTTCCTAAGCAGGGTTATTCCTTGACCGAGGATTCCCACCTTATATATCAGTTGATAAAAGGCACTGACATCCAGCACTAACCAAGGAAGCACTAATGGTCCCATCCGAGCAATATACTATATATTAGTCCATATATGGTCTCCCCAACCCTCCTACCAACCAATATACTGCCAATAGTTATAGGTCTAGGTCTACTACTTGTGATACTGTCTCTATTGATCATGGTCTCGACCTGGTAGAAGGGATGTTGTTGGCCTAGTTTTTGTATATACGTATGGAACGGATAATAAGGGAATTTTAATTCATTTTTATTTTTATTTTTTATTATTGTATTTTTTAGTTGTTTTTATTATTATTATATTTTGTATTGCAAAGCTGCTTCATGCACAGTCATGATAACCGATAGTGTAGATAAAATGAAGCAAAACCGGCCACATTACGATAAGATCAACACAAAGTGCTTAGTATTTAATTAAGTTAGATCTCATTGATTATATTATTGTAATTTGTTTATTTTCCTATATAAACTGAATGGTAAAATACCACTAAAATCGCCTCTATTTTAGACACCGCCCCCCCCCCCCCCCCCCCCCCCCCACACACACACACATATATATAATGAAAACTATAATAAATAATAAACAAAGTGCTTAGTATTTAATTAAGTTAGATCTCATTGATTATATTATATATTATTGTAATTTGTTTATTTTCCTATATAAACTGAATGGTAAAATACCACTAAAATCGCCTCTATTTTAGACACCGCCCCCCCTCCCCCCCTCCTCCACACACACACATATATATATAATGAAAATTATAATAAATAATAAATGAAGTGACACATCCTAATAAAGGGCGTGACCTATCCAAGGGAAATGATCCATCAACCATAGTGAACAGTCAATGCATAAAAGTATATTGTTACATGGCATTGTAATCATAGCATCTCTCATATTACATATTGAATATATTAGTTAAATCCATATGGATACTTTATGTTATCCTATTTATTTTGGAAATTTAGTTTATGAACCTAGTTGTTCATCTCGTATTCTAAAAATGAACTTTGATCATTTCATTTTGTATCAGAGCTACACTTTGATTTCATCCTTTGGCCACATTTTTTCAGACCTTATCTGAGTCAACCTTTGGAAACATTTATTTAGACCTTGTCTAACCCAACCTGTGGCCACACTCTTTCTTTTTTCTCAGGGTTCCTCTGAGTTACCTAATCTTTGAACACAGTCAGGCTTTTGGACAATTTTAAGTTAAGAATATTTCCACTGAAAAATATTTGAAGCACATATTAGAAGTCATGGCTCATGTTTTCAAGGACAAGGGGTGATTGTATCACCAATAATAAAAATCAAGCCAACAACCATTATTCCATTGGTTTTGAACAATAAGTCATTCATCTCACTTGTAAAACAAAACAAAAAACTACTCTGAAGAGCGGTCCAATCGAATCTATTCAAGGTGCAGCCATCATATCCCTACCCACCTTATATCTAAGCATAAGGAAATTGTAACTGCGCAATGCACTGTCAGCACCTGTGGAGTGGAAAATTATTGGGTGCACTCAATCAGTAGCAGTGAAAGGAGGCCCCCTTTAACAATTTGAAATCAGCAGCCAAGGGGTTCATAAACTAGAACAGTATCCTGAAGTGCTCTTCCAATCTAAGTATGTAAACTCTTGTAATCTCAAGTCACGATCTAAATTCTATCATAGATCATATCCCACAGTGCCATGTAAGTATTTGAGCCCATGTTTTGCAGCAGTCTAGTGAATCTGCCTCGGTTCGCACGTGAACTGACTGACGGCATTCACAGCAAAACAAATATCCGGTCTGGTGTTTGTCAGATACATCAAAAACCCAATCAACTGGCGATACATGGTGGGATCGATCAAATTTGAATCTGAAGCAGAATCTCTTGGCTTCTTCAAATTGCATCTATCGGAGTCTCTATGGACTTGCAGTCCAGCATTCCGAATTTCTTCAGCATATCTATGGTGTATTTTCCTTGACCTAGGAAAATCTTCTTCTGCCTTTATCATACTTCTAATCCCAAGAAGTAATGTATCAACAATATCATTGAGAAAGGTTGTCTTGGCATCCATCTAATATAACTTCCATCCCATTGCTGAAGTGATAGCAATCATCGATCTGATGGAATTATATCAAGCCATAGGAGCAAATGTCTCATCATAATCGACTCCCTCTTTTTTAGAGAACCCTCTGGCAACAAATATGGCCTTGTATTTTTCAATGCTCCCATCTGCTCCATGCGGAGCTTCATGCTCCTATGCATTCTGCAAAATCTTTTGTGCCCATCTGGGTCTTTTTCGGCTTACTACCATATCTGTGGGAGCATCATCTGGCTCAACTGGATCAATGGGACTGATCGGTTCATTCATTTCTTCAGACTCCCTCTTAATTGTTTGGAGGGGGAGATGATCTCATCTCTTCATCGTCATCAATCTCCATATCTGATCCTCTTCCTTTTCGGATAGCCATTTCTTCTTCAAAGGTTGCATCTTGCCTGACTTCGATTTGAATCGATCCTGGGATGTATATTCTGTAATCCTTTGAAGACTAGTGATATCCCACGAATGTTCCTTCTTGCCTGAAGGTTCTAACTTGGGCACGTGAATGTAGACTGGAAAGTAATTATTCATCCTAGTGACGACTAGGTTCATCAAGGATCCTTCAATTGTCTTGTTCGAGTCACGACATCAATGTCATCAGGTTTCTATCATATGTAATAGCCTAGAATCCTTGTCTTAGAGGGATAACTCCCTCTGTCTCTCAGAAGTCGGTTGAGTAAATCTTGTTTAAGCAACAGATAGACCGACATTCGTAGAAGCTTTCTACTTCTGATCACCAAATCTCTGCATGAGATTATTCTGGGTCTGAGAGTCATAATACATGCTTCTAGAGGCTTTCTGCTTCTGTTCCATCTGTACATCAATGTATTAAAAAATAATGTAGGCACCTTTTAGTCAATGCTTTGACACAACACACGTAAGGCCATTATCTGGATGCTTATGGTCTCCATTATAGCATACCATTAAGAGTGTGTACTCCAGTATGTTATAAAGGAGTTCTCATCCTAGATGGGTTGTGCAGCATGATAGGCTATTTAACTACCTGAATTTTAGAAATGTAGATCTATGTAAAATTAATCAAAAACAACCAGATCTAATCTACTAGAGCATGTAAAATCAAATACTTATCTTTAGTAGTTTTGTGGGTGGCCTCCCACTGTCAGAGTCCACTGATCTTCATATGCTTGCTTGACGATTGTCACAGTCTAGATCTTTATATCATTTCTTAGAAGAAGAACTTTGAACGATCATCCTTCTTTGGCTTCTTGTGAGGAGGGTCTTCTTCTACATCAGCAATTGAGGCTTCATGCTTCCTTTTGATTGAACTTCGGCAGGTACTGGCATAATGACCGTATTTCTTGCACCTGTAGCATTGTATCTGAGATAAATCCTTATTCTCTTGTTTCTTCTGATCTAGGGGAGGACTTGATCTCTTATCTTGGTGCTTGTGATTGAAATACTCCCTTCCCCTTCCCTTGCCTTTCTTGGCATGAGATATGAACGCTTGATTCTCCTCATGTTGAGCACCATGAAGTCTTTGGCGTGCTATGATTCTTGTTTCTTCCTGAGTGCATTCTGCCCATAGCTTATCAAATTTGGGCAACTTGGTCCGACCACTTATAGTTTGGATAAAAGACTCCCAAGATGGTGGGAGACCATTTAAGGTGGTCATAACGAGATCTTTTTCTTCAAGATTGTCTCCATTGGACTTTAGCTTGTCCCAAAGTTCGGTGATCCTCATGAAATATGAGGCAATATTTCGGACTTTGACATCTTCATATTCGACAGTTTATTCCTCAATGTGAGAGTCACATTGATATGACTGTGTTCAAATAGTTTCTTTAAGGTTTTGAACATCTTCCTCGTTGTCGTCTTTTCTGAGATCTGAGGAACCAAGTGGTCTCTAACTAAGTCCACCAAAATCCTTCTTGCTTTGGCATCATTCTTCCTCCAACGAGGTTTGTCTTCTTCGGCTTCTAATTCTGGGACCTTTTCATTTACACACTGTAACAAGTCAATTTCTTCTAGTAGGAGAAGAACCCTAGACTTCCAAGGGATGAAGTTGGAAGCTCCTTCCAAACGATCTTCAACCTTCATGTTGATCATCTTGACTGTAGATCTAGATCTGAAACCCTAGCAGAGACTAGGTCAAAACTGAAGATTAGAGTTTTGGAAAACTGACTCCACAGGTGAATGCGCCTTAGAGAGGCGAGCTGAAAGGAGGTAGAGTCAAATGAAAACTGTGGAGGAAGTAGGTCAAAAACTAAGTTCTGGGAATCCCAAATGGGGGAAAACCCAGCAACCTTCGTCTAGAGATGATAATTCTGAGAACATTGTACAACGAATAAGGAGAAAATATGGAAATGCTTTCCAAAGATAGAGACCCTGAAAACCAGTGTTCTTCTGCAGTATATGCGAACTTCTCTCTCCCAGAAAAACTGTGAACTTGTCTTGTGTTGCTGCTATGTTGCTGTTGTGTGAAATAATGAGGAGGGGCGCCTCCTATTTATATAAATTTTCCACTAATAATTTAACTGAGCCCGACTTCACTTGGAGGAGCAATATATTATATATTTTATAATTTATTTTATCTTTTCTTTTGCTTTCTTTTTTCCCCAATGTCTACATTGTTCTTCTAGGGTTTGTATGATTGATTACAATAATTTCATCTCCCGTAGGAGGTACAATACAAGAACAATAAGAATAGCTTTTGAAGTTGCACAAACTTCAACATTTTTTAGCAGTAAAATGTTGTCGCCTAGATCCACATGTGAAAGTGAGAAAAACCTCAACTCACTAAGAGCGGCCTTGGAGGCAAGTCGACGAGTTGGGTGCAATTGTCACCACAACACTCAACTCCTTCTATTTAGTCCAACTCCTAAACAAAAGCCAAGGGAGGTAGACCCTATAAAAATCTAGGATGGACACCTTGGAAAAGGTGACTTAGCAGTTAACAAAACTAGGAAAACAACCTAACAACATAACTTGGCAAGTAATTCAAAGCTTCCACATGTATGAAATAAAGACCAGTGCCTTACTATTGGGCAAAAAGGATACAAATGTAGAACATGCAATACTTGCAAGCTACACTAATAGGTTACTTTACCAGCAGAAAAAAGAAGTGGTACCTAATTACTAGAAAGCAAAAGCAAAGTCAAATTGTGAAAGATGTATGAGCCTTGTGATCCATGATCGGTTGTGCCTTTATGATTTCAGACAAGCATGGGGTATTCTGATGAACCAAATGTGATGTTGTATCAATTGTATCTTCCACTACACCATGCTTTTGAACTATGTAAGGTGTTTTTTTACTTGGGTGGTTCTCTAGACCCTTGCGGTTTGTCATGGCAGGTCCTTCTTGATTTTGTTTCAAGGCTAGTCCTACCCTTATGGCTTGTTCTAACAATTCTCATATAGGTCATTTATGATCGAGGTGGGTGTGCAAGGGTCTTGGCATATGTGTATTGGGACACATGACTTAGAGTTCTCTGGGGTTTTTTCACTTTACCTTTTGTAAAAGTTGTGCTATGTTATTATGAAGGTCATACACTGTTAACCCCTGAAAATACTCCATAGCAATTTCAGGGTTAAAGACCAACAAGATTCCATTGGGCAGGTTATATTAGTTTGTTGACCGATGCCAATAAGTCTGTAGAAAAGGAGCATTAAATATCACGTCTCAAGTCAACAGATAAGGATATTGATGTACAGGTAAACGAAGAAGATAAATTGACAGTTTTGGACAGTGGATTAGGGAGGACAAAACATCTAAACTTCTCTGTCTCTCACACAGTCAAAAAGTACAGAATGGTTGGAAGTTTTGTAGTTGCAACGCTGGTTACACTTGTTTGAGATAATTTATTTTGTACACAAACCACAAGGCATTGGAGCTCATCAACATCAAATAAAGTCAAACCAACAACATGTGAGATGGGTCAAATTCTTGCAGAGTTTTACAATTATGTTGAAGCATAAGCTCAAGAAGAA
Organism: Pseudotsuga menziesii; assembly: GCA_001517045.1. Lineage (NCBI taxonomy): Eukaryota > Viridiplantae > Streptophyta > Pinopsida > Pinales > Pinaceae > Pseudotsuga > Pseudotsuga menziesii. Next base: position 1,014,836 of record LPNX010621957.1, read on the forward strand.
GAAGAAGGTTGCAAAAGAGAGTTGATGTTAGCTTTGATGAAGAATGAGATAGTTGGATTTGAACAATTCGATCAAGTCTTGGTGAATGTTGTGTTTGCATCTAATAGCTCTGAAAACAAAGCTGATAGGATATTCAACATTTCAAAATTGTATATGGGAGATACTTCATTGGTTTTCCCACAAATATGAAGAGAAGACGATCTGGTCAATGTATGAGCAGAAGAAGTGTTCGCCCAACTGGAGATACAGTCGCGCACCTGCTCATTTCACAAAGACAGAAGCAAGGAAAAACTCAAGGTGCACACTGGCCAATCCTGTTGATTCTCCAACTTAGTTATCCACAAGAAATGGTTCAAAGAGACTTGCAGAATGATACAAGACTACAAACTTTCTCAGGATCAGCAGATCCTTCTCTTGCATATGAAATTTCATCTTACTTGGGCCAGGATCTTGGCAAAGTTAGAATAAAAAGATTTGTTGATGGTGAGATATATGTTGAACTCCAAGAGAATATGAGAGGCTGTGATCTGTTTCTGGTGCAACAACATGCCCACCTGCAAGAGAGAATTTGATGAAGCTTCCTATAATAATTGATGCTTTCCATAGAGCATCTGCTAAAAACTATTACAGCTGATATTCCATACTTTAGATATGCTAAGAGCAGACCGAAAGATACACAGACGTGAATCTATACCAGCAAAATGTGTTGCAAAACTTAATAACAGAAGCAGGGGCAAACCGAGTTTTGCATGTGATCTTCAATCTAGACAGTCCATGGGGTATTATGATATTCCAGTGGATCACTTCTATGGACAGCCTGTAATTCTAGATTACCTGGCCAGAAAGGTGATTGCGTCGAATGATTTGGTAGTACTGTTGCTTGTGCTCATGCTTTAGTTAAAAAACTATCTGATCCTCCTCTGGCTATTGTAGATCAGAGACATCAGGGCCAAAATGTTTCTGAGATTATGAAATCGAATGGTGATGAGAATTACAGTGCTGCTGGCAGTGAATAAAAACAGCGATTTGAAGAATCACCGCCCAGCATATTTGAGACATAAAAATAATGTGATGCATGCCCTCTGTGCCAACACATCGATTTTAAAGTCAACTCAACGATCAGAGATCAAGCATCGTGGCACATAAACTGAGAGTAATCATGGCATGAAATCTTCATGAATCGTGGCATGCAATCTTCAAAGTGCAGATCACCAGTGGCAACACGTCAGTTAAACAGCCAGATCATCAATCGTGGCAATAGGTAAAAGGACAAATTGTTAACTGATTTGAGATCTAACAAAAGAAGATTAGGGGCTGACTTTATTGCTGTCATACTACCTCTGTACTGCTGTAATTACATTTTCAGATCTAGTTATTGGTTGATAAATTGCCCTATAATGGGTAGAAACTTATCCTTGTGTTCGGTAACTTTTCTCCTTGAATTGCCAAAAAGTTTGGGGCTCTTTAGATGTGAAATATTGTACCCTTTCAGCTGCTACTTTGTACATTATTTTACAGCAGTCCCAAGGCTGAAAATTCTTTGGCCAAGATCAAAGAAACCTTCAAGGTTCAAGGCGAAATTTCTGAATTGCATTGACTTGTCAATTCCTGGCAGAACTTCAACACATCCTCATGCATCATGTTATTTCTGTTTGGACCTGTTTCAAATGATTCGGCCCTCTACAATTCTCCTATAACTTGATAAATGCCTCCATCAAATCTAGCTTGCACTTTTCTATCTATGGGTCTCTGTGCATGCTTTCATTGCAGGCATCTGCCTGTGATGGACTGTCTATCTATGCACATCTATTTGCAGTCTCTATGAGCATGCCTTGTGACAAGCTGTCTCCGTCCTCGTCAATCCAGCTTAACTCAGCAGTGTCTCTATGCAAGCCTCTGATTGCCCACGATGCACCTGAACCTTTCCACCTTTGCACACAATCTCTCCCTCTAAAATTAATATTCCTAAGTCCTTAATGTTAGGAATTTATTAATTTTCAATGCTCCAAAAATACATAGCTTGGTTGACTCCTAAATATTTAAATAAAACTTAAATGTGTTTCGTCGGCCTGCGTTTATTTATATTTAAATAAAACTTAAATGTGTTTCGTCGGCCTGCCTGTCTCATTGCCCAACGTTAGATTGCTTGAGTGCTTTTAGTTCTAACCTCCTCTATCCTTTGCAGTCCTTCAGCTCTTTCCTTACTCATTCAAGGATATCTCCAAACTAGGCTACAATACTGTGTTAGAGAACCACACACCAATACGTAGGCAGAAATAAGAGTAGAATATGGTATATATATATATATATATATATAGAGAGAGAGAGAGAGAGAGAGAGAGAGAGAATGGTTTTTCATTGATTATTCCAATTGTAACGTCTCAATGGAGGAGACGTTTTGTAATGCCTTTTTAAAATTGCTTTATTAACTACAATAATATGACCTATAATGAATTATATAGTACTTTCACTTACATACTAACACAGACACTAAAGTAATGACCATCAATAAAACATTACAACAACAACAAGATTATAACCACAATGATCAAGTATTCTTTCCCTGAGAAAAGTACATTGGATAATGCACTTTAGAAAGCATGAATTTATCATTGGTAATCAATGTTGTAATTCAACATATCTACATCGCTTTTCTAGAATTGACACAACTAGACTCAAAGACATGAATTACTGTAACCATATGTGTTCCATAGCCTTGCCAATCTCTCTCCAAAAAGAGTCTTACTAAAATACAAAACAAGAAACTAAATTGTCTTTCTTATAGTGAAGTCTATGGGTACCACATAATAAGTATGGTAGACAAAGGAAATGTTGGAATTCAATCATCAAACACTTCAAGTGGCTAGACAAATTGCTTAATGATTCTAGCCATAAAACCATAAATCATGTTTATCATGAAATAACAAAAACTTGAAACCCTAATGCCACCTCTTGTACTACATAGGAAAGAAAACATAAAACTTCAAATGAATAAATCAACAGTCATGAGCTTGACAACAGTAATACATGTAAAGCATGCAATAGAAGGGAGGAGCATATACCTTTAGATTAGCCATTCTGAGGATGCAAATGAAAATCACAATCCAAGAACTCTGCAATAGATAAAAAGGTCAACTTGATAAATGCTACTTCAAGAAAAAACTAACACCGATAACATTAATGCTAAGAAAAATCTATCAAAAAATGTGGACATTTCAAACAAAAAATATCAATTGTCCACAAATGACAAAAAGCAAACTATATTAATGCATGAAAAACAATTATTTTACAAGTAGAAAACTAAAGCGTGGTTGTAATTGTTGTAATTAAATACACAAATGTGATGAAAGTAGTTTCCAACAGTATTAAAAAGATAAATAATGGAAAAAACTGCATAGCAAATGCTCAAATTAGAATAAACAACTAACATTATCAAGAGGGAAAAATTAACCAATTACAAACCCCAGTGAGGAGTCAGTTCCCACCACCAATACAAAGCATTCGCTGCACATCTCCTAACTCAAAATAATGTAATCTCATAAAATTATTTTTCAACGTTGCCGGTCACTACATAGGAGTCACTACAAATCAAGTATTCTACTATAGCTTAATTTACAAATATAAAGTAGACACTAGTGTTTGTTAACTATTTCAATATTAGACACATCCATTTTACAATATAGATGAAACCATGCAATGATTCCATAGGGAGCTAGAGTAGCAAGCATTGTCTAAAGAATGAACACGATTGACAATTGGTAAGTCAAGTGGTATACAATCATTTTTCATGCCATTATTTTATGCAAAATTTGGAGCAATGTTGTGACCACTTATTTATGTATTTATGCATCAATAACACATTACAAATTATTTTATTCAGAATCTATTTTTTCTATTTATGATCAATGTGGATGTAAAAGTATTGCGTATACATATTATGTCTTGTATCTACACTTTTCAAGATTAGTGATGCCAGTAGCAGGAGTTGTGCCAATCTAGATCTAGAATTAGCATGGATTAGGGGTATATACAATGTAAGCATAGTATGTAAAGTAACAAAGTTGTGAAGCAAAGACCCAAAGTGTGGAACCACAAAGTCTAAAGATCCATAGAGTGTGAAGTCACACAATGTGTGAAGACTTAAAGTATAGGCGACAAAGAGTATGTTCACTGAAAGTGAGGTCATTTTTTCGTATCGGTGCTTCATTGATACTGTCCTAGATAACGATACTCTCCTTCAGTTGCGAATAGAAACTAGTTTGACAAGCGAGACAAAGAAGCAGAAATGTTGCTCAAGTTGTCAATGACAAATGCAATGCTTCCTAAAGTCCAAACAAGGAAGACTTCGGCAGAGATTTGGAAACGTTTGAAATATTTGAATGACATTTTAGACAAGAGCAAAACCTTCTTGAAGAACATGTTCTCGATCACAATGGATAAGAGTGCATCATTACAAGAGCACTTACTAAAGATCAAGGATATCCGAGAGGCCATTGACAAAAAGATGGAAAAAGAGGAAATGGTGGTAATCACATCGAAAGCTTACCACGTGCTAAGTCACCTGGTTTGAATTCGTGTTCGAGTTCGAGGACTTTGAAAATCTCCAAAAATTTGGCAATGAAAATTTTGGTGATAAAATTCGGCAATATATTTGACAGTATATATATATATATATATATATTCTAATAATCTTAGTATTATTATTAGTTCTAATAATCCTAGTGTTAATATTAATTATGGCTTTAATATAATCTTATTATTAATAATAAAGTATATAATATTAGTAATAAAATTAATATGAATCATAATATTAATCAGGTGTTTTAATATTAATAATATTAATAATAACAACATTAAAAATAAGATTATTATTAATATTATTGTAACTAAAGTCACAAACAATTGATTAAAAAATCATGTAAATAATAAAATAAATCTGGAAACGACCTTTGTTCAAGGTCGACGCTAAAAAAAACAATTGAGACAAAAACACAAACAACAGTAGTTATCCTCCAATTTAAGAACGGGTTTTCCATGGCCCACAAACCAATTTGCCACGAACCAATTAGTCGATCGAATAGTTAACAGTAAACAGTTTGCCATGGCTCGAACAGTTAACAGTTCGATTTCAAGCGCTGAGACTGGAGAGAGAGCACGACTATTGACGGCAAGCCGTGTTGTAGTTCACTCGAACAGTTAACAGTACAAAGAAAATGGCACACTTGACAAGCACAAGGCACAACTAGTTGCAAAAAGGGTTCTCTCAACAAGCGGGCATTAATTATGAGGACACCCTTGCTCCTACAATGAAGATGAGTACCATCTGACTAGTCTATCCATGGCAACACAATTTGGTTGGACGGTCCAGCAAATGGAAGTAAAAGTCCTTCCTCAATGGAGATTTAGAGGAAGATCTCTGTAGGTATCAATCACATGGGTTTCAGGTTTGAAGGAAGAAGCATCTTACTTATAGATTAAAGAAGGATCTATATGCCCTAAGGCAGGCACCCATGGCATGGTAGATTAAGATTGAGTTGTATTTCGATCAACAAAGGTTCCAACAAAGACATTAAAATTCCAACTTATACGTCAAAAGCATTGGTAATGATAACATCCTACTGGCCATTTATGTAGATGACATCATTATTACAATTAGTGAGCAAGTGTGATTGAACAAATAAAATCCAATATGAGTAAATGTTTTGACATGATTGATCTAGGCCTTCTACATTATTGTCTAGGTGTGTAAGTTTGGCAAACAGGTAGCAGCATTTTTGTTTCACAAACAAAATATGCCAAGAGTTTGCTTCACAAGTTTAGAATGAAAAATTGTAAGATGTTGTCTACACCTATGGAGAAAGGGTTGAAACCTTCAACCAAGACTGACTCTAAGGTAGTTAATGAGTCAATCTATAAGCAGCTAAAGGGGAGCTTGATATATCTTACAACCAAGCTTGATTTGAGGTACATTGTGAGCTTCATTTCCAAATTCAAGACAATATCGAAAGCAAAGAATGGAACTGCAGCGAAGAGGGTGTTGATATATGTGAAAGGGAGGCTTGATTTTGGCATTTTACATAACAAAACCAAAGATCCTAGGTTGTACGAATATACATATTTAGATTGGCCAAGTTGTGTGGATCATAGAATCAACCTCTAGATATGTATTCAACCTTGGCACAAATGCAACCACATGGACCAGCAAGAAGTAGTATGCAATAGCCTTTTCATCAACAAAAGCAGTATATTAAGGAGTGGTGAAAGGAGCATATTGTTAGAATTTGACAGTTGCATAACCAGGATCACTAAAAGAAAGACAAAGCACAGAAACAAAACAATGCAAAGCTCATTTAATCATAGAAAAAATAATGTCACCCCCGAGATCACCCTTCCAAAAGAGATATATCATTCAGAGATAGAAGTACATCCAAATCGTAGTAGCATAAACTCCAAAAAAAGATAAGAGAAACTTCTCCAAAGATGGAGAACCCCAGAAAAACAGTCTCTTAGCTACAGTAGCGAACATTCCTTTTGTTGTGTGTCCAAATGAGGAGGCATCCCTCCTATTTGTGGTGTTTTCTGGGTGATTTTTGATTGGGGGCGACTTAGTTGCTTTACTAGCGTCGACTTGTCAAACAATAACAAAAATACCTTTTATTATTATTTATTTATGGGCCGACTTGTCCTATTTCATAAAGAAATTACATTTTCTTTTATTGCTTCTTTGACCGAAGTGTCCTATTTCACAAAGAAATTACATTTTCTTTTATTGTTTCTTTGACCGACTTGCGAGATGATGTCTCACGCAACTACTACAACAACACTCCCTCTTATCCAAGGAGGCATCATTAGTATGAGCAACTGAAGCGAATCTGGATACGAACGGTACATCACGGTTATCTCAGACATCTCTATGGAAGGACCACCAACACAATCTCAGTTCGTCGAGAAGTGTCTATCAATCTACATGCGCCAGCTTAATCCAGTTCATCGAAGAACATGCAGTAGATTCTAAACTCTTCCCAATACATTGGCAAGTCATACATGCATCTACTCAACCCAATTCGTCGAGAAAGCATGCACTAGGTCAACATGCTTCAGCTCAACCCAGTTCGTCGAGGAACATGCATGTACTCAACGTGCATTAGCACAACCCAAAGATCTCACTACGACTATCACTGCTGGTGAGTCTACACCACATCATGGACTACAACCTCCTCATAACATCCATAAGGACTATAATCATATAAGGGCTCACAAGGGCCATAGCTTTATGTGAGACTTTCATCATATCTGTATGGGCTACAACCCATAAATCTCCCAACCATACAGGTTGTTAAATTTATACAATAACCAACCCTGTGTCATGCTGAGTGTACGACTATAGAGCCAGTCTTTTTTCAAACTGGATGTAGCTCTCAGCAGTGCCAGTCCTTTTTCATACTGGATGCAAGACCTTACAGAGCCAATCCCTTTTTCATATTGAGTGTAAGTCATATACGCCTTCCTGCAGAGCCAGCCTTGTTTCATGTTGGATATGAAGACTACATACGTCTTCCAATAGAGCCAACCTTGTTTCATGCTGGATTTGAAGACCACATATGTCTTCTAGCAGAGCCATCATTGTTTAATGTTGGATATGAAGACCACATATGTCTTTCGGCATGTCCATCCTTGTTTCATGTTGGATATGAAGACAGGTTCATACAAAACCAATACTGTGACTATTACTCCATCCTCGCGATGAGTCTCGGACAGTCGCGCATAGTCCTCGGAGACCTTCACTATTACCTCATTTCTAAGATGAGTCTCTATTAGTCCTTGGAGGTCTTGACTATGCACATAGTCATTGGCAACCTTGACTATTACTCCATCCCCAGGATGAGTCTCGGATAGTCATCGGAGGTCTTGACTATGTCTCTACTCATGTGGTCATATGGAGTCATGTACCATGACTTACTGGCATTGGAGCTATGCATGACATAACTTGCTAGTGTCAAAGCTAGGTATTCTAGCATGAATTACCCAATGAGCTACAGAGCCATGCACCATGACTTACTAGTATCGAAGCTATGTCTAAGACAGTCTAACATAACTTACAAGTGTTGAAGCCACATATCACTGCATGGTTCACAGGTGTCCACCCAGAACTCAAGAGTTCATACAGAATCACCGTCATAGTTCACAGGTGTCCACATTAAATTCTCGCCCACAAATGTTCACCTAGAACTCAGGTGTTCCCAGAATCATCGTCATACTTCATAGGTGTAGAATCACTTGTCCTCGAATGTGTACCTAGAACTCAGGTGTCCCCCGAATCATCGTCATTGTTCATAGGTGTGCACATTAGGACAGAATTCACACAGAACTCATCCTTCCCTCTAAACGACGGGTATAAACATGAACCAATCTCCCCACTCCATCACAGAGTGTCAAGGAGTAGAGTACGGTCCCATCTTGTGTCATACAGGTACCACTGTGCTCCAGCCTATCCATCCCTTTTTCAGGAAGTCCGAGAGACCTTCTCACTCCTTACGGAGTGATCGAGAGAATACTGCTCATAGAGGTCTCTGAGAGACTATAGTCCTGCACACATGTCAGTTAGCAGAAGCATCGAATATATCGAAGTAAACATTTATGTCCTGCCCAATCTAGATATGAAATGCAAATTCATAATAAATCACATGACTAAACTCATGTACCTGAGAGAGAGTATCAAGAGGCTAATTTCCCCACCCCATCACAAGGTGTCCAAGAGTCCTCCCTCTGTGCTGGAGCGCTCTACTTCCTCTACATCTGAACATCCCACTCCCTCTGTAGCTAATCATCCTGCTCCCTTTCTAGAGAATCCATAGATACAATGTAACTTGTAAGTATCCATTTTGGTGACGACCAGCTACATCAAGGATCTCGCAACTATTGTTGGTGTTTGTGCAACTTCAGAAGCTATTCTTATTGTCCTCCTTCAGGAGTTGAACTTGTTGTAATTATTCATCTAAACCCTAGAAAGAACAATGTAATCCTTGGGGAGAAAAGCCAGCAATAAAAGAATAAATAAAATAATAGAATATAAAATTATTTATTGCACCCCCAAGTGAAGTTGGCCCCAGTTATTTTCTGGGTGACAAAACAGTATAAATAGAAGGCGCCCCTCCTCATTTCAACACACAACAACAGTTCGCAGTTTTCTGGGAAAGATAGCAATTACACAGCAGCTCAGAAGTAGACTGATTTTCAAGATTTCATGTTTGGAAGACATTTCCATATTTTTCTTTTTCTTTCTTCATTGTACTCTGATCTCAGAATTATCATCTCTAGACGAAGGTTGCTGGGTTTTTCCCAATTGGGTTTCCTAGGTGAAAATACTTGTGTTATTGTTCTATGCTTTGTCTATCTTCTAAAGATCCTATTGATCAATGCAATTAAGATATACTGCTATAATCTTTAAGAAAATCTAACATGGTATCAAAGCAGTACTAGAAGAAGCCATTGTCGGAACGCTGTCGACAACTTATCAAAACTAGGGTTTCATCTTTCAAGGTCTTCACTCAACCTTTTGTCAGAAAAAGAGCCTTGAGAATTTCGCTCTAAGGAAGGTGCATCTTCCTGTCGAAACAGAATTGGATTCTGAGCATTTTCAGTTTTGCCCTGTCACTCTTGCGCGAAATTAGGGCTTTTCACATAAGTGGAATTTTTTAGTGAGCCCAGCATAGGATTGTTCTTCTCCTCAAAATCAAAATTTAGAGACCAAGATCGAAATTTTTGGTTGGGTAAAACTCCGGAAAAGTCAAAACCTAATTTGACCATGAACTAGAAAACCAGCACTGCAGAAGATTAACTCCAGATCCAGATCTACAGTCAAGATGATCAACATGAAGGTTGAGCATCGTTTTAAAGGGGCTTCCAATTTCATCCCCTGGAAGTCTAGGGTTCTTCTACTAGAAGAAAATGACAATTTGTAAAGGCAAAGGTCCCAAAACCAAAGCCGAAGAAGACAAACCTTGCTGGAGAAAGGATGATGCCAAAGCAAGGAGGATTTTAGTGGACTCAATTAGAGATCACTTGGTTCTGCAGATCTCAGAAAAGACGACGGCAAGGAGGATGTTCAAAACCCTAAAGAAGTTATTTGAACACAGTAGCATCAATGTGACTCTCACATTGAGGAATCAACTGTTGAATATGAAGATGACGAAGTCCAAGAACATTGCCTCATATTTCATGAGGATAACCGAGCTCCGAGACAAGCTAAAGTCCAGTGGAGACAATCTTGAAGAAAAGGATCTTGTCATGATCACCTTAAATGGTCTCCCACCATCTTGGGAGTCTTTCATCCAAACTATAAGTGGTTGAACCAAGTTGCCCAAATTTGATAAGCTATGGGCAGAATGCACTCATGAAGAAACAAGAATTGTAGCATGCCAAAGACTTCATGGTACTCAACCTGATCGTCAAGCAAGCATATGAAGACCAGTGGACCCTGACAGTGGGAGCCCACCCACACAACTACAAAAGATAAGCATTTTATTTTACATACTCTAGTAGATTAGATTTGGTTCTTTTTGAATATGTTCTACACAGATCTACATTTCATGTAGTTAATTAGTAGGCTCATCTAGTATTTGTTATACACATGATTGTTTAAATAGCCTGTCATGCTGCAAAACCCATCAAGGATGACAACTCCTTTATAACATACTTGGAGTAGTATACACTCTTAATGGTATGCTATAATGGAGACCATAAGCATCCAGATAATGGCCTTATGTGTGTTGTGTCAAAGCATTGACTAAAAGGTTGCCTACAGTATTTTGTTAATACATTGATTATGAAACATTGCTAACCATCTGACGGGATTTGACTTGTAGGGAATACCATGATCTACAAGGACAAGCGATCCCATTGATATACGGATGGAACGGAAGCAAAAATCCTCTAGAAGCATGTATTATGACTCTCAGACCTAGAATAATCTCATGCAGAGATTTGGTGATCAAAAGCAAAAAGCTTCTACGAATGTTGGTCTATATGCTGCTTCAACAAGATTTACTCAACCGACTTCTGAGATACAGAGGGAGTTATCCCTCAAAGACAAGGATTCTAGTCTATTACACATGATAGAAACATGACGACACTGATGTCGTGATTCGAACAAGACAATTGAAGGATCCTTTATGAACCTGGTCGTCACCGGGATGAACAATTACTTTCTAGTCTACATTCATGTGCTCAAGTTAGAACCTTCAGGCAAGAAGGGAACATTCGTGGGATACATTCGTGGGATATTCCAAGTCCTCAAAGGCTGACAGAATATACATCCCAGGATCGAGGCAAATCAAAGTCAGTCGGGATGTAACCTTTGAAGAAGAAATGGCTATCCGAAAAGGAAGAGGATCAGATATGGAGATCAATGACGATGAAGAGATGAGATCACCTCCCCTCCAAACATTAAGAGGAAGTCTGAAGAAATGAATAAATCGATCAGTTCCATTGATCCAGTTGAGCTAAATGATGCTCCCACAGATATGCCAGTAAGTCGGAAAACACCCACAGATTTTGCAGAATGCAGAGGAGCATGAAGTTCCGCATGGAGTAGATGGGAGGTCATATTTGTTGCCAGAGGGCTCTCTCAGAAAGAGAGAGTCGATTATGATGAGACATTTGCTCCTATGGCTCGATATGCTTCCATCAGATCGGTTATTGCTATTTCAGCTATGGGATGGAACTTGTATTAGATGGATGCCAAGACAGCCTTTCTCAATGATATTGTTGACACATTACTTTTTGGGATTAGGAGTATGATAAAGGCAGAAAAATATTTTCCTAGGTCAAGGAAATTACACCATGGATATGCTGAAGAGATTCGGAATGTTGGACTGCAAGTCCATAGCTACTCCGATGGATGCAAATTTGAAGAAGTTGAGGGATTCTGCTTCAGATTCAAATTTGATTGATCCCATCATGTATTGCCAATTGATTGGGTCCTTAATGTATCTGACGGACACCAGAGCACACATTTGTTTTGTTGTGAATGCTCTCAATCAGTTCATGTGCGAACCGAGGCAGATTCATTGGATTGCTGCAAAACATGTACTCAGATACTTACGTGGCACTATGGGATATGATCTACGATATGACTTAGATTGTGACTTAAGTTTGCAAGGGTTTACAGACTCAGATTGGTCCGAATGCACTACATATAGGAAGAGCATTTCAAGATGTTGTTTTCAGTTTGAGTTCTGTAGTGATTTCCTAGTACAATAGAGAGCAGAACTCAGTAGCTCTCAGTACTGCAGAGACGGAGTATATGATTGCTAGTTCAGCAGCCAGAGAAGCAGTTTGGCTTCGTAAACTTCTTGCAGGATTGTTGGCCAGATTCCAGAGCCAACCGTGATTCACTGAGATAACCAGAGTTGTGTGCAGATGTTAGTGAATCCTGTATTTCATGACAAGTCGAAGCACACAAAGATTCAGTATCACTTCATACATGATATGGTGCAGAAAGGTGTGGTTGAGCTCCAGTATATTTTGACAGACGATCAGACTGCAGATGTTCACATCAAGCCTCTTCCCAAGATGAAGCTTGAATACCTTCGCGGAAGACTTGGAGTAGAAGAGAACGTATCATTCCTTGTGAAAGTTTTTGAAAAGTTTCCCCAACCCGATTTCAAGCCTTTAGGCTTCTCTGCATGGTTTAATGCCCAACCCTTTCAATGCATAAATTTTAATAAAATTTAGTCTGACTGAAACACATGTGAAACTTTTTCTCAATTTCAAACAATTCAGAAATTTTCTTTTGACTGGAAAATTTAAATACTCAAAAAAATTTCAGACATTCACACACATGAAATTAACATGCTTGTTTTTTACCAATGGTCCGGGACAAAACCCCTAACAAGAAACCTGTTTTCTAAGTGAGAGAGATTTTAATTTTCTTCAGTAAATTTACAAAAATGAAATCAGCAATACTTATCAATTTTCAGTCTCGAAATTTGAACCCCAATGCTGAACTTTTCTCCTTGAAAATCATGACAAAGGCTGCCTCGAAATTCGTGCCAATTCTACCTGTATGAATATGGACAGAATTAAATTCTATAATTTTCTCCTTAAAAAACGTGCCTCAACCCTTATATACGGACAGCAATAAATTCATGTACCTACTCCTCGAAATTCGTGCCAAAACCATACTATACGAACGCATTAAATGGTGACAAACTGTGCAGACTGATATCTCGAAATTCATGCCAGACCATACTGTTGTACGGTTTCGTACTGCTGTACGATTTCTAGAAATTTGTGCCCTTCTCGAAATTAGTGCAGCTTCTCGATTTCTATGCCTGTCCTCGATTTCTGAGCCTGCTCCTCGATTTCTGTGTTGGTTTTATCTTTCTCTCTCCTGATTATAAATTCTCTTCAAAACCCTCACTTTTCTTCTTTCTCTCTCTCTCCAAAATTCTCTCCTAAAGATGAACACAATGAATGAACTTTTGCCTTGCCCTAGCCTTTTTGTTCATGGTAACTTCCCCTGTCAATCTAACAGTCAAGATTAGATTAAATGAGAGGTTCACATTAAATGCTCAATTAAAAAATAATTAAATGACATTTAGTGCACTCATGTCATTTAATAAAGTTGAGCAACCCCCCTTTTCTATTTAATCACTCACTTAACTTTTAAATGTGAACATAGGAAAATATCCACTTAACTTTTAATAAAGTCACTTTAAAAATATGAAGTGCATCTCACTTCATTAAATGCACAAAATGACTAGGAGTCACATTAGAGTGTCCTTGTCCACCCCAAGGCAACTCTAGGTGGACAAACACTTCCTAGGTAACTTTTCAACACTCCCTCTTACCAAGGAAGGTGTTTTTCACCACTCCCAATTTATCTCTGAAGTAGACATGCTTCCCTCTACCCAAAGCCTTCGTGAGAATGTCAAACACCTGCTCATCTGTCAGAATATACTGCAATCGAACAACCCCTCTCTGAACATAGTCTCTGATGAAGTGATATCTAATCTCAATGTGCTTCGACCTGTCATCAAATACCGGATTCTCAGAGAGCTTGATGCAACTATGATTATCACATTGTATAACTGTGGGACAAAGCTCCATATCAAATAAATCCACCATCAACTTGCGAAGACACAAGGCCTCACAACTGGCCTGACTAGTTGCCATGTATTCAGCCTCAGCAAAACTCAATGCCATGGACTTTTGCTTCCTGCTGAACCACGACACAACTATCGAACCCAAGCTGAAGCAACAACCAGAAGTGCTCTTCCGATCCGAAACACTACCTGCCCAATCTGAATCTATATAGCCAACCAACCCCACTCCACCAGATCTCCTATAATCCAATCCACAATCAGTTATACCTGCAAGATATCTCAAGATGTGTTTTGCAGCAGTCCAATGCACTCTCCTAGGCTCCACCATGAACTGACTGAGAGTGTTTAGTGCAAAACTCATATATGGTCTGGTGTTGACCAAATACATCAACGAACCAATCAACTAACGATATAAGGTAGGGTCCACCAACTCTCCCTCTTAAGCATAAAGCTTCGCCCAGTTGGTGATCATGGGTGTCGACATAGGTCTGCAATCTGTCATCTGAAATCTCTTCAGAACATCGACATCATATTTTCCTTGCCCCAGGAAAACATGTCCATCCTCCTGCCAAACCTCCATCCCCAAATAATAATGCATCAGTCCAAGGTCTGTCATCTCGAACTCTGATGCAAGATCCTTCTTGCATGCATCAATCAGGTGCTCTCCCCCAGTAATGAACAAGTCATCAACATACAGCAAAAGAATAAATGGAACGCCACCAACCACAATGTAGTATAGGTTGGGATCCACTTCACTCTTCTAAAACCCAATCGAAAGCAAGTAGGTGTCGATCCTGGAATACCAAGCCCGAGGGGTGCTCAATCCATACAAGGTCTTTTTCATCCTGCAAACATGAGTGTCTCTCTCACATACCTTAAAGCCCTATGGCTGCTCCAAATATACCTCCTCCTGTAGAAAACCGTTGAGGAAAGCAGTTTTCACATCCATCTGATGGATCTTCCAACCCATCTCTGCAACAACAGAGATCACTGCCCTGATCGAAGAAAATATGGCCACTTGTGCAAATGTCTCATCATAGTCAACTCCCTCGACCTGTGAGAAACCACGTGCAACAAAACGAGCTTTAAACTTCTCAATACTGCCATCCACAGCATGCTTTATCTTGTAAAGCCATTTGAAAGTCACAACTGACTTCCCCTCTGGTCTCGTAACCACTTCCCACACCCCATTCTTCATGATGGAGTTGTACTCCTCCATCATAGCATCTCTCCATACCTGGTATGCGGAAGCCTCCTTATAAGTATCAGAAACAGTATCACTCAAGCTGGTCACCTATGCCAGACCCTCCTTGGTCTTTTCGGATCTTGGATCTTGTCCACTTGAGCTCCTTCGCCCCTGTGCAAGACTACATGATTGGAACCAGAGAAAGAACCCTTCCATGCTCCAACCTAGCTCGACTTGTTTATCTTCACTTTCGTCTACTTCATTGCTTATATTGTATTTGCTTTTTCTTTAAGGGAGATTGTTTGATCCTCCCACATGCATAACTTATCATTGTAACCGACAGTCCCGTTGACCTACCTCCTTATAAGTATCAGAAACAGTATCACTCAAGCTGGTCACCTGTGCCAGACCCTCCTTGGTCTTTTCGGATCCTGGATCTTGTCCACTTGAGCTCCTTCACCCCTGTGCAAGACTACATGATTGGAACCAGAGCAAGAACCCTTCCATGCTCCAGCCTAGCTCGACTTGTTTATCTTCACTTTCGTCTACTTCATTGCTTATATTGTATTTGCTTTTTCTTTAAGGGAGATTGTTTGATCCTCCCACATGCATAACTTATCATACCAAGCCCGAGGGGTGCTCAATCCATACAAGGGATTTTTCATCCTGCAAACATGAGTGTCTCTCTCACATACCTTAAAGCCCTATGGCTGCTCCAAATATACCTCCTCCTGTAGAAAACCATTGAGGAAAGCAGTTTTCACATCCATCTGATGGATCTTCCAACCCATCTCTGCAACGACAGAGATCACTGCCCTGATCGAAGAAAATATGGCCACTAGTGCAAATGTCTCATCATAGTCAACTCCCTCGACCTATGAGAAACCACGTGCAACAAAACGAGCTTTAAACTTCTCAATACTGCCATCCACAGCATGCTTTATCTTGTAAAGCCATTTGGAAGTCACAACTGACTTCCCCTCTAGTCTCGGAACCACTTCCCACACCCCATTCTTCATGATGGAGTTGTACTCCTCCATCATAGCATCTCTCCATATCTGGTGTGCAGAAGCCTCCTTATAAGTATCAGAAATAGTATCACTCAAGCTAGTCACCTGTGCCAGACCCTCCTTGGTCTTTTCGGATCCTAGATCTTGTCCACTTGAGCTCCTTCGCCCCTGTGCAAGACTACATGATTGGAACCAGAGCAAGAACCCTTCCATGCTCCAGCCTAGCTCGACTTGTTTATCTTCACTTTCGTCTACTTCATTGCTTATATTGTATTTGCTTTTTCTTTAAGGGATATTGTTTGATCCTCCCACATGCATAACTTATCAATGTAACCGACAATCCCGTTGACCTACTTTGTGGTCATTTATGGACATTAATAAAATTATCTTACCTTATCTTATCTCAGGTGCCCTGCTCTCCCTGACCTCCCTCTTGGGCGGTCCAACTGACTCCTCTGCTTCCTTCATCAACTCCTTAAGCCAACTTGGCTTTCTCTTCCTGGAGGAAGCATCCTGTCTCAGACTCTCCTCTAGCTCTTCATCAGACACCTGTTTCCCTGAAGAAGTACCAACAACCTGAGAACCTGTCCCTGCTGAACCTGTACCTATACCACTCAAACCCGAATCACCTGAAGGTGTCATCTATGAACATGTGATCTGTGAACCTGTCCCTGTACCAGATGTACCTGTGGATTGAACCCCTGTAACTGAAGAACCTGTAACCTATGACCCGGTCACACCTGAAACCGGTGACCCTAAACTCTGACTCGCTGAACTCTGAGCTATCACCTGTGTAGTACCCTACTGATCCTCCATCTCGGAATCAAGAGACCTCCTGAAGGCTTTCTCCTCCTCAAACTTCACCTCCCTCCTCACCACAACTTTCCTCTGCGACGGAAGGTATATGCGAAAAGCCTTCAATGTCTCATCATAACCAACAAAAATACCACGCTCACCTGTAGCCTCCAACTTTGTCCTCTTCTCAAAAGAGACATGAGAGTATGTAAGGCATCCAAAAATCCGAATGTGACCTATCTCAGGCACTTTCCCTATAAATGTCTCCTCAAGAGTTTTACTCCCCAATGCACGGTGCAGACTCCTGTTGAGAACGTAAACAACAATACTACAGGCCTCTGCCCATAGAAAGAAAGGAAGACTCTGATCATGCAGCATGGCACTAGCTGCACTAGCTGCACCCACTATAGAACAGTTCTTCCTTTCAGCCACTCCATTCTGCTGGGGAGTGTAAGGAACAGTCCACTGCCTCTTTATCCCCTCCTGTTGACAATACTCATCAAAAGCACGAGAAGTATACTCACCTCCATTGTCTGACGAAAGTACCTTGATCTTCTTTCCTGTCTGGTTCTCCACAAGAGCTTTGAACTCTTAGAACCGAAGAAAGACTTCCTCTGATCTCTTGCTTCTAAGGAAATAGATCCAGGTCTTCCTGGAAAAGTCATCAATGAAAGTGATGTAATACTCATATCCTGTCAAAGAGGCAGATGACATGGGACCACACAAATCTGAATGAATCAACTAAAGCACTCCCTTTGATCAGGAATCATTGCTTGAAAAAGCAGTCTAGGTGTACTTTCCTCGATATCTGTGTTGGGTTTATCTTTCTCTCTCCTGGTTATGAATTCTCTTCAAAACCCTCACTTTTCTTCTTTCTCTTTCTCTCCAAAATTCTCTCCTAAAGATTAACACAATGAATGAACTTTAGCCTTGCCCTAGCCTTTTTGTTCATGGTAACTTCCCCTGTCAATCTAACGATCAAGATTAGATTAAATGAGAGGTTCACATTAAATGCTCAATTAAAAAATAATTAAATGACATTTAGTGCACTCATGTCATTTAATAAAGTTGAGCAACCCCCTTTTTCTATTTAATCACTCACTTAACTTTTAAATGTGAACTTAGGAAAATACCCACTTAACTTTTAATAAAGTCACTTTAAAAATATAAAGTGCATCTCACTTCATTAAATGCACAAAATGACTAGGAGTCACATTTAAGTGTCCTTGTCCACCCCAAGGCAACTCTAGGTAGACAAACACTTCCTAGGTAACTTTTCAACACCTTGAGAGGGAGAGATGACTGAGAGACATTTACCATACTTTCACTCAGATACCTCTACTCGTCCCGGTTCTCATCCAGGTATGGGAGAAATCCCATCGACAGATGAGACGGACAGGTAGTAGATGGTCGGGTTCACCCAAGTACCTCTACTCATCCAGGGTCTCAACTAGGTATGGGAGGAATCCCATCGACAGATGAGATGAACAAGTGGTAGATAGTTGGGTTCACATAGGTGCCTCTGCTCGTCCAGGTATGGGAGTAATCTCATCGGCAGATGAGTCAGACAAGTAGTAGATGGTCGTGTGATTGCACAGGTACCTCTACTCGTTCAGGTTCTCAGCCAGGTATGGGAGTACGCCATCGACAGATGAGACGAACAAGTAGTACGTGGTCGTGCACGTGTGCTCATCCAGGATCTCTAGCCAGGTATGGAAGTATTCCATCGGTAGTAGAGACGGATAGGTAGCAGAGATTTCTCTCCCAGACATCCAAATAGAACAAATTTATAAAGACAACCTTCAGTACATTTAGAGATGATGGAGACAATATAGATGTACAAATGAAACCCAGATGATGATGATGCTAATGAAGACCGAAGAATATCTTCCCTGTTGAGAGGGAGTGTTGGAGTTTGTGCAACTTCAGAAGCTATTCTTATTGTCCTCCTTCAAGAGTTGAACTTGTTGTAATTATTCATCTAAACCCTAGAAAGGACAATGTAATCCTTCAGGATAAAAGCCAACAATAAAAGAATAAATAAAATGATAGAATATAAAATTATTTATTGCACCCCCAAGTGAAGTTGACCTCAATTATTTTCTGGGTGGCAAAACAGTATAAATAAAAGGCACCCCTCCTCATTTCAACACACAACAACAGCGCAGCAACTACACAACAGTTCGCAGTTTTCTGGGAAAGATAGAAGTTACACAGCAGCTCAAAAGTAGACTGATTTTCAGGGTTTCAGATTTGGAAAGCATTTCCATATTTTTATTTTTCTTTCTTCAATGTACTCTGATCTCAAAATTATCATCTCTAGACGAAGGTTGCTGGGTTTTTCTCAATTGGGTTTCCCAGGTGAAAATACTTGTGTTATTGTTCTCTGCTTTGTCTATCTTCTAATGATCCTATTGATAAATGCAATTAAGATAGACTGTTATAATCATTAAGAAAATCTAACAACTGTCACTATGGATCAAAAACATCACCATTAGTGTAGCCACAGTCATCATGCTCAATCTGCTCAGGATCTCAACTGTGCTCTTCCCTAACTTGGGAAGACTTCATCAAGTTTCTGCCACGCCATCATAAGTGATGCAATAGGCCGCGATCCTCATCTTAAGGGCTAACTCCCTTTGTCTCCTCAGAAATCGACTGAGTAACTCTTGTCCTCCAGGATCCATCTATCATGACTCTAACTGGAAAGTAACTGCTTTCCATAATTGTCGAAGAGACAAACAATTGAAGCAAAGACCGACATCCGTTGAAGCCTTTCGCTTTCGATCGCCAATCTCTACACGATATCATTTGGGCCTGTGGGTCATGTGTCCATGTATGTATTTGGTCCCCCCTCTATCTGCTATCATGACTTATACTTAACTGTTTTGACCGAAATTCATCTTCCTTCTGGGCTGAGAGTCATGCTTCTAGAGGCTTTCTGCTTCCGATCCATCTAAATATCAACGCGATCACTTGTCCTTCAAACCAAGTTTCATCATTCTTTTCTTGTAGGCCATAGCATTCCCTACAAGTCAAATCCCGTCAAATGGTTAGCAACATTGCATAATCAAATGTATTTAAAGTAATAACAATAGTTCATCCAGGTATGTAGGCATCTTTTAGCCAATGCTTCAGCGCAACATACACATGGCTATTATTCAAATGCTTTCAGTCTTCATTATAACATACCATCAAAAGTGTGCACTACTATAAGCATGTTAGAAGGAGATGTCATCCAAGAGGGGTCCATGAAATGTTGTGCAGCATCACAGGCCAAATCATAACAAATACTACTCGAGCCTACTATCAATAAAAGAACCATATTACATGCTCAACAACTTCTAGGAATCTAGATTTGTATAAGACATATTCAAAACAATAGATCTAATCTACCAGAGCATGTAAAATTAAACACTTATCTTTTACCATTTTGTGGGTGGGCTCCCACTGCCTCCTTTAAGACTCCACTTCTCTTCATTTTCTTGTTGGAAGTCCATCACCACCTAGATCTTCATATCATCGCCTCAACATAGAGAGTACTAGAAGAAGAACTCCATGCAAACCTCATTCTTGGGCTTCTTTTGAAAGGTGTCTTCATCGACATCTGCAGTTGAGGCTTCATGCTTCCTCTTCTTTGAATCACAATCTCAGGCATAGTGTCCAAGTTTATTGCATCTATAGCAACGAACATGTGAAAGATCCTTCTTCTTCTTTTGATTTGAAATAGGACTTGATCTTCCACCCTTGCCTTTCTTGCCATGAAACTTCCCTCCCTTACCCTTTCCTTTCTTGACATGAGATGTAAGGGCTTGACATTTTTCATGTTGGGTGCCATGTATCCTGCTTCTTGCTGCAAGTCTTGTCTCTTCTTGCATGCAAACTACTTAGATACGATCAAACTTAGGCAACTTCGGTTGCCCAACCATACTTTGAATGAATGTTTCCCAAGATGGAGGGAGACCATTAAGAGTGTTCATGACAAGTTCTTTATCATTGACTGGATCTCCAATAGTGTTCAGTTGATTCTTCAACTCTGAGATCCTCATAAAGTAAGAGGAAACTGATTCTGATCTTGACATCTTGAGGTTTGACAACCGATTCCTAGGGAAAGAGCATAGTTAAAATTGCTATCTTGGAATAGCTTCCTCAAGGCTCTAAACATCTTCTTGACGATCGTCTTTTCAGAGATCTGAGGAACCAAATGATCCTTCACTGAATCTACCAAGATTCTACTTGCCCTAGCATCATTCTTTCTCCACTGAGCCTTCTCAGCTTACTCTTCTGGTTCTAGAATATTCTCATTCACGAACTTCAAGAGATCGTTTTCTTCTAGGATAAGAACCCTAGACTTCCATGAGCTAAAATTTGAAGTCCCATCAAGCCTATCTTCAACCTTCATGTCGATCATCTTGACTGCAAAGCTAGACCAAAAACCCTAGCAAGAGCTAGGCCACGAATGAAGTATGGAGGCTTGAAAAATTGAAACCACAAATGAATGTAAACTTTGTCCAAATATGTGGACAGAATAGCAGGAATGTGGAAACCATAGGTCTTCACCTCGACATTATTAGGTTAAAAATTGAAACCTCTCTGATAAAAATTGTCCACCACAAAAAGATGCTCCCTAGGAGGGCAAGTTGCTCTATGCTCCTTTTGGGATGATCTGAGGTGGGAAACACTCCAAAACATGGAGCCCTAGTTTCCAGCAATGGCTTATTTTCGCACTGCTCTGATACCATGTTAGAATTTGACAGTTGCATAACCAAGATCACTAAAAGAAAGACAAAGCATAGAAACAAAACAATGTGGAGCTCGTTTAACCATGATGATCAAAGATCATCTCCCAACCATAGACGAAATAATGCCACCCCTGAGCTTGCCCTTCCAAAAGAGATATATCGTTCAAAGATAGAAGTCCATCTAGATCATAGTAGCACAAACCTCAAAGAAAGATAAGAAAAACTTCTCCAAAGATGAACCCTAGAAAAACAGTCTCTAGCTGCAGTAGCGAACTTTATCTTGCTAGGGCAAACTTTCCTTTTGTTGTGTGTCCAAATGAGGAGGCGTCCATCCTATTTATAGTGTTTTCTAGGTGACTTTTGACTGGGGCCGACTTGGCTGCTTTGCTGAGGCCGACTTGTCAAACAATAATAAAAATACTTTTTATTATTATTTAGTTCTGGGTCGGCTTGTCCTATTTCACAAAGAAATTACATTTTCTTTTATTGTTTCTTTGACCGACTTGTGAGATGATGTCTCACGCAACTACTACAACAACACACATGAAGCAATCTCGTTCAAGATGATGCTTTCAGACATGAAGATGCAACAGACGTAGCCAACACCCCTACTTTGCAACATTCAAGGGGTTCTCAAACTAACCAAGATCCAATCTTTCAAATACGTACCAAGCATCTTGATATACATTGCCACTTCATCAAACAGCTTGTAGAATATGTATCTAATAAGTTGAAGTACTATCCCATATAGAATAAGATTGTACAATTCTAGGATAAGCATGGTGTAGATAGTAGATTGACAATTAAGGGAGGGTGTTAATGTAAATCTTTGCTTATAACAATCAATTCGATATTAGACATATGCATTAATAAAATCACTTTAGACTTTAGGTAATTTTGTACTTTTATGTTTTATCTACTTTATTGTGTTTCTTGGTCTATCCTTCATAAAGTGGATTGATTCAACCTAATTGTAACCCTTTATAAGAAAGTTTTTGCTTTCTCATTTATGCAATACAATACAAATAACTCTTTCAAGTTAAACTTGTCAAACATGTCAATAAATGTGATTCAGCTACCAAAACAAATGTTACCTTTATTCCAAAGTTGCAAGTCCAAAGTTTAGATATATTGCCTTCAACTTCGAAGCACTTCAAAAGCAGTGTCTCTCACCAATTCCAAGGAATCATGGAATCACATGAACAGGATGACAACGACCTCTAACTCTCTTTAAATGTTGTACTCTCTCACACTAAAACAAAAAAGCAATGGGATGAAAGAGTTGAGAACTCAAGCAAATAATGGAGGATGAACCCTCGTTACCTCTCCAACTATTATAAACTAAGCTTGGGAGTGTAAATAGCATATCTCTATGAATAAAATAGATAAAAAGGGGGAAGGCCCAATAAAAGAATCCTCAAGTAGGGTGCTTGAGATAAAGCAGGACATTACCAAAAAAAGTACGAAACATGCTCATAATAGCCTTCAAGTGAAACATTCCATTTCAAGAGGGAAATTGTAACATACATAATAATAATAAATAACATTCAAATAATAATTATAATAAATAATTATAATATTAATAATAGTTAATAATTAGTGATTCATGAATAATGAAAGGACACATCTTATCTAAAAGACATGACTTACCATTGCGGTGGCTGGTTGCACTCAAGAAATTCTCTTATCAGACTTTTGCTTTCTAAGAAGGCAATTTGGATGGGTATTTGAGATTTAAACTTTAGACTTTTGACAGTGGAAGAGATCAATTTTATAGTTTTTTTTTCAGAGGCACTAAAGCTCGACTAGAGGCATAAACATGATATTCCCTGCCTTGTTTCCCAACGAAACATCCCAAAAATGGGACAAAAACATAAATGACATTTTTGGGGATTGACATGGTGGTTTGCCAGGCCATGGTCTGGTCATGTGACGGGTCTCTACATTGGTATCAGAGCTTCCTCTCGATCCAGCCTTTGGCCACACCCCTTACCAAACCTTGTCTGAGCTGGCTTCTGTCCATACTCAAAGTCTCAAAGTTTCTCTGATGCTTTCTAGCAGGTCCTGGTCAACAAACCCTTGGCCATATCAATTTGAATTCCAGTGAAAAAAATAATAATGAGAACACCAAAATCAAAAAAAAATACTAGGTGTTGTAGGTTTGAAGAAAACCATAAATCAAGAATAAATTCAGTGGAAACAGAGAAAATTGATTGTATGTGGAACCAAAGAACATCGAAAAGGAAATTTACAAAAAGAGTGATGGGCCCATAACCCACACATCCCAGGTTTGCTATCAATATAGTTCCATTAAAAAATAAATTTACAAAAAGAGTGGTGGGCCCATAACCGACAAGTCCCAGCTTAGTTATCAATATAGAAGTCGACAGGGCACTTCATAGATAATTCGTTTAATGATGACACTGTTGTTGTCAGAAAAAAAAATTCAAAAGACCAAAATCAAAGTGTGTGTTTGTTATCAATATAGTCGTCAACAGGGCACTTCATAAATAATTCGTTTAATCGTGACACTATTGTTGTAAAAATAAAAATAAAAATGTGGAATAGATGTCAACCGGGAATCAATTGAAGCCAGCGTTGAGCAAACTGATACTTCGAATCAAATAAAAAAAAACATTATTACATCTTGAGAGAGCGACATAAGGTATACCGAAATTGTCGTCATTGAAAATAACCAGAATCGGTCACTTAACAAGACCCACCATCCACAAGAAACATGCAACTACTAAATCTCTGCTAAAAGATCCTAAATATCTGTTGAAGAATCTACTGTCTCAGCCGCACACTTTTCAAAACTCAAATTGCTAATTGTAATAACATTGTTTTATGGTGAAATTGGTATCCGCCACCCTATACTATATGCTCAAGAAAGAAGGTGAAAGATTAAGATTAAAAAAAGTAAACGATGAAGGGTGAAAATATGTAATTCCATTGTGATTTTAGTAACGAAAAGTGGTATTATAAACATAATACCAGTGTTACATAGGGACTCGACCCTCAAGGTCAGGGACGCACCTCCCTCGTTCCCTGTGCCCCGGGGGCTCAAGGGCTCCTGAGGAAACGTTTCCCAGCGTCCCCAAATCAGGAAACTCTTGGAAACTCACAAGGGGGCGCACCCCCTGTTTTGCAGCGCGCTCCAGTGAAGGGGGGCTCCCACACACCCCCTCCAGAAACTGAGGGGCTCCTAGACGCCCTCCACGATTTTCCCAATTTCAATTAAAAAACAAAATTTTAATTTTAACTGTTGTTTAGTCTCTATTTCAGGCTTAGTCTTTAGTAATTTACTATTTCACTATTTTAGCATGCAATATAATTGATTCAAGTTTTCAATTACAATGCCTGAAATTAGAAATATGAATATCAAGATTCAAATGACAAATTTGAAAATTATCATGATGAATTGTATAGCGTGTTTGTATTATTAATTTGCTATATTCTAATTTTTACATTGCACAACGATAAACTTAGTATTTACTATTTATTATTTACTTTTAGTAGTTTACGTGGGATGAATCATTGAATTGTTATTGCTGGGATTTAATAATTTATAATATTAATTTTTATTAAGACCTGGACGTGCCCCCGTCCCCCGAATTTCGCTAAAATTTGGGGGTGGTCTCCACACGTCCCCAATGTGTGTTTCCCCACTCCCGCGCCCCGGAAACTTGGGGGAACATTGCATAATACTAAGTTTTCGTTCAAGTAAATTTTAAAATTCCATATATATCGCGAGAGTTACAATCTACATTCCAAGTTATAAAAGTTATTATTATGGGGGAAGAAGATTATATAGAGTACAGATCAAAGTTCTCAAATGTATATATATATATATATATATATATATTAAGTGTTTTATTAAAAATGAGGATATCAAAAAAGATATAAGTTTTATAATCAAGGTTTTTTGAAGAAAATAAAATGGAGTTTAATAATGAGAAAAATGGAAGATTCCCTAGTACTTGATTAAAATATGTGAATGCTCTATTAAAACTTAAAGGGATTTTTCAAGAAAATGATATTAACATGCCATTTGCCTGGAAGACGAGAAAAATTATATAAGTGTTGATATCGCCAATCAATTATTAATTCTAGAGTCAAATATCTTCAAAAATTAAAAAAAAACTTGGGGCGAAACAAAATATGAAGTTAAGGACATACAACTAACAATTTATTATTATAAATTCGTATCAAGATTCAATGTTACATCTATGTTTGATAAAGACTTTGACCTAATTCTTGGTTCAACTTGCCTAGAATCACTAAGTACATTCATTATAAACTTGGAGAAGAAGTTTCTAAAATTTCCGTATAAGAAAAAAAATAACATTGCAAGATGTTACTATGTGGGTCTAATAGTTAACAACATGTGTTTGCTCCTATGAGGTCATAGATTCAAATCTGGAGACGGGTAGGGTATGTACACTTTTGTAGACTTTAGCAGTTACATCGCTACATAGAAGGGGATCGTTTGTCCCACAAACAAGGGGGTCTCATACACTAAATTGGTGTCTGGCATGGTTGTGACCTTAAAAATAGATTAAGATTAAGATTAAGATGAAATGAGGCTCAACAGTACACTCATCAAAAGACCTTATGGATATATCAGAAGTAATCTTTCAAGACAGCCAGAAGTCAATACAATAGTTACAGGATCGACCGAAAAAAAGAGACAAGGTCATCATTGATGAAGATGAGGAAATTTCATGCCTAAGAAATCATAAACAAAAACTACTAGCAAAAATCATGAAGTCCAAGGAGAAGAAGCGGTATTTTCAAAAGTCAAAACAAGAGAATCAAGATCTTGTGAAGGAATTCAACAAGAAGTTATCGGAGAAAGATCAAGAAGCTTCGAGCAAATCAAAAAGAGTTGAAAAGCCAAAGAACAATGAAGAATTTTCATGCTTAAGGATTCATGATAAGAGTTTACTTACCCAGATGAATAAGTTAAAGAATGATAAGAAGTCAATGCAAGGGACACTAGAGCAACTTATCAATAAAGAACCAATAATCAATAAAGAAACAATGACTGATCTCGTTGAAATAAAGAAGTCATCCAAGGTAAAAATCGAGAAGGGCACCAATACAGATCCAATTGAAATCGTACCTACCAATAAATCACCAGAAGCATCAAAAGACGAAGGTTTTCAGAACATGACACCAGACACAAGCATACCCTATCGTCATCCTAACTATAAGGGTCGTCAATGAACTAATCGAAGAAAATAAATATACAACGTTAAATAGAGATCCTACTCTATTAACAAGAAATTCAAGTATGGAATCCTATCATCATAGAAGTCATTGCCAAATATAATTACAAAAGATTGAATTAGGGTGGTCTGACCCTTACACAATTCGGCAACTCTGCTCATCTCTCAAAAGTTCATATCGCCTTGTGTCCTCAACAATGATGAACTAAGAACGAAGAATCCTGAGAAGGAATTACAAGGAAAAACAAAGACATAACTTTTGTATGCTTTGAGCACAAAGCATTTTTAAAAGGGGAAGGCAATGTAACATATGTAATGATAATAAATAACATTAAAATAATAATTATAATAAATAATTTTATTTTATTTTTACCATGGGAACAGCAACCTCCCAAGGATATATCCAACAGCCCGCAAGTCAGATATACCAGAAACTTGTGACTTAGCAGGAGCCGAGACGTCCCGGTACCACATCCACGGAGGTGGGCACCTATCCCAGGGGTCGCCTACCCTTCTAGCCTTGTCACAACGGGCTATTAAGCATCCCTACCCCCCGCCGGTTTTGAACCTGTGACCTCCTCGGAGATAACACAAGCTCTTAACCAATAGGCCCACTCAGGTGCCTTAATTATAATAAATAATTATGATATTAATAATAAATAATAATTAGTGATTAATGATTAATGGAAGGACACATCTTATCTAAAAGACATGACCTGTTGAAAGGACATGACTTACAATTGTGACCACTCAATGCTATTAGTACACCGCCACATGGTCATTGTATATCATGCAAATTTTCTTAAAACTCAATCTTGAGCTACACAATATAATTTTAATTTTTATTACTGATAACCACAAATGAGTTTCTTCACAAGTAATGCAGCGAAAAATAAATACTGTGAAACATATAACAATAATCACACCAATAAAGACACCAATATTTTTGGATATGGAAACCCTCGGAAAAACCCAAGATGGGAAAACCAGTGCATCAGCCAGATAAGAAATTTTATTATGAAGATATAGAACAAGCACAATCCAAAAGATCAATTTACCCAACCTGACAAAATTGAACCTCTGCAAATCACTGAGAACGCCTCACAAATCTATATAGCCCTCTGCGTAGTTGTACAGCCCTGCTGTCAGTTGTACAGAATTCGTACGGTCTCTACGCCAATTGTACGGACGTGTTCAGTACGTCCCTTCTCACACGTGTGGGCTGTTGTACTGCTGTTGTACGGCCTCTGCAAATCAGTACAGCCTCCCTCTCAGCAAATGCATACGACCCTCTCCTCTACCTGATCACTCTGTCAATCCTCCGGAAGAATGCTCCTATGTCTTCTCTGCAAACTTCTTCCTCTAAATTATCTATATGTTTGTGTGTGTGTGTGTCCTCTCCACCAAATCAATCTCTTTTTAACTCAATGGCCAAGTGAAAACCCTAACTATCTCTATGGATCAATGGATGAGATCCCCCGGTGAGATCAATGGCCAAGATTAGATTAGCCATCACTTAAATTATATTTCACTTGAACTTCGGAAAAATGACTCCATTAAGCGAATAAATAAATAGATCACTTAATGTACTTTTCCTAAGTCTAAACTTTGGAAAATTACATTAATACATTTGGCTTCTAGTTTTATGTCTTCTAGCATGCAAGGACACATGCAATGATAGAAGACCTTCCTTGTTGCCACTTTCTAACACTCCCTCTCAACGAGGAAGGGATTCGATAGCAACCCCAACTTGTCTCTGAACTTCACAAAACTATGTCTGCAAAGTGCCTTGGTGAAAATGTCTGCCACCTGTTCATTTGTTTGAATATACTCCAACCGAATGGTTCCTTTATGTACACAGTCTCTCAAGAAGTGATATCGAATATCTATGTGTTTGCTCTAGTCATGGAACACTCAATTTTCAGATATCCTGATGCCACTCTAATTGTCACAGCAAACCACGGTAGCCTCTAGCTCACACTCGAATAACCCTGAAATCAACTTTCTCAGCCACATCCCCTCACATGCAACAAAACTGGCTGCCATGTACTCATCCTCTGCCGAGTTCAATGCAACTAACTTCTGCTTCCTGCTGAACCAAGAGACAACACCTGACCCAATGTTGAAACAGCAACCTGAAGTGCTCTTCTGGTCTTCTACACATTCTGCCCAGTCAACATCTATGAAACTTGTTAACTGTACACTCCCACTGCGCTCATAAACCAACGCATACTCCACTGTACCTCTAATGTAGCGAAGCACATGCTTCGCAGCCATCCAATGCACTCTTCAAGGGTTCACCATGAATTGACTCAAAGAGTTGACTGCAAAGCTAATGTCTAGTTGTGTGTTGACCAGATACATGAGCGATCCGATAAGTTGGCGATACAATGTAGGATCAAACCCCTCTGACCCTGATGCATCAATCTTCCTCCAGTTGGAAACTAGAGGTATGGACATGGGCTTGCAATCTTCCATCCTGAATCTCTTCAAGATCTCTATTGCATACTTCCCCTATCCAATGAAGAAGCACCCACCTCTCTACCAAACCTCCAAACCTAGGAAGTAATGCATCAACCCAAGGTCTTTCATCTCAAACTCAATTGCAAGGTTGGACTTGCAGTCGTCAATCGACCTCTCATCTCCTGTAAGAAAGAGAGATCATCTACATACAAGACCAGTATGAGAGGTACCTCACCTGTCAAAAAGTACAAGTTATGGTCAGCCTCACTCCGTTGGAATCCCATCTCCCGTAGATAGTTGTAAATCCTCGAGTACCATGCCCGAGGTGGCTGCTTGAGCCCATAAAGAGATTTTTTCAACCTGCATACATGCGACTCCGTGTTCTCCACCTCGAAACCCTCTGGTTGCTCTATAAAATCCTCTTCTTTTATGACTCTGTTGAGAAAGGCAGTCTTCACTTCCATCTGACAAACGTGTCAACCCATCTCTACTGCTAATGAGATAATAGTCTGAATAGAAGAATATATGGCGATAGGGGCAAAGGTCTCCTCATAGTCAATACCTTCCTTCTGCAAATACCCCTTTACCATGAAGCGTGCCTTGTACTTCTCCACGCTTTCGTTTGCTGCATGCTTTACCTTGTAGATCCATCTGGATCCAACCACCCATTTTCCCTCTGGCCTTGACACAACCTCCCATACCTGGTTTTTCATAATGGAGTCATACTCCTCAACCATAGCCTCTTGCCACAAATCATGTTGTGTAGCTTCCTCGAAACTGGAAGGTTCGGAGTTAATCAACTCCGCCATCAATGACATATAGCTAAGTCTGTCTAGTGGTTTGCTCCTCCTCATGGAACTATGTGGAAGAGTCACCTGCCTGGAATCCTGAATTGTGAACCTAAACCACTTAGGTCGTGGCCTAGTGTCTACCTGCTTCGGCTGCTGGATACCCACCTCCTGTTGCGACTCATCCTCCAATTCAATGACCAAAGGATCCTGTCCACCTGACTCCCTCTAACTATCAAAACCCGTGTCCTGTTTTTGTACCTTTACATGTACTTGTGGCTCCTCCAACTTGACCCCCAAGTCCTGTGCTGGCAGCTCCTCTGTTGGTAAGTCCATAGATCTTCGAAAGGATATGTCCTCATCAAAATGGGCATCCCTGCTCACAATGATCCTCTTGCAAGCTGGAATATATACTCTGTATCTAAGTCACCTGGTTCGAATTCATGTTCGAGTTTGGCCACTTTGAAATTCGGCATTAGAAATTTTGGTGATAAAAATCAGCATTAAATTCGAGACTATAAAATTTTAAAACAATAAAAAATACATCATTATTTTTAAAAAAAATTAATATGCTCATTAAAACACATTAAAAATAAACTTTACAAAATGAAATTAATTACTACAGTCTATACCATCATTAATAGAACGAATTTGCCACAACCCACTACAATTTGCTCATTAAAAAATACCTCAAAAAATTTCTAAAATTTTTAAATTAATAAAAATTCATCAACATTTTGATATTCATTAAACACATCATAAAAATTAAACTATTTACTATACCATCGTTAGTTGAACAAGTGAACCACGAACCCACAAAACAGTTTATTCATTTTGCACAAGCCTACAAAACCAATTTGCCACGAATCGATTTATCACGTGAACCATGGAACAATTTTTTTGGTTTCAATTTGACAAGCCACCGTCAACTGCAAGATCTGTAGCTATTCCGGTCAAGGGCGTCAAGTGAGCCATGAAGCACAAAATCACGTATTTTCAATTCTCTTAACATCAAGTGAATTATTTCTCTCGCATATTTTTATTTCTCTCATTTTACTCATTTTCGATGGAGAGAGAGCCACCATCAAACTCGTAATCCGTATAGGCGGGGCACCCTTTATTCCCCCAAATTTATCCCCACGGCATTCGACCGCGAAGCATACTGGGTCAGATTTGTTGTGGTAGACTGGGAGGGGTCGACCGGAAGATCTGCAGTAGTTCCGGTCAAGGACATTAACCGACAGCAAAGCACAGACTCATGCATTTTTATTTCTCTCAGCTTCAGGCAAATTAACGACGGGAGGTGCATGCAAGGATAAGGAAAATACATATTTGTTGTTCCTAACTCAACATATGAACATAAATTGCATGCTCACCTGCTAGGGTTAGATTTTAACGATAAAATACAACAAATTTTAATGATTGAATTCGTACTCTAACAAAATTCGACATATTTCGATTTTCATGCTTTAAAATCGGTGAATGCGGTGACTTAGCTCTGTATGCCTTAGAAGTTTCTTTGTAACCAAGAAGTAACCCCTTCTCCCTAGAAGGGTCCAACTTCTTCTTAGTGTCAACCTGAACGTGACAATAGCAGACACTGCCAAATATGCATAAATGACTCACATCTTTTCTAGTGCTTGTGAAGACCTCCTCGGGTGCCTTCCTCCCCAAAGTTGTGTGGGGACACCTGTTCTGAATGTAAACTGTGGTTCTGTATGCCTCAGCCCATAGGAATAGTGGCAATCCCTCATCAAATAGCATGGCCTCGGTTGCTCCTACCAATGTCCTGTCCTTTCTCTCAGCCACTCCATTCTACTACGAGGTATGAGGAACAGTGTGTTCCTTCTTGATCCCCTCCGATAAACAATACTCCAAGAACTCATTGAAGGTATACTCACCCCTGTTGTCTGTCCTCAATACTTGAATCTTCCTTCCTGTCTAGTTTTCCACGAGAGTCTTGAACTCCTGAAACTACTCAAAGACCTCTAACTTGGCCTTTAGGAAATAGATCCAGGTCTTCCTGTCAAACCCTAGATCTAAAACTCTAGGTTTGTGTCTTCAATAGATCTGCCCTCGATCTATCAATACCATTGTTATTTCTCAGATTAGCTCAACAGAGCTCTGATACCATGTAAATTTCCTTAAAACTCAATCTTGAGCTACACAGTTTAATTTTAATTTTTATTACTGATAACCACAAATGAGTTTCTTCACAAGTGTACCTGTCAAACCCTAGATCTAAAACTCTAGGTTTTTGTCTTCAATAGATTTGTCCCTGATCTATCAATACTACTGTTATTTCTCATATTAGGTCAACAGAGCTCTGATACCATGTAAATTTCCTTAAAACTCAATCTTGAGCTACACAGTATAATTTTAATTTTTATTACTGATAACCACAAATGAGTTTCTTCACAGGTAATGTAGTGGAAAAATAATACTGAGAAACATATAACAACAATCACACCAATAAAGACACCAATATTTTTTGGTATGGAAACCCCCAAAAAAACCCAAGATGGGAAAACCAGTGCAGCAGTCAGATAAGAAATTTTATTATGAAGATATAGAACAAGTACAATCCAGAATATCGATTTACCCAACTTGGCAAAATTGAACCTCTGCAAATTACTAAGAACACCCCACAAATCTGTACAACCTTGCTGTCAACTGTACATAATCTGTACGATCTCTATGCCAGCTGTACGGACGGGTTTCGTACGGCCCTGCTCACACATGCGATTTGTTGTATGACTATTGTATGGCCTCTACAAATCAGTACGGCCTCCCTCTCAGCGAATGCGTACGACACTCTCCTCTACCTGATCACTTTGTCAATCCTCCGGAAGAATGCTCCTCTATCTTCTCTGCAAACTTCTTCCTCTAACTTCTCTATATGTTTGTTTGTGTGTGTCCTCTCCACCAAATCAATCTACTTTTAAATCAATGCCCAAGCGAAAACCCTAACTCTCACTATGGATTAGTGGACGAAATACTCTTGTGAGATCAATGGCCAAGATTAGATTAGCCATCACTTGAATTATATTTCACTTGAACTTTATAAAAGTGACTCCATTAAGTCAATTAATAAATAGATCACTTGATGTATTTTTCCTAAGTCTAAACATTGGAAAATTACATTAATACATTTGGCTTCTAGTTTTATGTCTTCTAGCATGTAAGGACACGTGCAATGATAGAAGACCTTCCTTGTTGCCACTTTCTAACATATCATTCATCATTTATGAACAAAATGACAACGACCTCTAACTCTCACTAAATGACGTACTCTCTCACACTCACTCAAACATAAAAGCAATGGGATGAAAGTGTTTAGGACTCAAGCAAATAATGGAGGATAAACCCTTGCTGCCTCTCCAACTCTTATAGACAAAGCTTGGGAGTGTAATTAGAATCTGTGAATAAAATAGATAAAAAAGGGGAAGGCTCGATAAAACAATCCTCAAGTAGGGTTCTTGAGATAGAGGAGGAAATTACTAAAAATAAGCACGAACCATGCTCACAATAGCCTCCAAGTGAAATGTTCCATTTCAAGAGGGAAGTTTGCACACATGCATGCCAGAAATAACCCTAAAGGTGCACCCTCCTAGGAATTTAACACTGATGAAAATAGAACATGTCCTTGCCTAAAAAAAGATGGAGTAGGTGCCAAGAAACATCCAAGAATAAACCCTCCTCCATCAAGAATAGATTCTCGTAAAGATAGCACAAGGATCTATTCACAATAGAACTAATAAGGCACCTCCTTGCATGAATCAATGGCCAATCCTTATCCATAAGTTAGAGCGCACTTCTCTAGAGCCAAAATTAGGCATGACAAGGGCTAAAAAAGTGTATAGGTGACCTCCTCATGAAGTGCACCCTAGGAGTCCATGAATAGATAATTTCCAGCTCAAGAAAACTCCAATAAAGTATAGTGGAACTGAAGTGAACTACATGTCCAAGAATAACAAGTCAAGCCCAAGGTAGGGCACACTTCTCTAGGCCAAGCATAGTAAGTGTAATGCCCACAAAACTATTAAGAATAAATCCTTTTGCAATGCGCCCTAGGTCCAACTCAAAAATAGATATGCGTGAAGTGTTGACCAAGGCAAGTAGGGCCTTCCTCCCAATGTTCCATATCTCCCTGAACAAAATGTCCACCTCAAGTGGTACCCACCATAGAACCTTCTATAATATTCCAAGAAGATCAAGACCCCATACAACTAACCAAAATCAAAACTTCCTGGAATGGCTTGAAATTTGACTCCGTGCTATAGGGAATGATGTCCCCTCGTCGAGCCCTCAACAACCTCCCTAAGTGCACAAAACATGGGGACTCCTTTATCCATTGCCTTGAGGATTTGGTCTAGTGGAAAATGGCAAATTGCATTCAAATTCAAGCCTCATCTTTGATGTTTTCAATACTCAAAGGTTTTCAGAGTTAACCAAATTCTCTATCTTTTTTAGTCTTTGTCAATGTTTGAAAGCTTTTCCTTTGAAGGACCCTCTTTGTGATGACTTTTTACCCCGATTCTCAATCGGGCATCTTTTTACTAATTCTTTGAATTTTACAAATCGATATTCAAATCAGCCTTCATTTTTAAATCTAGACCTTTTATCTTTAGACTCTTACTTTTGATTCTATGATGAGCCTCAATCCTTAAATTAGTCTACTCTTTGTTTCTTTTCACTTAATTTTTTTCACCTTGCGAAGTTTCAACGCAATTCCCTAATTGATCCCAAATTCTTAACCATGCCCTTCCATCAATTTGAATTTTTGCTTTATTCTCGATGACAAAATCAAGTCCCATTTCTTAATCAAACCCCTTTTCTTTCCCATGTTCAATTTTCTCCTCGTTGATTTTCAAATCAATCCCGATCTATTAATCAAGCCATTATTTCATCCTACCTTTCGAGTTTCGACCCCCAAATCATTAATTGAGCACAATGTCCAAATAGAGCCCTTTTGCCCCTTCTAGATGATTGGCCTAGTTTACAAATTGGCCCTTATTTTTCAAGCATGGTTTTAAAACTCGAACAACTCACTCAAACTCGACCAAGTTGACCCCCAACCGATTCAACCCGACCTCCAAATGGTTTCAGGTGGCAAGTTCAGTACTTGACCAAGTCACTATAGACAGAGCATGACCTGGAAAACCACCATGTCAATCCCAAAAAGGCCATTTCTGTTTTTGTCCCAATTTTGGATTGTTTCCTTAAAAAACAAGGCATGGAATGTCATGTTTATGCCTCTAACCGAGCTTTAGTGCCCCTGGAAAGAAAAACTATAAAATTTATCTCTTCCACTGTTGAAAAGTCCAAACTTTAAATCTCAAATAACCATCCAAATTGCCTTCTCAGAAAGCAAAAGTCTAATAAGAGAACTTCCTGAGTGCAACCAAGCACCACAATACAATTGTGAAAACTCATTATGTTCATGCATCCTCTTTTCAACATTGTTTCCGCCTCCTATGCACCTAAGGGAAAAACACAACAAAAATCTTCAAGTTGTTGGATGCATCCTTGGCGGAAAGTCTCGAATCAAGTACTGTCACTTGATCCTGACTCCTCCGTTTAGGATCAACTCCTTACGAAGCCAAGGGGGGTAGTCCCTACAAAAAGAGTTTCTAAGGCTCTTACATTTATTAGCTATGGATGAAATATTGTTATTTAGGAGTTTTGGAATTACATTACTGATCAAGACAATTGCAAAATTAACTTAGACAGCATACATTAATAAAATAGTCACGACATTTAAAAGATATTTTAACTGAATAAAGCAAATAGTAGAAATTATAGACCAGTATCGTGGAGTCAAAGCAAATGTTGTTGGTCAAAGCGAAATGTGTACAGTGTCGTGGATTCAAAGCGAATGTGTTCTTGGTCAGTTTTATTATTAAAAGATTAATTGATTAATTGGGGAAAGGGGATTCCCTATATACCGAATGGTACTGGGAACGAGTCCAGATTTTGGGAAAAGTGGCTCCACATGGGAAAATGTGGGCTAGATGGAGTCGTGGGGGGGGGTGTTCAACACTACACCAAGAAGGATGTAGCCTAACGAGGGCCCATGGTCGCTTTCTAGTTGCTCACGCTTTCCCTAAAGAATTTGCTCACTATTCACCAAATTCATTCTACGTCGGATTTTCGTAATGTTTAAGGGTGGTTAATTTTATTAAGATGAGTTGCTTAATTAAATGTTGAGATTTAGGTAGTGTTACAGATCCATTTCTGATTTCCCAACGATCAGGCAAGCCTGTAGAGGGAAAAATGATAGGCGGACTGAAACAAATACGTTTGTTCCACTTTAAATTGTAAAGTAAGCAATGAAAGAGTGTTTGCTAATTACTACACTATGACTTTATTTTCCCTTTCGGTACTTGGAGAAATCATGGTGGGTTAGTGTTCTTTACAAAAATAATAAATTTAAAGCAACTTTTAACTAAAATCACTTATAAAAAGTATACAACTATCAAGACAAATTGTGTGCTTGTGTTAATTAAAAACTACAAGAAAAACAGAAAAAAAATCACTCCACGAAAAGAGAAACTGTGAATCCCCCAGGAGGGATGGGGTGTGGGCATTGTGTATCCCACTTGCTCTTTTATTAGAAGTTGTTACAAGATCAGAAATGATTGTGATCCTTTGAAAAAAAGGATCACTAAGCTTAAAATTTGTTGGAGAAAATTATTAGAAGGTAGGAGTGTCCAAGGTGCTCCGGATGGTTGAAAAGTTCAAATTTTCGCCAGAGTTTCCTCCTAATTGTTCATCAATGCTGCAAAAACAGCAAGCTATTAGTGATGAAAGAAGCCCAAAAACATTTTTAAAGTGTCTTTGGACAGCCTTTAAAAAATTACAATAAAATTGACTAAGTTAAGTTATGAGTAAAGCAAGTAAAGGAACCAAGGAAAGCAAGTTTCCTTGGGATCTTGGCTTTCCTGTTGGGGCAGTCAATTGAAGCACTTTAAAATTTGTTGATATTCAATTAAAAATCAACAAACTAACTCCTACTTTAACTCTAAAAGTTTTACGATTCAATAACTTTAAAAAGTAAGAAGCTAGCTTAAATTAGATCTATGAAAATATGCTTTAAAATCAAGATCTAATTATGTATATTATATCTGAAATAAATTTAACTTTTAAAAGAGAATTAGATCTTAAAGGTAAGAGAACCATTAACCAAAACAATTTAAGATTTTAAAAAGGTAGAAGAAACAGGAACCAAGCCCTGGAGGACCAAGAATGCCTGCAACACAACAAAGATTTAAATGAAAGCAAGACCAATACTGAAGGTGGATGAGGACGCAGCTCAGCTCAACCTCTTCCTTCAATTTCATATCTTGTGTTGTCACAAACACTTGCAGAGAAAGATCAAATCCAGAATGTATAATTAAAAGAGATTACAAGGGCATTAGTACAACTGAATACACCTGTTGCTTCAATATCTCTAAATAATCAAACATTAATAAAGCAAATCAATAATATGAATGCTTACTCTATGCGCACAAAGGCCTACTAAGCTAGATCAATCCACAACTACTACAAATGAAATATGATTAGCCAGATATTACCTCAAAACATCAACAAAAAAGCACATCCAACAGGACAATTGCACAGCATCTGCCCTCCAAAACCTTCAAAAATATTTCATTGACAAATGATCAAATGATCAAAGAAGAATTACAAGAGCAGAGGTTCAATGCTTCTTTCTCCCAAATAATGGAGCAATCGGTTGCTTATATAGAAAAATATGACCAAGGGGGGGGTGCACACTTGCCCAAGAGAGAGCGCTTTCCTTAAGTTGGCATGAGATGGATATGGGTTGGCTAAAGGATAGCAACGGCAATAAATATGCCAACTTCCAATTCATAACTCAACACTTGCTACTATCCTCACAAATTTCCATTTTTTTTCTTGAGAGATGCGCTCCACTTGCTTTTGCAAAATCGACTTGCATTTATTTGCCGAGAAAAACACTCCAAAGTATTTTAGAAACCTTAGGAATGTTTCCACTTTACTTTGCCAAATCAGAAAATTCACTTTCAGCATGTTTCTTTTATTTTATGAGTTGCCGAGTTTTTCACTTTATCCATTTTTTTGGTCTTTTTTACCATTTTCAATTAATAATTAATTTTGAAGAAAGTGATTACTTGAAAACTTAAGAAAGTGGATTTAGGGATTAAGTGGGTTAGAAAACGAGCACCCCCATGCCTAATTCCTCCTCCTAACCACACTTTTATATCTTAGTGAATATTTTTAATTAAAACAAGCATGCTTTTTATGGAAAAATTAAAATTTCCGAAATAATAAAAACACCTAGGGGGACTTAGTACATGTTCATATGACTCTAAAATAATGATTAGCATGGTAATATACATTAAGACCTAGGTTTTAATAACCTTCCAAGACATAACCACCAAGACACTTACTCTAGCTTTGGAGGAGCGAGTGAAAAACTTGAAAATTATAAGTCATTAAAAAACAATATATAATTCTCAAGGAAAAAACACCCTAAAGTAAAGTATTCATGGCTAAGTCCTAGGAAAGCCAAACCTTTAACATAAATTCATCATGCTAAGTCATTTTATTACAATTCCTCGCAGGGTATGAAGATGTAAAAAAAAATTAAAAAGAAGGGCCACTTATTGGCCTTATGGACTTCTGAACTTTAATAATGAACAATTGGATTGTTCAAGCCCTTGGCGGCTCACTAGAAATCCACCTAAGCACAACTTAGTGGATAACAAACATCAAGTAACAAGATCACCATTGGCTTACAATGTTTGCTAGCCACCTAATAAAATACTTATATGCAGCAATCTTTTTTTAATTTTGCAAGCTAATATTGGCAAGCATATGAACACTACGACATAAAAACAATTCATGAGAATGACTTACAGGAATTCAGCAGAAGAAGATATATTATTGTTTGTAGGGGCTCTCTATTAGCACATAACACTGTATTTACAAAGTAAAAATGACCATATCTTAAAGTTAAAGGACATTCTATAATATATTACATCATGTTAAAATCTTGTAATCTGAATGCCTTCCTTATATATATTTAGACATCCAACCTGTTATCATTTTATAGTAACTCTTTATGATTCCCACCATAATCTGTCATATATTGACATCTCATACCAGTTAATCCAGAACAAACCTTAAAGCTAACATGGAACTAGTGTCTATGAATTTGGTAATTTGCACTCCAACTGAGAATCAAACAAATTAGTTTTATCATAATTAGTTAAAATAACACTTGAATTAGTACAACTCCAGTGCAGAGCGACAACCAACAAATAATAATAAATATCAGAATAAAGAAAGTGACAAATTATAGCAGGTCGAGTCATGGTTTGGAATCTTTAAAATAACTTTTTTCATTAAAACTTTAATAGTTTATGTAAATCGAATCATTTAATTCAAAACGGTTTGAGTCATGGCCAAGTCTGAGTTTTAAAACATTGTTTTCAGGTATTTCAAACTTCCAAGTGTTACAGCTTGAACTAGCATATATAGTTAAAGCCCCAAAGAACAAGGCTAGCCCAACCATAACCTAGAGGTGTTATCCATTGTCCCCTCGATAACCACCTCTCTGCACTTCCATTGGCTCTTCTCCAACGTGAAGGGGGCTTCCCTAGATACAATTGTTAGGCTATGGAAATAAGGACACAAGGTGATTTCGAAGAGTTAGCCTTAGCAAAACTTGAGATCTTCTTTTGTAGTATAGTTGATGGGAGGATTTTGGAGACTAGTGCCAATCCCCAGGGCATATGGAGTTTCGAGGTGATTCCCCTTGGGCCTTGTTTGTAAATGTTTGACTGGAACCTCTACAAAGCAAAACAAGTTCCTACCCCAAAACTATCCAGGA
Source organism: Pseudotsuga menziesii (assembly GCA_001517045.1). Lineage (NCBI taxonomy): Eukaryota > Viridiplantae > Streptophyta > Pinopsida > Pinales > Pinaceae > Pseudotsuga > Pseudotsuga menziesii. The sequence goes on from LPNX010621957.1 coordinate 1,055,039, forward strand.
TTAATGAAATTTTCCACCAAGGGAGGGTGGCTCTTTGGCACACACAAACAACCTAAGTCACATGACACGAGGACACAGGACACGGAGGACACGAAAATACGAGTATTCGACACGAGACACGACAACCCCGAAAATAGGACACGGGGTACACGTTTTATATATAAATATTAAAAAATTATATATATATATATATTAAAAAAATACATAGAGATCTACATTTTTTAGAGACTAAAAGTATATCAATGTACATCAATCATAATATCATTCAATTGAAATTTGACAATGATGAATCAATAAAAAAATTATCAATGAACCATGAATTTTGAACCATAAACTGCATATTTGATATTTCTGATTAAACCACAAAAATCAAAATGTATTACATAGATATCGAGAGAGTGGCACAAAGAAATATAAAATAGAGTAGATACTACTTAGTACTAAGTCTACATAACTACTAGATACAAAATGAAAATACTAAATAGCCACAGGGAAGAATATGATTGCTCATCAATGGTACTAGCCACTGTCAATCATCCTCCTGCTCCTCCATGTCAAAATTAACATTACTGCCATAACTCTTTCCTCTATCCTCCTCCTCCTCTATACCCTTTTTTACAAGACTCATGTCTAGAAATCAGGACACGTTCCTGGCACGTGTCCGACACGTGTTGGAAAGTGTCCAGATTTCAGGACACGAAAATTTTGGTGTCGGACACGTATTAGGGCAAGTGTCATGTCCGACACGTGGAATACGGGACACAGGCCCTATTTTGAAGTGTCTTGGCATATACAAACTTGATTCATAGGCCCAGACAAGCCACAAATCTAAACCACAAAATAAACAAGATTATTCCATGTGAGCAAATTTACTCTTTAAGTGAACTAGGTTAAAGATCTTACAATGATAAAAAAAATACATGTTACCTCAATATTCAGCAATCAAGTAAAACCCAAGAAAATAAAACCATTTCAAGTCAAAAATGCTCCATAAAAGATGTAACAGTTAGGCACCAAAAGAGAGAGAATTCTCACCATCCAACCATGAGTTTAAATGAGTGGCACTCTTTACATAGGATAGTAGCCTAACTTCCTTTACAATAAAATATTCATTCATCCTTTAGATCTAGCCTAGGGTGGGGTAAAACACAACAAAAAGCCCACTAAATAGCTAACTCCTAACAATTTCCATTAAAATAATGATCAATTACCACTTGTACAATAAATGAGATTCATAAGGCCCCAAAGAAAGGGGCGCCTCCACCAAGAGAGGGAACCAAACCAAAAGATGTCTACATCAAGCCTCCAAATGCTCCTTCAAAAAGGGGTAGGCTCCATCAAGAATGTCCTCAAATCAACAAACTAGGTCCCAAGCCACCTAGTGATGTCTGCAAAGTAACTCAATCAAGCCTTCACATGGCAATCCATCAAACAAATATGACCTCATGCAACCAATCTTGGAACTAGCCCCATAAAGTAGGCTCTAAGTAACCCTCTAAAAGGCATGACATCATTCAGAAGACATGGATCCAATTCCATAGAATAATCCAATGAGATGTCTTTCAAAGCTAGCACCCCCAAAGAAAATGACCCAAGATGCATGAGTGAAGGAGCAAAAGGTCTCCAAAGCTAGCACTGCAAAGGAAGATGGCCTAAAGAACACTAATGGTGACCCAAGATGCATGAAAGAAGGAGCAAAAGGCCTCGAAAGCTAGCACTCCAAAGAAAGATGGCCTAAAGAACATCAAAGGTCAACACCAAATGTGAAGTAAACTCCTCAACCACTCAAACCAAGCTGGACATGGCCCAAGAAACCACCAAATATTCAAGGATCAGTCTCCTCCAAGTGAATGCTAGGCAAAAGAAGAGGCCTAAGTCCTAGGGCCTTGACCCCAGATTTCTTCCAAGGTGCCAATGATCTTGAAGAAGGGATCAAGAAGTCTCAATGAAGTGCCTCCAAAGGGTGACATTTTTCACAAATGCCATGCCAAAGCATCTCTAAAGTGTACAGAACCCTTCCAAATTTATTTTAACAAGCAACCATTCAAAGGTTGAGAACCATCTTCTATAAACAGTCATGGAAAACCCTTCCAAGTGGGATGGCTTTCTTTAAGAGAAATGGGATCAATCTGTTGTTGCACAAGATAGTGCCCTTCCTTCATTAGTTCACCATAGAATCATACTTGTTGTTGCCTCAATATGTTGTTTAGGAGGTCAAAAAGTGCCAAAGGTGTTGGTTTAAGGGGTTTTATTCCCTCAGTCTTGCACAAAATTGTGCCCATATCAAAGAAGTGCTCCTTTGCAAATGTGTCTTGCACACAGACCTGCCAACAATGGGATATTCCTTATTGTTTCAATTCGTAGCATTGCTCAGAAGTGCCCAGAGATCAAGGTTACAAAAACCGAACCAGTCGACCCTCAGAACCCGAACCGATCAAAAACCGGGTAAAAAACCGAATCATAAAACTGGTCCACCAAAAATACATAAAATATTCAAAATTTAATTTTTTTTTAAATATTCATGTGTATCCATGTGAGTTCAAACCATTATACACAAAATATGCAAAGTTTCTCATGTATAGAGCATATAAGAGTTCATAGAACCAAAATAGCACTTAACATCAGGTGCAATCCATATCTGTATCAAAAACATCAACAAAAAGGCTCTAAATGGCCTATACAAAAGACTAGAGTCAAAGACAAAACAATCTAATCATTAGAATCGTCTGAATCCTCAGGATCAGACTCATCAGAGGCCTCAAACTCAGACTCTGAGCCATCATCTACATCTTGATCCTCAATATGGGGTGCCTGAGCTTGGGACACCTGACTTGACTCCCCTGGTCCAGAAGGCACATGTCCAACATCAACTCCCACATCTTGTTGTTGTGGAAGTGGGTCCAAATCTAGCCATGAGAGGTCTTCATTGTCAAATGCTGCTAGTTGAGTCTCCATAACCCAATCTGATGACGCATCACCATCATCTAAGAATATGGAACACGATTCAGGGGTCTTGTTCTGCAATTGGTTGCGCTTCAACCTAAGGTTGTACTGAACAAATACCATATCATTCAACCATTTTTGCTCTAAACGGTTGCGCTTCTTGGTGTGTATAGGCTCAAAAACACTCCAATTGCGTTCACAACCAAAAGCACTGCATGTTTGCCGCAATATTCAAACTGCAAACTTTTGCAAATCAGCGCATTGGCTGCCAAATTGTTGCCACCAATATGCTGCATGTAACAACAAATAAAAATTAGAAAATGAATTTAGGCACAAGGACCTTTTGATCTACCTGGAGGATCTTTTGATCTACCTCGTATGGTTGTAGCCAGGCCGAAGATACCAAGACTCTCATTGAAATGCAAGAGCTTCTTGTGTATTTCATCTTGTTTATTGGGATCAGAGACCATGCGCTCAATGCATTTATATAATCCTTCTTTTACCTCCCCATCTGCTTCAAAATCTTGTGTAATGGTACCTTTAGAATATTCAAGACAAAAAAGATGATCATGTTAAAAAAAGGATAAACTTTTGCAATTAAAAATTAGTAATATAACTTAAAAACTTTGAAATTAGTTACCTTGGATTCAAGTAATAGCCTGCAGCATGTAAAGGACGATGAAGTTGTTTGTTCCATCGTTCATCAATGATTTTCCACATATGAAGATATTTTTGTCTTTTGCCCTCATATGCTTCCTTATTACCTCCTTGCCTTGATCCATGGCCTCATAAATAAACCCCATTGTTGCTTTATCACCATCCACCATTCTTAGGACTTTCACAAGAGGCTGGCTAAAAAGTACAATCTCCTCTGCCTTTTTCCAAAATGCTTTCTCATAGACTTTATCAACAATGTCTTTTCCATCATCCTTCTTGCTCCATTGAGATGCATTCCACTCATCACAAGAGAACATCTTCCTCACGTTGGCCTTTTGCTCAATCAAGGACTGCAATGTAAGGAAATTTGTTGCAAAACTTGTGATAGTTGGCCTGACAAGCTTTTTTCCACCAGTGCATTTTCTCATAAGAGTCAAAACCCATGAGTGGTTGTAAATGGATCTTGTGATAGATTTTGCTTGTTCCACACCATTTCTCGCCCACTTAATCTTCCCAATATCCTCAAGCATGAGGTCCAAACAAGGGGTGGCACATGGAGTACACCAAATGGTGGGATGTTTGTCCTCTAACAACTTTCCAGCTGCAACATAGTTGGAGGCATTGTCTGTGATAACCTACACTACATTTTCAACCCCTACCTCCTCAACTACGTCATCCAAAAGACGAAATAGTAAATGTGAATCCTTCACTTGATCAGATGCATCCACTGATCTAAGGAACACAATCCCTTTTGGGAAAGCAACTTGGAAGTTAAGAATGGTGCGACCTCTTGCATCAGTCTATCCATTAGACATGATTGTGCACCCTATTTTAGTCCATGAGTTTTTGAACTCTTTGAGGTATTCTTGTACCCTTTGTACTTCATTTTTCAAAAGTGGCCCCCTAATATCCTTAGCCAGGGCGCTTGAAGGATGGACCACATGAAGGCTGGACTACTACCAACACCACCAACTACAACATTTTCTTCCGTAGGAAAGGTATAAGGATCATGGGCAGGGTTAGGAAAACTAGAGGATTCTTCAAAACTAGGGTTTCTCTCAAGAAAATCAGAGCTACAACTTCTCCCTATCTCTCTTTGCACCCTCTTGTTTTTGGATTTTTCAACTTGGTAAGATTCAAGAAGACCAAGCATCTCAACTCTCAAGTCATCAGGGACTTTAAGGCATGGTCTTACATTCCCCCTTGTACCAGCTAAGTGTTGTTTCATCCTATTTATACCTCCCCCCCCCCAACCTCCTTCTGGCAATAGTTACACACAATTTTTCCCTCGACTAATTGACAATGTACCAAGGCAGCATCTTTTCTATCTTTCGGAGCCATGGCAAGCAATATAAATCTGCAAATTAAAACCCTATTTTTTTAATTCTATGAAAAAAAACGACGCTATCAAATTCTAAAGAGACTATTCCATATAAAATTAAATGAATACAATGCACATTTAGAGCCTTTTTACATACCTTGAAGAGCGCCTCCAAATATGCTCCAAATCTGATGCAAATGTCTCCAAAGAGATTCAGCCCACAAATTCTCCAAAATACTCCTTCAATCTCCTCTTCCAATCAGCCTAGGAACCAGCTCTAAGACCCTTAACAATCAGCACAATCAAACTTCAAAGGTCTGAAGACACTCAAGCACATACTCGAAAACACTCAAATGAATAGTGTGAGTGAAAGAGAGGGGGTGGGGGTCTTTGTATAGGTTCATGAGGTGTTTTTAGGATGTCCAGATACATCCCCCCCAGCCAACATTCTAAAAATTAAAAAAAATCGATTTTTTGAGCCTTCGTACGGCTCCATACGGACCGGCCGGTTTTCTGAGAAAACCAGTTTTGGATTGGTTCGGTATCGAACCGGCCCAAAACGGTTCAAGGGTCCGGTTCGGACCGGAAACCCTACAGAACCGGGTTGACCGGTCGGTGTTGCCGGTTCCGGTCCGGTTCTGGTAACGTTACCAGAGATTGATTTATTGCTAATCATAGGTGAAATCTGTAAATTTTCTTTTAATATTCAACTAGGGCTAAACAGTGCATTCAAAATATTTACTGATTGAAAATTTTCAAACCCCAACCCGGTTTCAAGTTCAGATCACTGCATATGGTTTAATGCCCAACCCCAATATGCATGTACATTTAAAAAATTAAAAATTTTCACTGAAAACTTAGAAACACTTGAGATTCTTTCAACTTTATAAACTCAGAAAATTTCTAACAGCCAAATTTTCGAATACAGAAAATTAAATCAGCCACTCATGAAATTTTTAAAGACTCAGATTTTTGACCAAAATGGTCCAGGAAAAAACCCCTAAGGGAAAACCTGTTCTGGAGAGAGATATTTTTATTATTTCAGGCAAACTTTAAATAAAAATACAGCGGTACTTATCTTCACCAAATGCCTTGGTAAACGTGCCAATCAATCCCTGAATGGCTTGCTGAAATTTCAAAATTTATTCTTCTTGAACCACGTGCCAGAAAAACAGCCTAGCAAAATTCTGCACATAGTCTGCCTCGAAAAACGTGTCGTACGACCAATTCCGTACGGACTGTACGGATCCGTACGGCTGTACAAACAGAAGAATAAAAAAAAATTGAAATTTTTTTTTCAGAAATCACCTCGAAAAACGTGCTGAAAAAATCTACCATCAAAACTGCAAATTCTGCCCTAAAAAACATCCTGTTTGCCTTGCTGAAATTGCTGAAATAAAAGAATGATTCTTCCTTGGTTTTTGTGCCTCTGAAACCTGCAGAATTCTCCTTCTCTCTCCTTCTCTTTCTCTGGAAATGAAATCACTTCAAACCCTTGCTCTCTCCTTTCTCAAAAATCTCTCTTGTGAAAGTGAACAATAGATTCGGTTTGCCTCTCCCCAAGACTTTTTGTTCATGGTAACTTCCTCTTTCAATCCAATGGTCTAGATTAGATTGGATTGAGAGTTCACAATAAATGCTCATTAAATAAATGATAAATGACATTTAGTGCACCTCATGTCATTTAATAAAGTGAAGACCCTTCTAATTAATCACTCACTTGACTTTATCATTAAATATGAAATTAGGATAAACCATGACTTAACTTTTAATAAAGTGACTTTAAAAATATAAAGTACTTCTCACTTTAATAATTTAAATGACTAGGGGTCACATTTTAAAGTGTTCTTGTCCACCCCAAGGCAACACAAGGTGAACAACACTTCCTTGGTAACTTTTCAACACTGATAACCACACATGAATATCTTTTACAGTATACAGCGGAATATAAAACTGAGAAATAACTCACAACATCACAACATAAAAATGAGAGTTATTTTGGGTATGGAAACCCCCGGAAAAACCCAAGATGGGAAAACCAGTGCAACAATCAGATATAGAATTTATTATGAGAAAATATGGAACGTTACAATCACTGCAAATTCACCCAAACTTGGCGAATCCAGTACCCGGCAGAAACAATGGGCAAATCCCAGCTAAACCTCAACACCTTCCTGTGTGAGTGTACAGCCCAACTATATGAAGCTCGGTGATCCTGTTGCTCGCTCCTCCGTCTTCCTAGCTAAATCCTTTGCCTGACTTTCTCTCCATGTTTGTATCCTGTCTCTATCAGAATAAAAGTGTGTGTGTCCTCTCCACCAATTGATCTCTCTTTTATAACTTTAGATAAAGCTAAAACCCTAATTTCAGTTTCACTTTAACTTGTGTTTCACTAAAGTTAATTTAGATCACTTTAATTTATTTTCCAAAGTAAGCTTAGGAAAAGTAAATTAAAAACAACTGGTTTCCTAATTTAAGTCTTCTGCATGCAGGAAGACCTTTCTTGTTGCTACTAGTTTAACAAAATCTTTCCCAGAGCTGGTCTTTATGGCTGTTTGTTGCTGCTACAGGCTACAAACAGGGTTTTATTGCTGGATTATGGACAAAATCTTCAACCAAAACTGAACAACCCGTGAAATAAGATAAGGTATAGGACTGTTGTTTATTGTTGTTGTTCTAGCCTCTAGGGCTCATAACACTCTCTGAAATACCCTAGAGTACCTAGAATGAGCCCAGATCCGCCCATCAAATAATGATGAGGTGACTATCATGTGCACAGAATGTTGATTTAGCCCATAATTGCGCCCATATTTTCTTTCCAATGTTGTTTGTTGCTTCTTAATGCACAAATCGCCCTTCCAAACTACCCTTGTAACACTTGATCACAGCCAAATCTGATATTTCATTGTGGAAATAAGAGATAAGACCAGCATTTGGCCTCTCTAAGGGTGGAAACGCAAGATTTATAAGGCCGCAATATGCAAATCAGTTTGTTCTCTACACCAAAGGCCACTTGGAACCCCAGATTTGTTAGAATTCTAAAGCCTTGATGGTAGCAAGAATTCTATAAACAAGCTAAGAATCTAAGCACACAATTAACCTCACTGGGAATTGCAGAGAATTAGCATAAGGAGAAGAAGAGGAATTAATGAACACACATTAATGAATGATCAATAAATGATAATTGATACTATTACATTGGTAATACATCCTTATAAAGGAGAATCAAGTTGATGGAAGACAACTCATTGCTAGCTCATAAATCAGACTTACTAAATATGATAAACCCCCATAGGTGTCTAAAGCACTTCCCAAATCAGACAAGGACCTCACGAATTAGCAAAAGCATGAGTGAGTTGTCAAGAGTGATGGAAAAACATGCTAATTTGGAATATGGAGAGAAAATAATTGAGGATGGGTTGCCAACAAAAGATAGCAGTTTCCTAGTTGACTAACTTTACCTTATCCACAGAAAAGATGGTATAAAGCAGTAAAAGACAGAATCTGCAGGAAAGCGCAGTTACTAATTCTGGCAATGAATAAAGTGGACAGGATCAACCCAGAATCACGATTAAAGCATTCCTGGGGTATATATGGCAAGTGTTGACTATGTGGTGCAAGTGGATGCCAACTATCTAGGCTAGTGGGTAGGAAATTAATCAAAATTGATTAAATATTTTATCCTAAGTTATGAAGTGGGTTTATTATATTCCCACAAGATTTACTAATTGAACGCATGGAACTACCCAGAATTACTTCAGACCTGCTCAGATATGTTTTTTCAACGCTTAAGTGTTCCACAGACTGCTGTTTTGGGTCTATTTATAACTCCTTTCATGGTGAAAAATGCCCAGGGATGTCAATTTCACCCACAACACTGCCCAGACTTAATCATATTGCTGTTTAAGACTGTTCAAGGCACCAAAACTTCCAAAATTAAAAGGTCCTTACTTCTGTAAGGAGGGTTGAAATAGGCCCAGAACTTCTAAGATACTTGAAGGTATCATGATTGTCCATTTACAAACATCCAACCAGCTGCATCAACCAAGCAAAACTCATGTCACCCCCATAGAAATGGGATGAAGATCGCAAGTGGACAGCCATACAAAATGGGGGGTAACACCAAGCAAATCCAACGGTGGTGGCAGATCCCAATCAACGACCTAGAGCAATTGCAGAGGGTGGACATGCAGTTCTTTACTGAGGAGGTAGGCCTCCGCAATTTAAAACCACCATAACATGTGGCATAAGCACATGGATTGTGGAGGTTGAAAAGTGGTTTCTAAAGCCACGACTCTTGCCTTCGCAAATAACTTTTCATCTAAAAGTTGTTTTCACAGGTATAATATTATTTACTCCAAAGAAGCATATGATCTTGTCCATCATAATAAATACCAAATGGAAAGAATACACCTGGTAAGATGATGGAGCTGTAATAAGTGAAGACAGTTATGATTGGTACAAAGGGATGTTTGAGGTCAGAAGTCTCTCTAGAACTAATAAAGTTCCACTACAGGGTTGTAGTTGCAAAGCTTGTTGAAGTTCAGGATCATAATTCAAATCCTAGTCAGCAAGTACCCACTTAGCCATCCACAGCAGCAAATTCATTGTAAGCAGGACCACCTCCTCGAAAAATAGTGCTAGAAAGGGAAAAAGACCAAATGCACTAACCAACAGTTTTCAATTGGATTTCTCGCATGCACTCCTAATTTCGCAAGATTAAGTGAGTGGTGTCCCCAAAGCAAGAATTAAGCCCCATGTAAAAAGGAATAAATCAGCCGAGGCAGTGGGAAAATGGAGGGCTCTCATTGGTTGCTAAGAGATGGCTTTCTAACCTAATTTTGGGCTCATTTTCACCCAGCGATCTATAAGAGACATAATCTTTCTAATTTCACAGGAGGTTCATCAAAGGGTTCAAATCAGCAACAAAAAGGGTGAAATAGAGGAAAGAGGCCATCTGAAACTAAAAATCTGCCTGGAGTATCATTCTCCTTCTCCTTGTAAGCATTATCTGAGTAATAGACATTTTAAAGAGATGCAAGAAGAGAGAGGATTGTGATTTTGTAGTCCCAACCCCTACTGTACTTGTTTTAAAAATAAATGGTTGTTTTAGACCTGAGACTTTATAGTACCCAACACTGGAACTGCTATTTTATAAATGAACAGTTGGGTTTATTATGTAGTCAGGACCGAAACACATCTCCATCAGTGAAGTCTTAAATCTCAAGAAAGTTATGCTAGTTTTCCTTTCATTTTGTGTCTCACACACTGTTGAATAAACCAATGGATCTATGCTAGTCTTGCCCATTTGGTTTTATGTCTAATAAATGAGTTAGGAAAGTAGTTTAGCCGTCTCCTCAGCATATATTTGTTCATTTTCTCTGAGTTATTTTTCAAGCAAAACTAGATCACAATGCCTATGGTTCAGAAGATCATTCCTATATTAAATCCCCTTACTGTATTGTTTCTTGGTCACCCCCAAAAACTATAATTCAACATACTTTTATCTAGTTTTAAATAGATTGCAGAGGCAACACCACGCACCATCTAGCCCCTACAATAATTCCAGTCGAAGCTTCATGAAAAAAGTTGTTCTAGTGTGACATGTTAATTGATAACTTTAGTAGAATTGAGGGTACCTCCTCTCCACTGACACGAGGACTGGCTTGAAGGCCTAGAGTGGTACAGGAAAATAGTAGATACTCCTACAAACTATCCCCCTTCATCGAGACCATGCATGCGAGTGAGGGGAAACAACCTAGGGCACAACAGGAAACACTTGGAAAGCAACCCTTAAACAGTATCCCCAACTCGCTTGAACCCCCCCCTCCACTTGCGCCAAACCCAATACCTATACCATGAAATTATGGTATGATGAGGAATGTCAACACTGTTGCCACAAAAACTAGCACCCCAAATGCAAAGAAAGACTCAAAGGGCTCTAGCTAAGTGCAACTATGGAAAAAGGATAGTTATCACCTATCTCTTCTTTCCTACACTTTAGTGATGTGGATGAAGATCCAATCACATGGGGAGCATTCCCTAAATGCAACTAAGTTTCAAGAAGTTTCGCAAATAACTCAGATTAAGGTTGGATTGGAAGGTGTATGAATTAATTTGAAGTTTACAATTATGGAAAAGTGACTTACAACTTACTCACAACATCCATGAATCCATTAAATCGGTTATAATATGAAACAAGTAAAAGAAACCAATAGCATTAAGTAATTTATCAAGTGAACAATGATAAACGTGTTGCATGAAATAGATCAAGAGATGTGCAATGAGGATTTAATCATGATCATTGCTGTACAACTCATTAAACCTTATTGATCCATGAAAGAAAACTATATTAACCATAAAAATAGAGATATGATTGTTATCACATATATAGTAGCCGGGCTACCATATTCTATTTTTCAGATACAGTACATTTTTCAGCTAGATCTCTTACATATGAGATGCTGATATGAGCAGTTATGACGGATCATTATTGTATTTGTGGACTATTGTACTCTCCCATGTCAGGACTGAGTCTCAGGACACTCAGATTTGAGGATCGATGTAGCCATTTAGTCATTACAGAGCAGTTATTGATGCCTAGATTTATATCAGTGCTTTCTCATTGGACAGATGATGTTTCAGATGGATTATATGCATGATTATGACTCGGCTTTTTATATTGTGTTGTGGTTATCATTTCTCTTATACTCATCTTTGTGACATGTATTAACATGTGTCATGATCTGGCGGTCATAATTATATGGACTTGGATGTATTTGTATTATGTATTAATGTCCCTACTCTGACTTTGAAAGTTCATGATCTATACTCATTGGTTTTACCCTCCTTAGGGAGAATAGAGGTAGTCATTTCCACCATTGTTTTGGCTTGCTAGTGTTGGCTTCACCTTTCACTGTCTCCACCCATCCATTACCTTCCAGTTTTGTTTTCAACCCGATTGACTTCTTGACTTATGGCATGGAGGACATTTTTCCCCGCTAGAACCTTTGTTGGACAAGCCTCCCTGTTTATATTGTGTCTCGGCTCTGAGTTGGTGACAGAACTTGCCTTTGGTGAGTTGGATTGTATGCCTAAATCATTCTGGTCGGTTGTCCCAATGTTTGGCACTGTGCAGAACTCCCCCTGGTCACTTGAGATGTTGTTGGCTAAAACTGAAAGCTCATGTACTATCTGCATTGGAAATGTTTATATGCGCCCATGGAAAATGAAAATGCTAAAACTGTGTTTCTTAACATATGTGAAAAAGGGCAAGAGCAATGAAATGCTAAAATACTCCTCGAAGGGTATAAGAAAAGGTCCAAAAAGGCAATGGTTAAATATATGTTATATCCAAATATTGTTGACCTTATAAATTTAAATATGTCCTGGATGAAAGCTGCAATTAGCTGTGCTTTTAAGCACTGGTGAAGTCCCCAAAATGACATATAGGCCAAAAAGGCCATGGAAATAAGTTGAGCATCCTAATGAAACTGGATCAAAATTGATGTAGACATGATGCCTAAGTTGAATAAGCACTCTCTGGATAACTCAACCATTTGTGAGGCACTGCCATTCCTTGTGTTGTTGTTTGTCCTGCATATGGTTATAGTGAGTTTTTCCTTCCCATATCCAAAGTGTTATGATGTTAAGTAGGAAGTCATCATTTTCCCTAGCCTTGTCAATTTCAGCCTTCACCTTTCACTAGCAAATTGACTGTAGCTATGAAGTGAGTATAGTCCTGAAAGTCTAGTCTGAGTAATAATAAATAAAGCCCTATATATGTATTTGGTTGATGTACCGCCAATGAAATGATTGCTACTTGTTGTGATTGTTGCTTAAATGATTTGTAGAGCATGTCTTAGCCTTGTAGCACTTGCAGCAGATGGATAATACTCTGAGTTATATTATTGGTATCTGGTAATTTACAGGTGATTATATTGTTTATTGGATGTTGTTGATGATCAGGCAGAGACCTAAAAAGGGTATGAGTATACACCCTAAATGGATTTGGACTCTCTGAGTCTAATGAGACAGTTTATTTTCAATTTCGGGCACTTGCAGAGATGATCAAGCTCATTTTACCTTTCTGATGCAGTTTTGCTTCACAAGATGATGTGTCTGAGTAGGGAGATGTTTTATTTGGATCTCCTAGGGCGTTGTATGGAACATAGGGGTGCAACCACTTGTTTGTACCATAGTACCCCCATCCCAGAAAGCCTGGTGGGCTCAGTTTGACAACGCAGGCACCCTAGGAGGCTGTTTTGGCAAGTTCACGTTTCTCGAGGCAGATTAAAAAATAATTAAATGGCTATTGAAGAAATCGATTTGGGCTACGGAGGCAAGGAAATGACATGGGATGAGTCATGATGATGAGAGTGATGTCCTCCGCACCTTCTCCAGCAGTTGCAGCACCTAATCAGGCCCACACCTATTTTTTGGGCATTTTTATATTATTTTCTGGAGCTTTTGGGAGGCTCAGGATTTCCTCAAGGAGGCACAGAGTCAAAGAATTAAAATATTATATTATTTTATTGTGCCATGGGACACCCATAGGGAGTTAGTTAACACTCCATGGACCCACCATGTGCTTCATTTATTTCTTGTTGAGTGGGGTACCCTCTTTATGGGTGATTTAGTCCACTTTGGTACTTTATGGTTATATTCATCCACGTATTGTATGTTGAGCTCATCTCAACCACTGATTAGAATATTTTATCTTTTAATCTTAGCCACTCGTTTTGAAAGTGGTTAGGATTCGGTTATGATTGTGGTTCTCTCATTTCTATTTAAAGGAGAGAGCTTCTCATTTGTAAGGGGTCTTTGGTTCTTGGATCTGAATAATAGAAAGATTTTTCCGTGGATATTTTTTGGATCTGCTTTGCATCTGATGTTCTCAAATGGTGATTGGATAGTCTTTTGCTTCCTAGCATTGTGGAAATTCATGTGAGATCTATATTTTTTCTGCTATCATTGTCTTGTCTACAGGAGGGCGTTTTGGCTGGAGCGTTTTTGCAGAGGGACCTCAACTCATTCGGTTATTTTCGTCTTGGATTAGGGGGTTTTCATTAGTGTCATTGTGATCTATGACTACTTCTTTTTACTTTCCTATAGCATTTGGTTTCTTTATCTTGTCTTAGCAAAACTGATATTGTTGACATTTGCTCATGCAGGGCAGGGGGCGCATTGGTGGCTTGGGGCTTACATCCGTCATAGAAATCACGTGGATCTTCTAGAATTGATCGGGATAGCAAGGATCATTGCTGTTAAGACTTCTACAAGCATTTCCAGGTACGATCCAACAGGTAATTCTCTTCTCTTTAACAGATCTAAATCCATTGTACCTGTTTTCCTTCCATTTTTCTGAAAATCCTCTAAATACAAAAAAACCCTTTAAGAATACTAAATCCAGGAACTGTCCGATCTTTGGCCAAACCACTGCTGGGTTTCATAGATCAGGCCTCCCCCTCACTGAATCTACTGCAACTCTGGTCAAATTCCTGTTGGTTTGACCTAGATCTGAATTTTAGTCTAAAAACTGCATAGCGCCCCCACTGAAAATTTGACCTGCTAGGATTTTGACTTTTTCTGATTTCTGACTTCATAGACTGATAGATCGGGTCTCACACAGTCTAAATCACCCCCAACGTTGTCCAGATTCATGACAGTGTGACCTAGATCTGAGTTTTAGACTGAAAACAACCCTAGTGCCATCACTGAAAAACTGGACCTTTCCGGAGTTTACTGTTTCCGAAATCTGACAGGCTAGGCTGATAGATCAAGTCCTGAGCACTCCAGATCACCCCTAACGCTGAGCTAGATCCAGCATGCTTGCCCTAGATCTGAAGAAATCAGTTTTTCACCCTCTCAGCCTCAATCATTAACTTTGACTTTTTCAGAATTTGACTTTTTCCAATTTTCTCTAAACCAAGTGTGTAGATCAGCCCCTCCTGGTCCCATTTCACCTTCAACACTGAGCGGGTTGTCTGTCGGTGGCCTCAGATCTACAGATCTGTCTCATCCAACCTTAGCGCTAGCCTTCCTTGACTGAATTCTTGCCTTAACTGAGCCATCCGAACCAAAACACGTATCTAGGTCCACAAATCAGGGTCTACCCTAGGTGGGTTCACCTCAACGCTGGGTGTATACTGACTCCATTGCCCAATGCATGAAAGGCACTGATCTCCCATCCTTAGCGCTAGCCCTGAATTGACCTCTTCCCCTTGAAATTGGCTTTTCCTTGATGACTCAGACAATCACACCTGTTTACCTTTTCCATTGAGTCTGTCAGCCAGGTACTAGATAGTCCCGACTATTTTCCTGCCCATCCTACCTCGGTTACGTTTCCCAAGGCAGAGATCATCTTCTTTAGTTGCTAGTACCAAAACCCTAGATCTAACCATTTCCCCCAAAGGTCATCCAATTACTGCTTTGGATCAACCAATATACTGCTGAAGTCCTGATCCATCTACCGAATCTTACTGTAGATCTAGAGTTCCTGAACACCTTACACCTTACATACCTCAAAATGCATTTGATCTGTTCTGGTGTCTAGGTCTGATCTCTCCTATCAGGAGTAGATCCGGGTCTCCCCTGTTGTTGTCTTGGACTTAGATAACATAAAGCGAAGACTGCCCTGATTGACATGACAACCATCCATTTGGGAGTCTAGGCAGTCTTGGTTCCACTTCCCTAGTTGCTTGCCCCTCTACCATCCATCCTGGATTCATCATACATAGGCAACTACAATGTTGGTGATAACAATGATCATGTGGCTAATTGCAATAAAAATTCCAACAATTTAAATAGCTAGAGTTAGATGCACCATGCTGAAACTAACAAGCAAAGTGCTTGAAAATAATTGAAGTGTTGAAAATTAAAGTGCTTTAGTTCCTTTCAAAAAATGCCATTAACGTAAGAAAAATGCACAAGCATTAAATTTTAGATCTTAAAATAGTAAGTAAATGAACCATCGTGAGCAAAGATTTGAAACAACATCAAAAATAATTTGTTTAAGAGTGCAAATAATGATATTTTCTAAACAACTCCAGAACAAATAAAGCTTGTGTTCAAGTTTGTAGCTCAGACAAGTATTTACTATTTCCACATGAGTTTGTGTCTAACTTGTGGAAATCGGCATTAATACCTCTTAGAACTTTGGAAATTCACTTTAATAATTTATTTCACTGAGAGGAGTGAGGTGCTCTACAGCCCAATATGGGGGAGATGTTGTCACGTAAGGTAATGTAACGTAACGTTACATTACCGGAGAATAAAAAATAAAAATAAAAAAGGTAAATAAAAAAATTCATGTCAACTCATAAAATAAAAAATTATGAAAAGTAATTAAAAAATCCATGTCCATCTATAAAATAAAAAACTTAAACTTAAACCTGAATCTATCAAGCAAGGGAGGAGTCAAATTTCATGAGTTTAAGATTAAAAAAAAATTACACCTCAAGAAATTAGATCCCTCTCAATGCTTGATAGCTCCCGGTTTAAGATGGATCTATGCTAGTTTATTTAAGTGAATGTCATTTTAGAATTAATTCAGATTAATTTAATAAAACACCTAAGTTTGTGGCATTAGTGATTTAAGTTAATTAAAAGAATCTTAGTCATTGATCTCAAGTGAGGGGGAGATTTAACCTCAACCACTAATCACTTAGGAGGTTAGGGTTTTGGCTCATCTCAACATTATAAAAGGCACCCAAGGTGAGAGGAGAAGACAGCACACCAACACACAAGCATTGGAGTAAGTGACTCATTTGAGAGAGTGGAGAAGAACTTTCACTTTCCAGATTTGGCAAGGAGAAAAGGACAACAATCAGAATCCTTGCAGCAGGGCGGAGTTCTCAATTCGTGCAAGAGGGCAGTATAACAGGAACGTACAACAGCAAGGTTGTAGAGTAGGACCGTGCAACAGGCATACAGCAACAAGCCCAACAACAGGATTGTATAAGCCGCAAGTCATACAACAGTCGTACGAAAATCGTACAACAAATAGCAGGGACGTACATGTCTTACAATAGGTCATACAAGGTCGTACAGACAGTAATGGGTTATACAAGCCATACTGTTAAAGTTTTAGGGTTAGGTTAGGATTTGGCATAAACATATACTTCAATACATAAACAGAATTAAAAAACAAAGTTAGATCCAAAATAGTACTGCTGCAATAAATTCAAACATAATTTTCATCTCTTTCAACTTTAACACTCCACTGGTCACTACGTTAAAGTTTGTCCTTGAGCTGATTTACCAAATGCCATGTACAGTAACAATATTATAACTAATGAAACAGAACAATAACAATGTATAGGAAATAACAATAGTACTAAATAGTAACAAAGAACAGTAACAATGCTAATCTAGAATTGTTTTGGATCAACCTTATACTCAGATACTTTTAGGTTTTGATCTTGTCACCGAAGGTACAAGTCACCTAGATGAACAAATGACGTACCTTGAGAGAGAGCTTATGAAAGTTATAGTAGTAAGGGTACAGACCTCATATTCTTAAACAACATGAAGAGAAACTTCAATCCTTGGCTTCAGCAGCACTTCTTAAGAAGGCAAAGACACCTTCACAACCCAGCCCTAGGAGACTTCACGGCTCAACCTAGCAGGCCGTAAATCAAACGTAACTCGGCTAAAATGTAACACAGTACAACCTTAGAGGTTACTAACAGGTCACAGCTTAGCCTTAGAGGCTGTTAAAGATTTAGGGCCCAGCCTTAGTGGTTGTTATAAGTCGACATCCCAACAAGAAGGAGAAGTCAAACACGGCCTAGTAGAGAGAGGGCAAGCAACCCACATCCCAACAAGAGGAGGTCACATACAGTCACAATTCAACTGGGAAGGTCACAGCCCAGCAGGAGGAGGCACCAAATAGTCACGACCAACAGGAGAGACACCAAACAGTCACGGTCAGCAGCAGAGATACCAAACATTCGCAGTCAGCAGGAGGGACCAAACAGTCACAGCCAGCAACAAAGGTACCAAACAGTCACAGATGAGCCCAACAAAAGCCAAAGAGGTCACTGTTAGCAGCAGAAGGGTTACAACCTACTTCCAAGAACATCAAGAGCCCAAAACGTCAACTCCAAACAGCAGAAACCCTAGACATCAAGTGAAGTGCAGCAACATACTCAAAGAGTCAGATCTAACCTTTTTCTTTTTGTGAAGATGCCACACACAAATGAAGAAGTGAAACTTTAATTTATACTCTTGACAAGCCTTCTAGAAAGATCACTCAACTACTCCTAGTTTTTAGGAGTTTTACCAATTAAAAACATAAAATAAAGTTAAGTGAACTTAGGATAGGGTACCAATGGTCAAATGGTCTTACAAAATAAAAAACCATAAAGTTAAGTTGACTTAGTATAGGGTACCAATGGTCAAATGGTCTTAAAAAATAAAAACCATAAAGTTAAGTTGACTTAGGATAGGATAGCAATGGTCAAATGGTCTTACAAAATAAAAACCATATAGTTAAGTTAACTTAGGATAGGGTACCAATGGTCAAATGGTCTTCCAAAAAAAAAACCATAAAGTTAAGTCATCGTACTAAAGGTACACGCAATAAGAGTGCTAGGACCAAGTAGAAGATAAAGGACCATAAGTCAACCAAAGGGGGTTACAATAAGAAGATAAGGCAACCCGCATACCCACAAGACCAAGGTGTACCATAAAGGTGGATAAACAACTCATTTTACCCATAGGACCAACAAGGCCAAGGACTTTAATCTTTTCTCTCTCTCAAGGCACATTGTTACATATATTTTTATCAGCACTGTATAAGGAGAAGATCCAAACTGGGTGATGTGATCCTCTGGTCCTCAATACTGCCCCTAAGGGTTAGGTGCTAGTGACATCATCAAGGGGTGGCCAGTCCCTTGAGAAACAACCTAGCAATAACCAATTGGGATAGAGGGCATCACACATCATCATCTTGGTCAATTTGACCAAGATTCACCTGGTTAACTGACCAGGAATGTACCTGCAGGAACTGCTTGGTCCCAGACCAAGAATCAACCTAGTCCCAGACCAAGAAGTCTCTGTCTCAACCTGCAGGATCTGCTTGGACATCGTGTCCAAGAAACTGTCTGGTCCCATACCAGAATACCCTAGAGACATATAGGGGCCCTAACCATATGTTAGAGACTTTTCCATGGCATCAACCTGTTTGGTCTCAAACCAAGAACCCCAGGAGACTACTGGGGCCCTAGGGTACCTTCTAAGGTCTTACTCTACCCTAGTTAACTAACTAGGGCACCATCCTCCCTGAGAATGGATCTCGCAACTGCACTAACTTTAACACATACAAGTCGTACAAGCAAGTCCTACAAGTTGTATAGTTGAAGCAGGTGACAGAAGGGGTTTCTGGGCAGTTTGCGGGCAAAGGTTTTCTTAGAACGAAAGATTTGTCAGGTTTACTATTGATTGTATTTTTTCTTCATTGGGCCATTTTCCAAGTAAGGGAGCCTATGTATGTTTGGATATTATCTTAATGAAAAGCAAATTTAAAGAGGAAAAAGTTCACTGTGTTATTGTGATATTTGTTTCTATTTTGCTTCCACTGTTTAATAAATTCCAGCCCGTATAAATTAATTAGTGAGTTGTAATTTAAGTGTTGTGTGAAGAAAATCACTAGGAAATAATTATCCAGGTGTTGGGACTAGAAAAATTAACACGGTATCAAAGCATTCACTTTGAGAATAAGGCAGATTTGAAGTCTACAGCAGCAAATATATAGATCTTAGTGCCCAACATACAAATCTAGTACAAATCTAGGGTATACAACAATAGATCTTGATGGGTGCTTAAAGGAAAAAGCGCAGAGCAATTACCTTGATCAGATCTAAAAATGGCAGCAACCAGTCTCATAATTGAAGACCAGTTAGAAGGGGCATCTAACTCCTTGTCCTGGAAAGCAACAGTAACCTTGCTCTTGAAGGAACATGACCTTCAGGAGATTGTGGAAAAGGTTGCTCCTATACCGATAGATGCAACACTAAAGGCAGCTCATGAGAAGAAGGACATCAAAGCCCAATGAGTGATCCTGGACAATGTGAAGGATCACTTGATTCCTCATGTGGTAGAGAAGCAATCAACCAGAGACATGTTCAAGGCTCCAGTGGATTTTTTCCAAAGTGACAACATGAACAAGAAGATGATCTTGAAGAATAAACTAAAATATGTCTAAATGTCGAGATCTGACAATGTTACCAACTATCTCATGAGGATCACCCAAAAGCGTGATCAACTTGCAGCCATAGGGGAGAAAGAGGATGACGCAGAACTTGTCAATGTAGCATTAAATGGGTTCACCAAGCCTTGGGAACCATTTATAAAAAGGATTTGCGCTCGAGAGCATCTTCCAGATGGGCAAAGGCTTTGGGATGATTGCATCCAAGAAGAGACTCAGGAGGGCCCAGAGATAGCATGCAAGGAGGTAGGGATGAGAACCTAGCACTTGCCAAAAAGATAAGAAAGGGAAAAGGAAAGGTTCCCAACAAGAAGGGTAATAGTGAGGGGGGAAACCTCACATCCAAGAAAGGAGGACTTGAGCAAGATCAAGTGCTTCATATGCCACAAGAATGGGCACTATGCATCTCAGTGTCTGGAGAAGAACAAAGGAAAGGGAAAAACATAGGAGGTACCAACATCTACAGAAACTCAATTGAGTGGGATTGTTGTGAAGTTCAAGAGTGAGTTCTTACTAATTTCTTGCCTTTCCACAAGCACAGTTGCTAGGAGTGCATGGTACTTGGACAGCGATACATCTCGTCATATGACGAATGCATAGGAGCTATTTTAGCAGTCTGACGAAGACAGACTCAAGGATCCATGTGGAGCTTGGTGATGATGCCAAGTATGCAGTGAAGGGAGAGGGAACAAACTCGTTTTAGCTTGAGTCGAGAGATTCATTTGATGCCAAGGATGTGCTATATGTACTAGGACTGAAGAAGAACTTTCTCTCAATTTCAATTATGGAGGATAGGGGTTTTGCTGTTATTTTTAAGAAAGGACAAGTACTCTTGCATCCAGAGGGAGCTAGCTCTAACACAGCAATGAGGATTGGGGTTAGAGAGGGAAACTTATATAGGTTTCAAGGGAAGCCTATTCAAGCCTAGGTACATGACAGTGACAACCTATGTGAGTTATGGAACAGGAGGATCGAACGCCTATATTCTAGGTCGTTGTCGATTCTGAGGAAGATTGTCACTAGTCTTCCATATTTCAATGTTGAGCAGCAGGCGATGCAGAGGGTCTGCACTCGACAAGAATGTCAAGGTTGCTTTTGCAAGCAACAAGAGTAGGACCAAAAGGATTTTGGATCTCATTCATTCAAATGTATGTGGATCGGTGTTTGTAGTATCAATGTAGGGAGCATCATACTATGTGACGTTCATTGATGAATTTTCTAAGAAAACCTAGATCTTTTATATGAAGACCAAGGATGAGGTCATCGGTCGTTTCCAGGAATTCAAGGCTTAGGTGGAGAACTTGGCAGGTGAGAAGATCAAGGTCTTGAGGTCAAATAATAGGGGAGACTACACCTCAAAAGACTTCAAGGATTTTTGCAAGGAGGCAAGGATCAAGAGGGAGAAGACAGTCTCGTACAACCCACAGCAGAATGGGGTTGTGGAGTGAAAGAATCGATCCATCGTCAGTACTGTAAAGGCTATGATTCGTGATCAAGGTCTACCTATGTTTCTTTAGGCAGAAGCATGTAACCTAAGTCACCTGGTTCGAATTCGTGTTCGAGTTCGACGACTTTGAAATTCGACAAAAAATCGGCAGTCAAAATTTTGGTGATAAAATTCGGCATTAAATTCGAGA
>LPNX010621957.1:1077075-1130474 GCA_001517045.1 Pseudotsuga menziesii
TGCGAGTAATGACAGGTGATTGCGAGCAGCGAGCAATGACAGGTGATTGCGAGCAGCGAGCAGTGACAGGTGATTGGGAAAACTCGTAGAGTAGAGGCGGCGTCCTAGGATGGCAGTGGAAGGCGACAGAGCAGGGTTTCCCGCATTTTGTAGTTTTCCATTCGAATTTCCCTGCCGAACTTCACGATTAAAATCGGCATGCCTTGAAATTCGCCTAAATTAGAATTTTATGCTTGAAAAGCGTCGAATCCAGTGACTTAGCATGTAACACAACAATGTAATTGCAAAACAGAAGTCCTCATCGGATATTGGAGGACAAGACTCATGAGGATGCATTCACACGAGTGAAACTAGAGATCAGGCATCTTAGGATCTTTGGTTGTCCAGTTTACATCCATGTGCCTATGGAGAAGAGGACAAAGTTGGAGCCTTCAGAAGAGAAGGGCATATTAGAGAGGTAAAACGAGGCCTCATAGGCTTACTAGATCTTCATACCAGTGAGAAGACAATGGTGAGCCAAGATGTTAAGTTCAAGGAGAACTTGGCATTTAGAAAGTCTCATGAGTTACCACCATGGCAAAGGACAGGGAGAAGGTGGCTCCAAAGGGAGAACAAGGTTCATAGACTTCCAATTTAGGGAGTTGGCCTTCAAGTGGGAAGGAGTTAGCTCCTTCCAGCTCTATCAAGAAACCCAGATGGTTTGAGCAAACCTTAAGGGATGCTCGGAAGCATGTTGAGGCCTCCAAGAGATCATTCAAGGATAGTAGGACTCCGAGAAAGTTTCCAAACTATATGGCATTAATGAGTACCATCATAGATTCTGAGCCTTCCAGGTTTGAGGAAGCAACCAACTAACAGGTTTGGAGGGATGCCATGGTGGGAGAGTACACCTCCATCATGAACAATGATGTTTTGGACATTGTGCCTAGATCGAAGGGGAAGTCTATGGTGACTTCCAAATGGCTCTTCAAGATCAAGCATGTTGCAGATGGCAGCATTGAGAAGTTCAAGGTGAGGTTTGTGGTGATTCTCTCAAAAAGAGGGAGTGGACTATGAGGAGAAATCTGCTCCTATCGCCAGATATGCTTCCATTTGAGTTGTTATATCTATTGCCTCAGTCATGAAGTGGAGGATTCACAAAATGGACATGAAGACAACCTTCCTCAACGAGATCATTGAGGAGAAAGTATATATAGAGCAACTTCAGGGCTTCGAGGTAGATGGGAGGGAGTCTCATATGGGCAAGCTTAAGAAAGCCTTGTATGGACTCAAACAGGCACCCAAGGCATGGTATTCCAGGATTGCCAGATACTTGCAGAGCATGGGATTCACCAAGAGTACAACGAATCCTAACTTGTGCTTCAAACTTGTTGGATTAGATCCACTCATCTTGGTGTTGTACATAGATTATGTGTTTCCCGCAAAATTTTCCTTGCTGCCCGGAGGTGTACGGAATGGAAGAAGGCTACCCAAACTCTGTCTTAGCTGCCCGGAAAAATAATAATAGCTGCCACAGAAATTCTGAGAGGAAGAATGCTGATAAAACCCTAGCTAAGGGTTTGCTAAGGATGCCCTAGGCTGAGGCAAAAATCTTCCTCAACAAAAATAACAGCTCCACCTGTGAGAGAAAAACTTGTGTGTATATTGAGAAGTCTTCATCTTCTTTTATAGCCTTCGTTCACCTGTAAGTGGACAAGATTAGGAAAGATAAAAATAATAATATTTTTAATCTTTTCCTAATTTCACTTTCACTTTTACCAAAAGGGTCCTTTTATTTTTCCTTTGACTTTTATAAGTCCTTATTTGTTTTGACTTTCACTTGTGGTCATTTTCTTGTGGTCAAAAAGTCTTTATTTATTTTGACTTTTGACTTTGGCCTTTTTCCAAGTGCCCTTGTGGTCCTTTTTTAATTTCAAAAGTACATCATCATAAACCAAGAGAGTTATTAATGCTTTTATCTCACACACTGTGTGACACCTAGATCTGGTACTAGGGTAACTTAACCAAGGGTAGCTAATCCTTGGAGAAGCACACCAAGCTCATAGATCAAGGGTCAGAGTGCCACACATGCCCAAACCCAGTCTAGGGCTTACAGTGTCTTCATTCTCCAAGAGAATGGCTACTCAGAACTAAGTTGAGTCTACCAGTCCCAGACTGGTCTACATTGTGGTCCCGGACCAGATGTCTACTCAACACTAGGTTGAGTCTACCCAGGGCAAATCTGGGTCTATATCATGGTCCCTGACCAGATATCTACCATTCAACAGAATGGTCACTCAACACTGGGTTGAGTCTTCACCGTGGTCCCGAATCAGGTGGACCCATTCTCCGAAGAGAAGGGCTCTCGATGCTGCTCACAAAAATCAACACATGCATGCAGGAAGACCTTCCTTGTTGCTGCTAGTTTAACAACAAATACATGAGAAGAGATGAATCCAAAAATGAGAACACCATTAGACAAGAGCAAGTCAAATGGTACTAGAGCTAGAGGTCAAGGCCAAAAGAGAAGGTAAGGAAGTCCCCTCCTCCAAGTTCTTGATCACTATAAAGGGCAAAATGCATTATTTAATCAGGTCGTCCAGAGAGTAGTCGAGATTGAGGGGGGCTTGGCACATAATCCTAAGTGGGATTCTAGGGTGGGAACCACAGTTGCAAAGGAGTTTCTCTAGAGACACCATATCATTTTTATGTATGGAGACTATGTAAATAGTCCTTTGACTAGAATTTATGTCGATATAGTTATGAACTGTGCAAGAAGCCATCGAAACTAGTCCCTAGTATGATAAGGTCAATGTTCTACAATAAAATTGTTGCCAAGGTAATGTGTGTCGTGAAATTGATCATGCATCATGTGAGAGATAAACACAAGATATGAAATGAATAGTTCAATAAAGGTGGAGTCATTGAATACGTTGACATCAATTGTCTTTTATTTGGCTAGTACGTAGTTGCATGACCTAAATACCTTTTCATAATGGCATTTATTAAACTAATGGCAGTAATTATTAAATATTATCAAGTAGTCTAAAGATGCAACGATTTGGACCACTTTTCCGACCTATTCTTCGACCATTTTTTACCAAAATCCAACATGAGTTGTTGAAATCGCAAATATAAGTTGTTGATATTGCACAATCCGAGTGCAACACAGGTATTCAAGGGCACTGAATCCATTTCTACAATCAAAAATGGATTTCAACAATGAAAAATCCTGATCTAACCAAAGATTAAATCACTGAATTTCGTCAATAATGACCGAAAAAAATCAAAATTGTCTAATCTTTAGACAACTCCAAATATTATAGCAACTTATATAATGTGGCTTTATTACATTTCGTCAAATTAGCTATATTAGCGCATTATATACCACCACCACCTCTTAGCATGCTACAATTATAGTTATTAAAGCTTAATTGACAACAAGAAAATATAAATGAAAAAACATTTCCTATAGCAATTTCTCTCGTCTACAAATATGGAATCCTATAGGTACTCCATCATCATGTCTCATCACCCTCATAAGGGTAGAATTCCTGAATTCTCAATTTCCTTAATTCCTCAAATTCCTTAATTCCCAAATTTTCTTGAATTCTCAAGCTTCCGAACTTCTCACATTCCCAAACTCCTGAATTCCCGAAATACTTGCACAACAATATATGTTGAGTCAAACCTTCTTCAATTCCATCGTGTATTAGAGATAAAGAATTGACCACTCAAAACAAATAATCATCCTCTATCCCAGTGTCACACTCCATATTCAATCTCAAATGAGTTTTCAATTATCAAGTTTTCCATTGTCAAAGCTATATTTTGTTTTCATTTAACCTTCCCCTTTAGAAGATCATTGGCTCATACTTTACAATTCCACATTGTGGAACCTCTTTGTCAACAATAACACTCAAGATCTTCTTGTTTCCTTGTTTTTTGCTCATTCAATTACTACTTAGTAATGCATTTTCTAGTAGGAGAGCACCTTTTGAATCTCTTTCATTTAGTATTTTATCTTTAGTGAAAAGAGATGATATCATATCATCTAAACATTGTGACTTAATGTAAAAATAGCATTGTTGTAAGTTGAAGATAAGCTATTTAACAACAAGCCATTTGCAACCTCTTCTACTTTTGCACCAACTTCTGCAAACTGTCTTATAAGCGACGTCAAATCATCTATATTGCTGGAGATTGTAATTTCAGCATCAATAGTAATTCCAGCATCAATTTTGAATCTAAATAGTTATATTTTTAAACAAATTTCACATTTACCACACTTGCACCAAAAAACTTTTGTAATTCCTCCTAAATTTCTTTAGAACTTAGAAGATTTGTCTAGATCAACATGACATGATTCGAAATGTAAAAGAGCAAGGCCAGTGATTTGCTTGGCATCATTATCTATGTTTTGCCACTCAATCCATTTACAAGGCTCTCTAGGTTTTAGTTCAGTGACTTTGACTATTTCCCACAAATGTTTACTCATTGATTGTATTTGAATCTTTACATTCTATGTGTGAAGGTTATATCCATTGGATATTTTAGAGGGATTTCCATTCTTAGAAAATGAACAAAATATATGTTAATGAAAGTTTTCAAGTGTTTATAAGATAATAAAAAAAATGTTGTGATTGAATGCCAATGTTGTTTAGGGTTTTATATTTTGCTAAAAAAAATTATAATAGAAACGTGCATTTGAATGCTCTATCTATCTAAATGTAGCTTTGTTCTTCTCACTCATAAGCTCAAGCTAAATCGTGCAGGTATAAATTTATGCTCTCTATTTCAATTCCTCTACTCCCTTCGAATGGCGGATTTCTTATTTATTTGATAAGGACCAATGGATTTTCTTTTGTGAATGCCTTTGAATCGATATAGACTTCGAATTGATACAGGCTAGTTGTGGGTGGCAGCTATGGAAGAGGCTTCGAAATGAAAATGTGCACTGTCCCTAGTCAAAACTGAGCTGAACTTTTGTTGACTGCTAGTGTATTTTGAGTTTGGCTTTCCGTCAAACACTTGCCCAACTGCTGCCCGTAGATCACTAAGTGTCTCCTTACACTGCTAGTATGGATAATATTAACTGCTGTTATATTTGATGGTCTTTTGGTTCGGGATTTTGGTCAAACACTTTGCCCAATGTCTGCCTAGCTGATTTTTGGATTGATCATTAACTTAAGGTGTTGTACTGTTTGCTTCAGATTTCACATATCATCAATTTAACCACAGAAAATGTGCAAATAAAGAGTTCTTACGGCATGGAAATTCACCATACACTATAGGAATAAACTGTAAATTTATTTGACAGTCAGAACAGTTCTAAAACATAACAAATTCTGATTTTAAAGAATTTTACAGACCTGTAGTTTTGATTAAAGTTTGCAGCAATTTACGTAGTACACAGTTCTTAAAATGGTCTTAGCTTGGATGAGTTGTATGATTGGCAACTGGTACGCAATGGAGAAAACGCCCTCAGCAAGGTACCGTCCCTTTTAATGTCAATGCTACAGGCTGGAACGCCTTCCTCAAGTGCTCAGAACTGATATATATATATATATATATATATATATACAGGAGATGTATTGTCCACAATAGTGAGCCACAGTCACCCTACAGCAACCTGTAACTCTTCAAATCGTCCACTGGAATAAGGGATATAGCTCCAGAACCATTAATGAACTCACCACAAACGTTTTGCCCACTCCACAAGAGAGTGCAACCTCCAAAAAATTGCAGACTCTGCCCTGAAATGAGTAAGTAGCCCAAGTAAAAGACAGCCCCCTCAGAGATAAATACGCCGTCAACTTAACCCCACGACTTCCATTACAACTGAAGATAGCAGGAACGAGCTTGAAGATGAAGGTATACTCAGTGAACGCTTTCGTGAGTGCGCCCTCCTATATTTTCCTATTTTCCTTTCATAACTGTTGCGCCCTTCACCCTTCACAAGAAGACTTAAATCTTAAATCTCCATAAAAACCCTCACAAAAACAGTTTATGGATTTGTCTCACCACCAAAATTACTTTTTTCTCTCAGGGTTTTGTCCCGTAATAAAGAAGCCACAATACCATTTTTCGAAAATAATTCATGAAATGGAAATAAGGTTTCCTCATCAGTTTTTCACCAATTTTATATCTTTTGACCGCTTATATTTTTTTAATGACTTTTTAAAGTTAAAATATTAAAATGTTTTTTAGAATCACAATGTCACTTTACAACCTTTTTCTTTTTTCCTAACATCATTTTTTTCTTTTTTTCCTAATATCACTTTAGAAATATAACGTTTTAGGCTTAAGTAACATCAAATATCCACCTTGACCCTATTTTCTTTATTGTCTATAGCCTATGAGAGTTTGTCACCTAAACTAATCACTTGAAAACTAACATCACAAAATGGTTCTGGCGAAAGGCCTATGAGAGTTTGTCACCTAAAGTGATCACTTGAAAACTAACATCACAAAATGGTTATGGCGGCTCAACTCATTCAAATTGTCATGGGTTGCAGCAACTCATTTCCTTGAATACAATGATACACTTCTACACGTGTCTCCTTTCCTTTTAGGAGCTCCTTTCCTTCATTATAGTGATACTTCTATTCATGTCTCACCTTGTGGTGGTACTATGTAGAGTAGTTATGGTTCCCTATTCCATTTGAAATGGGCCATGGTGGTTCAAACCCCATGGTGGCTCAAACCCTCGATTCTCTTCATTAACTATTCCAAACCTTGGAAATTCAATAACCCATTGTAAAAAGTAATTCTTTAGAACAATAAATAATGGTGATAATAACTTTTGAAAATAAGAAAAACTTTGTAATTAGAAAATGTATATTATGTTGAATCAAGGTTTTTTTTAATCTTGAACTTGGACTCCAATACATCTCGGCTTGCAGGCTTCATTGTCACTCTTATACCATGTTGTGAAATTGATGATACATCACATGAGAGATAAACTATGAAATTAATATTCCGTTGATGGTAGTCACTAAATACACCAACTCTTATTTGGCTAGTTGTGTGACCTAACATTGCTTTCTTAATGACACATATAATAATCTCAATGCTTCTAATTACACTTTGATATCACGTCCATTTATAAAATATGGCATTATTAAATTTAAGTTGTATTGGAGCATTATACTCCAACATAGAATAATTTCCTTGAATCGTATTCAAAGGAAAGCTAAGGACTATCATTCTAATAGTTATGGATTACTCAAATCCCTTTGTTTTTTTTATAGGGTATCTATTGGAAAACCGGAACCTAGAGGAGTTGTTGGGGGTCATGGAGGTGTTGTATTCCTATCTAAAAAACACAAGTTTTTCCTTCAAATGGGACTAGGGGTATGTTCAAACAACAATTCAAAAATGGTGGCATCTTATCAACTTATGTATTGGGCTTTGGAGAGAAGGATGGAGAACCTTAAGGTGGATGGGGACTTGTAGTTAATATGCAATTGGCTTGTGGGAAAGAATCAAATAAAGTATTCTCTTCTTCCTTGGGTTTTGAAAGTCTTCAAGTTGGCACTGGGTGTTTAGGCCATAACTTTCCAACATGTTTACAGAGAACTCAATAGGGAAGTTGATAATACAGCCAAAGAAGGAACTGCTAGAGGGGCATTGGATATATTGAGAATGGAAGGAACAAAGCTCAAGATTGAATGGTTTCATTATTTTTGCAACACCTATCCTTTGCATGACCTTGTTTGCACAGGGAAAGTGCCAGTTGTACAAGATAAAGCACTACACCATGATCAATTGCATTGGATTGCCAATCTCCAATTAAAATGTTATTTGCAAGTACTTTCATTTGCAGAACCTGACAAGAAAGAAAATTGATGCACATCTTGATATCAAATAGACATTGTCATATTTTATGTTGGACGTTAAGGGGGTGTTAGATGATTTCATTTATATGGGGCCCTTTGTGACTTCTAGATAGCATAAATACCTAGTTGTACCTCCTCATTTGTACAACACAGTAAACAAAGTTATAATATTGTTTAGCTTTAATATATTTGGCATGCATTGTGCAACTAATTGTGATTGGTTGAATACATGTTTATTCAAGTTATAATCGTTTGTTTCCCCATCAAATAGTAACAATCATACATTGGTTAAGAAGTTATGCCTTTTAACCCAATGTGTACCACCCATGTTTATGGGGTCATTATCATGCTTTGATGATTTGGAACACATGATTGTTTAACTGGCAAATATCCTTGATCTATCTGCTAGTGATGCAACGTATTGATCCTTTTACCAAGTGATTGGGATCTAAGTTGATTAGATGTGATGTTGTATGAGGCTTGAGCAAAGGAGGTGTACATGTCCGTAGATGTTCAACATTGGATACTAGATGCTTGCCAAGATATAATAGAGCATTGAGCATGTAGCATTTTAATGAATTTGACATAAGAGATATAACGTTGAATAATGACAAGAGTTATAACACAAAAAGGCCAATATCAACAGTAATAAATAAGAAAATATAATCTCCACATGTTCAAATGACATAAGTGACATTCACCACAAGTACATTTACATAGAGGTTTCGACACTTGCTCATCAAAGTGGATTGTAATTACAATGTTTGGTTGCCACATTTGTCATAATTTAATAAATAGAAACAATATACGTTTGGCAACCAATATTTTGGGCAAATGGGATTACATAAACTTTGCATATTGCACTCGATTACATTCACTGAAGTATGAATTATAATAAACATATGCCTTAGGTTGGGGATTCAACTTACTAAATTATTATGGAGAGCACACCTGGGAATGTCTTAGCAAATGAAACAATCCCTTGTGGCCTACAAATAATCCTACTATCGCTAAACATGTTTGTTGTATGTGTGTAAATTATCCAAAATTGATGCCCATAAATTGTTGCAGGGAGAATTATTCCATTAGAAACCCATGAAAGAAAACCAAGCAAATTTTTAGAAGGGATTTGTTATTGCAGTGTTCTCACAATGCCTCACTGCAAACCGCATAATCAAAACTCTAGATAGCAATAACAATAGAAAATAAAAAATTGTCTTTGCCTTTGCAATACTTATAATTTGCAGGAGATTCAAACTTGGTTCCTTTGCTTCCTCCAATGATGAAATCGCCTGGAACACCCAAATGAAACCGTCGAAAAATAAAGCTTACAAGGAGAAATAATAATGACAATAATCGAGGGCAATTTTGGGGAAAAACAATGGTATATGAGGTACTCAGGCTTGAAGAACTGTTTTCTAAGAAAAGAAATGCTTATTTTGAAGTTCTATAAATGCCAAGGTAGAAAACCAAATCAAGAATGGTAGGGATTGTGGTCGTGCTTCCTCCCTTTAAGGATTTATCTGTGAATTGTTGAGTTGCGGTGGTAATGGGTGTATTAGAAGACTAGAGGTCGGTGGATGATGAACAGACTAGGTAATGAATGAATCCCAACAAGTAAGTTGTGGAGCCTCGTAAGTATGAACTATGTTGGTTCAATCAAGAAGCCTCACAAACAAGGCATCGATGAAGAGAAATGGTGTGGAGGCTTTTAGAGATGAGGGTTTTGGAGGTGTTTATCCAACAATGGTTGAGTCAGAGGTGTAAAGACCCAATTTCATTTTGGGCAGGCTTTATAGTACCCCATAAACACACTCTATAGTCTTTAGTTACATTGGGTTTGATATTTATTAATTTGAATGACCAGTTTTTCATTCATAAATGTGGCTTTGGATCTCAAATGTTAATTATGATTTAAGGATTTCCATCTATGTTAACCTTTTGTTTAGCAAACCGATTCTTAGATGGGGAGGATTGGGTTTTAAATTTGTTAATTTGAATGATTAGTTTTTCATTCATAAATGTGGCTTTGGCTCTCAAATGTTAATAATGATTTAAGGATTTACATTGTTGCTAACATTTGTTAATTGATACCTAGACGGGGAGGACACTCTAGGGTAGGATCAAGGTGGAATGTTCCAAACTATTTTTGCATGGAAGTAGTTGCAGGTGATAAACATTCACCATCTAGTGATTTAGCAGGTATTGCAAACTCTTAGGTTTCCTCTATGCATCATTTGGAAGATGAAGCATTGCCTTTTGACTCTTTGTCCTAGTCATCATGGTCAACTGTTGGCCATTTTGGCTTGCATTTCAATGGGATGCAAGTGAGATGGACCGTGAAAAAAATGAAATAGGGTTGTTTGAATCAAATCCCCATTGGAGTCCAACTCTAGCATCCATGCTCTGCTCCCCCTCCTATTTTTTTATCTCATTCTTTGATGTATCATGATTTCCCCACACCCATTGTGCTTAGCAAATGAACGAGGATTAATGATTGCATGTCTAGGATTGTCTAAATTGTCATCAAGGTGGAGCATTCTCACCCTTTAATTAGTCATAGATGATAAGGTTTCACCATCCAATTGTTTTATTGGTGTTGTAAACTCCCAAGTTACATCCATGCATAGTTTGGAAGGTGGAGGGATGCCAATTCCTTGTCCGATACTTGTACAACTACAATTATCCAAAAGAGGCTTGAGGTGGAACATTCTCACATTTTTTGTTTGCATGGATGTAACCACAGGTGATAAGATTTCATCATCCAATGGATTAGCAAGTGTTGCAAACTCCTAGGGTGTATATCTACATAGTTTGAAAGTTGGAGGGCTACCAATTCCCTCTCTAATGCTTGCATGGTTAGGACTACTGAAAACAGGATCACATTTTTGGTTTGCATGGATGTAACCATAGGGAATAAGTTTCATCGTCTAATGGATTAGCAAGTGTTGCAAACTCCCAAGGTACATATCTATGTAGTTTGAAAGTTGGAGGGCTACTAATTCCCTCTCTAATGCTTGCATGGCCGTGACTACTACAAGAGCATCAACTTTTTGGTTCACATGGATGTAACCACTGGAAATAAGGTTTCACCATCCTCTTGTTTAGTGAGTGTTGGAAATTCTCAGGTTACATCTATGAATGCTTTGGAAAGTGGAGGGTTTCCAATTACCTCATTGATGCTTACATGGCTAGGACCCTCGAAAAGAAGATCAAGGTGGAACGTTCTCACCTTTTTGCTTCGCATGAAATCAATTGTAGGTGATAATGTTTCACTATCTATTTGTTTAGCAAGTGTTGCTAACTACCTCGTTACATATATGCATAGTTTGAAAGGTGGAGGGTTATCAATTCCCTATTTGATGTTTACATGACCTTATTTGTCAAAAAGAGGCTTGAGGTGGAACATTATCAAATTTTTTGTTTGTAGGGATGTAGCTGCAAGCGATAAGGTTTCACGACCCAGTTATTTAGTGGGTTTTGCAAACTCCTAGGTTACATCTATGCATTGTTTGGAAGGTAGAGGGTCGTTAATTCCACCTTCAATGCTTATATGGATAGGACTATCAAAAATGAGGTTCGAGGTCCAACATTCCTACCATTTTGGTTTGCATTAATGTATCCATAGGCAATAAAGTTTCATCATTTGGTTGTTTAATGGGTGTTGCAAAATCACAGGTTACATCTATTTATATTTTGGGAGATAAGGGGTATAATTCCCTCGTTGTTGCTTACATGGTGAAGGTTATCAAAAAGAGGACCAAGGTGGAACATTCTCACCTTTTTGGTTCACATGGATGTAGCCACTGATAATAATGTTTCACCATCTAGTGATTTAGAGGGTGTTACACACTCCTCAGTTACATATATGCATGGTTTGGAAGGTGGAGGGTTGCTTATTCCCTCTCATGCTAGCATGGCTAGGGTTATTGAAAAGAGGATCAAGGTGGAATGTTTTCACCTTTTAGGTTTGCATGGATGTAGCCATAAGTGATTATGTTTCACCATCTTGTTGTTTAATGAGTGTTGAAAACTTCGATGTTTTATTTGTGCATAGTTTAGAAGGTGGAGGTTTGTCAATTCCCTCTTGAATGCATACATGGCTATGACTAATGAAAAGAAGATCGATGTGGAGAATTCTCATATTTTTGCTTCACATGGATGTAGCCGCATGCAATAAGGCTTCATTGAATCCCATTGTAGTCCTATACTTAAACCTATTTTCTCCTCCATCTTAATTTCATGCTAGTGTTTTCTTTGGTTCTTCTCCACCTAGGTCTTGCATATCTCCCTTAGTGTTCTTTCCACTCAATCGCTCATCAAGGTGTACATAGTAAGGAATAAACTTATATGAATCTTGTAAATCCTCCTTTCATTTATGGTCATTCAAAGTGGGCTCTATAGAGGATCCCTGGGATGCCTTTAAGTGCTAGGATGCTACATG
Organism: Pseudotsuga menziesii; assembly: GCA_001517045.1. NCBI lineage: Eukaryota > Viridiplantae > Streptophyta > Pinopsida > Pinales > Pinaceae > Pseudotsuga > Pseudotsuga menziesii. The sequence goes on from LPNX010621957.1 coordinate 1,089,340, forward strand.
ATTATTCATGCTAGTAATCCTATGCTTGTCTCAAAGATTAATCCATGCATGTCCAAGTCATGTCCAAGTATGAACTAATTATGACTGTGAAATTTTGAATGGCTCATTGAATCAATGGTATTTTCTTTGATGGTATCTCACTACTTGGATTATTGTGGTAATTCCAATGATAATATGTGCACTCAGTCCCAATTCTTTGGAAGGGGTACATTTATTAGATAAAAATATGGCATGCGCTTGCTCATTTCTCTGATGAATCATGATGACTCGGAAAATCACATTACCCATGTGATAGTAATGCTTCATTTACATTTCTACCTTATCAAATATTGATGATAGGATATAGGCATGCCATGGTGGTGATGGGTGATGGAGAATAAAGGTTCAATTTGGGAGGGGGCGATAAGAAATGACAACATGGACAAATGATCCTCATTCAAGGGAGTAGGTGATAGCCACAATCTATGCCATTGAATGGTCCACATAGTGTGTCATGGAAGGATATGATACTACATTTGTGGGCCACTCTAGGTTGTGGCTTGTTATGCTTGAACCTCTCCCCTAAAGCTACCAATGCCTTTCATAAATCACACTCATTGATCATTTCATGTTCATCACTAATGTTTGTTGACTACATGAAATCCTTCTTAGGTGGTTCATTTTGTATGCAAGTTAGGCAGAGTGGGTGTCAACACTTGTCAGTTATGCATGCATGGAACATTGTTGCTTGATGTTTCTTTCAAGAATGGATTGTTGTGTTGGAATTTATCTACTCCATGATTGTTGGCCATTGATCGTTGTTAATTTCATGGTAAGATCTTACATCCTCCAGACTAGTGGATTATGTTGTGCATCTCAACTTTTGAATTTTTTTTGTCGTTGTTGACTCATTCTACTCTTTATTATCATTGGTTGTTGTCATGTGACTTCTCCACTGCACGGATGTTAGATATTGGACATCAATCATTGATAGGAAAGAGGTTGAAAGATTCCTTCCATTCGATGTTATGCATTTTTTTATGGAGAAGGGAGAAAGGTTTTCATCCTTTAATGAGAAAAACACTATTGTGAGTGTTGGGGATCCATTGCTACATTATATGAATCTTGCCATGCCATTATTCATTGGAAGGTGCATGCTTCAAGTGAAATCAAAATCAACTTGATATTTTAGTCCTATAACGCCTTCCCATGTCTAAGTATTGGTTCTTTCATACACTTAGAAACCATGGGGATTTGGTTGTCCTAATTTTTGTTGTTCTTTTTTCCTCATATTTTTTTGAAACTCTGCATTTGGAAACCTCTCTAGTGGATTATTTTTCTTAGAATTGTTGACTTGAAGGGTGTGCCTATGATGCATGTCGAATGGGCAATCAATTTCATTATTGGTGGTGATGCTTTGTCATCATTCAATGGAAGATGTAGTCTTAGTTGTTATCAACCATTGAGTGTCTCTCTATATAAGATCTAGTGTTGTTTTTTCATTGGTAAGGTGAGCTATTATTTGGTTATTGACTCCAACAAGCAATGTCTTGGCCTCATACACTATCTTTCATGATTAACAATTGTTAATAACCGGAAATTAGATGGACGATAATGCAACACATCCCGCTAGGCTAGTCCCCCTAGTCCTATTGACTATTGCTATAAATTCCCTTACGTAAGCAGTACATTAAGGTTTGGGGAACCCTCCCATTTGTTCTAGCACCATGGAACTCATGTGGGGCCCAAGTCATCCTCCCTACGCACCCTCCTTCTCCAATTTTTCCTAATGTCACATTATTTACAAATTATTTATGCCACCACCTTAATAATTTCTCATGAACATTACTAAGTGACTTAGCCATTACCTCCGTAGTCTAATGGAGTGGTCCATAGAAAAATATTTGCGGATATTACAATCCTTCTCACCCAAGATTGGTTGTTCTTAAGCAATTTAAATTTGGGGGTGACACATGTTCTCCTTTACCAAGCTTTTATGCACAATTAATTTTCTAATTCCTTCCTTAGTGACGACTATTCATAAGGCTGCAATTTCAAGTGGACCAAGTCATCAACTCTATATTCCACAAGTGAACCACATTACGGCTTAAAATGATATGATGGTTCCAAACCAATCAAATGGATGTGAAGTATAGTCTGCTCAATGTATGGTCCTGCAAGGTACTGACATAGGAAGCCTCTTGACCATTTCCACCAAGAAAAGTAACTCTACACTGCAACCACTTAATCAACTCCCCAACAAAGTGAACTACTAAAAATATCATCATATGAAATCCAAAGTTGACTCTCACCTCTAGGCTTGTTGCTAAAAGTTTGCCCAACACTATAACTTCAAGACACCCAGCTAACTCAAAAAGGGACCACCAAGTTATTGTTGCACCATTATGATCATAACCATCCCATTGTCATACTCTGTTTACAAATCAATCATTAAGGCTTAATAAAATGAACTAGTCTAACTAAGAGTAACTTAAAAATAACCATCTTGCTGCCCCCTTCCTCCTCTACCCAGTCATCACCCTCTGGGGTATTCTAGGATACGACGAAGGGTAAGCTCATATAGATCTAGGCACTCCATGGTATTTTTCCCAAACCACTAAAACCAGGTGACCTGGAAGGTAGAAGGGGTAGAGAAGGAGGGCTTCTCATGGCACTAAGCGTCCTCCTTGTTGACCAAACTAGCACTTGGGAGGTGACCTGAGGATCTACAGATGGGCTTAGTCCCATTGTGTTGAGAGCCCAGCACCTTCTCTTGGTTGAAGAAGAATATCACTGAGAGGTAGACATTTAGTTAGGCCAACAATTCAGGGTTAATCACCATACTTGCTTACAAATTTATGTTTATGTTTGCATACAAAACCATGAAATGAACTCTACCATGAATTCATAAACCATATTGTAAGCCAAATACCAGAACAAACAAGCAAACCAACACACCATACCAAATAATTAACCTAACTCGGTTCATGACGTTGAGTAAGCCTTAAAATTTACCAAATTTACACTAAGTTCAATCAATTCTGCAGTCTTTGAGGACATAAGTCCTTGACTGCTTCAACTGTGGGAAGTACTTGGGCTTTGCCCAGAAACTCATTGTGAGGAGTACCACAGGAACCCCAAAGTAGCTGGCCGCTGAGAGGAATTGCCAAGCGAAACGGGCAATGACCCCTTCCAATTGAGTAGAAGCACTTGTGAGGAACAAGCCAAGCGCTGTCTTCTGGCAGTCTTGGTGGCCGAGAGACCACCTTCAGTGAATAGGAAGCCATTGAAATCAGGATCCAAATCTCATACCCACCAGTTTCATACACAAAAGCGAACATAATTGATCCTCCACGATCTTCCTCACGCCTAAGAGGCGAACCACCACCATTTAGAACACTTGATCGGCACCGTCAAAGTCGCTCTCAGCGATCTCCCACACCGTCAGAGGGCCACATAGCCTCTGATTCTGATTCAGACCCATATCAGTCTGAACCAGACCTCCACACCGCACCATCAAGCCCCATGGATAGTGCAAACCCGGATCCATTTTCCGACCTAACCTTAACAAGTGGACCCATGTCCACATCACAACCTGTCACCCACAACTTGGCAAGCGGTCCAAGCACAGTCATGCAGACTGTCATTAGCCAATTGCCACCACCCATAGTGACCAACCAAGCTGGCTGAGTGGCAACACACGAGGGCAGTGGCCCCTCCACCCACATTGTCATCCCTGCCACACAGGGGGGCAGTGCACCGACCACCCACATTGCCCCTACCACCATACATGGGGGCAATGCCCCCGCTACCCATACCATCCCACCCACAACACTTGGGGGCATTGGCCCATCCGCCATGGTGCCACCACAAGCATCCCCAGCCATGCAGATGCATTATGCACCTGCAAACCCCACCCCCATTGCGGCCCCATCCCACATCAACTTGGGGTCAAATCTGCCCTTCATGGCTCATCTGAACTTGCCTGGCTTGGCTAGATTAACGAATGATCCCATCCGCCACCACGATTTCTGGCCACCCATGCCAACTAAGCTACCATCGGACATCCCAAAGTTTGAAAGCAAAGTCGGGGAATGTCCCCAAAATCATATAATGACATTCCATCTATGGCGCTCATCCAACAGCATCGTAGATGACTCCATCAGGCTGAGGCTATTCCAACGCACCCTCACAGGTGCCGCAGCCAAATGGTACATTGAGCTACCACAAGCCAAGTACCCTGACTTCAACTCCCTAGCCTTCATGTTCCTACAGTATTTCCAACTCCTTATCAGATATGATGAGGGGGTGGAGATCCTGTTATCATGTCGCCAAAACACCACCACTCACATCACTAATCATATCCATGAGTGGCGGCGGCGCCGTAGCTTGTGTAAGATCCAACTTGATGACAAGATCTTCTTGGATTGGTTCCTCAAGACTTTGCTCCCGCCCATCACAAAGGACGTCACATCTGAACATCCCCAATCTGAAGAAGAGGCCATACTGAAGGCCCGACAATTTGACCTCATCTATGCCCAGTCGGGATACTTGTATACTGTCATTCCAGACGCTTCTCGTCTGAGTACCTCCTACCGCAACACACCGGGGGCATCCCACGCAGCGAATGACATCATAGGGTCAGTCTCCTAATAACCACAGCCTCGATAGACACCACCTGTCATTACACCCCAACCAAGCAACACTGCTAATGTTGCTTATCAAAACCAAGCTCCATACTATGCTAGAATGATGTCCCAGTCCGGAGCAACAGCCTCTTATGCACAACTTGCGCCACCGCAGCAGGCTCAGGCCATGGCTTGGCCAACACAATAGTATGTGGGGAAAATTCCCACATTCGTGGCACCACCACCCCCACAAATATACTATGCACCACCAGTGCAACAAGTTCAAGCCCCTGCCCCAGCTCCACCCGCTCCGTTGGGACAAGTGTTCGCACAACAAAACCGTCCCAACCAGCCTGCCCCCAATAATCAACAAGGGAAAGCTAGAAACAACAGGCCCCGCAACCAAGGCAATAACCAACCGTAGGGAGGCGGTCAGCAATCGAACCCTCCCAATAATGCCGCAGCTAACCGGCCAACCCAAAACCCCCCAAGACAGAATCCACCAAGACGCAATGCACCGTTGCACACAAATCAACCTTGTACACTTTGTGATGTTTATGGGCATTACACATTTGAGTGTCCCCTCATGGCTCGTGCTAAGCAGGCCATTCAAAGTGAGGCCCAACAGGCCACCAATGCCCCCACTCAAGCCCAACCCAACTAGGCACCACAAGGACCTCCTCCCATGGTGCTTCAAAACCCACTACCAGTCCAAGGATTGGTGGCAACCACTCCCCCTTCCCAGGCCAATCCTAATGCTCTGGGGGCACCGCCTACAGCCGAAACAGGTGTTCACCACCTGATGACCATGGCCACTAAAGAGGTCAACTTACAGACTAGACAAAATCAGTACGGTACCACCATTGAACCTGTTGACTTGTCAGCAACATCCACATTTAAGACAACCAACCTACCTCTCTAATTACCCTCGTTCCCGCGCCCCACCATACACAGAATTGCCAATAATGCCACAGCTAGAGTTGTAGTCAACTATAGCGTTGTGGATGATTTGGCCCAAACGTCAACCGCCATGTCCGCTCTTGGGGTACTTAAAATGTGCCCAACGTAGCGGAAAGCCTTACTAGCCACTCTAGGGGCACTAGACCCCTCCGAATCCAAGTTAATCATGTTTGACACAGAGAACGGTGAGCCATGCATGCCCTCCACTATCGCCTTACAAATATCGATGTCCATCTAGAACTTGGTCGTGCACCGATGCATAGTGGATGAGGGGGCATCCACGTGCGTCATGTCTACCTTGGTTTGGCAGAAGCTTGGATCAGCAATTCTGCAACCGTCCTCCACGACTCTGTGGGCTTATGATGGACACCCCACTAAATCCCAAGGAATCCTCACCCATGTCCCCATCACGTTAGCCGAGAAGATAGTCTTGATCGACATCGAAGTCGTCAATGCTCAACTGGACTACAACCTCCTCCTTGGGAGGAGTTACATGTACGCCATGCGAGCCATCGCGTTAACTGTCTTCCGCCTCATGATGTTACCCCACGAAGGGAAGATTGTGATGGTTGACCAGCTCACCTACCATGATCTGCAAGGGTTAACATCACCTACCAACGTTATCCCTACCATCACCACCATTGAGCCACAAGGGGCGACCGCACATGCTAACGCCGTCCTTGTAACTAATACTGTGGTTGAAAACACACCATCCTCCCCACCGTTGAATGTGGGCCCTGGGTTGTTTACCGATCCCACCATGACGGCTCCTTTCCCGTTGGTGTCACCACCACTGACACAAAAGCAAACTGCGGACTTGTGCATGGTCTCATCAAGCACCGCTTCACCCAAACAGCAAATGTAGCCGTAACCCCAACCACAACCACAACATCGTTCGTAGCCACAACGCCAATAGTAGCCACAACATCACCCGCAGCAGCAGCATTACGCGTAGCCGCAACCACAACCTCACCCCCACATGCAACCAGCTGGGAGTTATGTGGGCTCATCTCCAGTCCATACAATTCCCTTTCTCTTTCCCCCACCTGGTGTCATGAGCAAGCTGGTCATAGCCACCTTAAGCTTACCCAACTTTACGTTGGGGATCCCAGTGTGGTATCTTGATCCACTAGCTCAACCAGTAATTCCCTAGGTTGTGTTAACTCTGGTGCAACCTATTGCAGTTGAGTCTCACCCCCCACCCGGTCCGCATAAGCCAACCGCCGCACTCGCACCTGCACCACCCCAACCCAAAAGGGCTAGGGGAAAGAACACCAAAGCCACCACAGAACCACGACAAGTCCCACCTTGTGCTATCTGCGAACAACAGGGCCATCCAACTCAGAATTTCCTTGAAATCCCAGTGATCCGTGCGCATCTGGATGCCATGGATACAAACAAAAACATCCCCGTGGTTGAACTCCCAACCGCGCCACTAGTCAGGAACAAGGCATTGAGGACAAACCATGCTTGCGCCCTTTGCGACTTGTATGGACATTACTCCCACCATTACCAAGACTTACCCAAGTTTCAAATGGCTCTCGCTGACCTCCGTCGCCATTCCCTTGAGTCTGAGATCACCTTGATCGAAGAAGTTCACCCGCCACCTCCTTCTTCAGACACCATGTCCATTTACATGATGTCCAGTTCTACAGACTCTCTTGTCTCCACCATCACTAACGGTCCATCAGACCTATCTCTTCTGTTGTTTCCCCAGCCACAATCGCAACCTCAGTTGCAACCTCAACCTCAGTTATTAGGGAAACAGTGGGTTTCATTCCCATTGAACATGATCCTTTTCCTTTTTCTTTTCCTTTTCCTTTGCCTGCGCCATTCAAGATCATGAGCAAGTATGTCTTAGCAACCCGCAATCTACAGGATTTCACACTAGGAGATCCTGTGTGGTACCTTGAACCACCTACCCTACCGCTAAGGCCCCAGGATGTGTTGACTCATGTCCATCCAATTGAGATGATGTTGCACCTACCTCCAGGTCCATCAAAGACTCCTCTTGTCTCCAGGCCTGCCCCTGTAACGTCCACAACCCTCCGACCAGGCAAGAAGATGCTACTAACACCAAACACCTAGGAAAACAGCCCCATGAACATGAACAGGGATAAATGCTGATATTAAAAAGATTACATAATACATACAAAGATGCATAAAACATACAAGGATACATAGTTACTCGACATTCAACGGAAGCAAACATATACATTCCAGCATTCAACATGTTCATCATAATTCCTGAGACAGTAGATATAGTTGCAAAGATGAAACAGTCAAGAGTACTTATCTTTTAATGAAGAACTCGCTCTGCAACCAGCTACGTCGCTGCAACGTTCCACCCAACCATAGGCCAGCCTGCTCATCAATCTCTCAGCAACACTGCCACACCCGAGCTGGGCATGATTCCTCAAGGAGTAAGGGTCAACGCAAACTTACACATAGCCAAGGTTACACAAAACACATCCAAGCCAACCACTGCAGCACGAAGACCAACCACTGCATACCGCAGCAAAACAATCCATTCACAGCTCTGTAAAGAAGGCAAAGACAACCGAGTGACAATCCCAAACAAAAGGTGAAACATAGTTCAGGTCCACAAGACCACTCAGGGTTGTTCTTGGCCCTAGCGTGTCCAAAACAACTCAGTAGCAACCCAAAACCAGGGTACATCAACAACCATAAACTCACAATGAAAACTATGGCAACCTTACACAGTTTCAAAACAAGGGAGAAGTCTGATTCTCAATCTTGGGCAAAAGAAGGACATAAACAACGACCCCAGTCTGATGAGGAAAATGACGAGAACCTTACACAGTCCGCAGTGGGGGCAGAAGCAGAAATCCTAGCATAGACATGGGAAATTCAACCAACGGATGTGGCAATCAACAACCAACCAACATCCATGAACCCACAGCACACAGCTCCTCAATGCAAACGTTGAAGAAAGTGACACAAACAAAAATGGGGAGAGAACAAACTCTCAACCTGTGCGCAAGGAGAAAATACACAGTCCAAAAATGGAATAAGGAAATCGGACTCCCAACAGCATCCAAAAATCGTGGGAAGAACGACAGCAACCCAAAATGCTGGTTAAACCAACAGCAAACCAGAATCGTGGATGAAAACCACGGCTATTTCACATAAACAACAGAAATTGCGCCCTTGAGGCCGCTCTTCCAGCTCGTTGCATGCACAAAACCAAAAGAGAACCCTGACTCGTGCGTGAGGAAAAAATAGAACGTCCCTCTGTGTGAGGATGGAATTCCCCATACCACAATCATGAAGGTGAAGACCAGGACAGCTCCCTGTGTGAGGGAAACAATGGCTTCTGCCGCTGGGTATGTGTACCGTCAGGACTGATAGTAGCCTGCCAAACTGACGCCCCCCCCCATGCCCACGTTTCCTCAAGCAGTAACTGCCCTCAACTAACGCTTGTCCCAAACAACTTGGTGAATGAAAGAGACAAGTAGGCGGTTGACACATGGAACTTTCCCAATGGCTCCCACGGTTAGACAATTCCCCCCCTTATCCTTAGGAAAATCATGCCCTTTTCATTTTAACGTTGCACCGTCGTAGCTGGCTGTAGGTTTATTTTAATCGATGTGCGTATTTACATGATGCCAAACTATAATGTGCCGTATAGCACGATATACCATTGGCAACTATCCCTATTGCCAAAACATACACAACCAAATCGATGGTGGGGATTTTGCCTTTAGCTCCTCACCACGATTAATTACATTATATACATCATGTAAACGGGGTCAAAACCGGGGTGTTACATTCCCCTCCCCCTTGGAATAACACCATCCTCGGTGTTCCAATACATAGGAATACATATACAATACATATACAATTGCACATCAAAATTTCAAAGTTTTGCAGATCTGTCCCACGTTCAATTATTTACTTTGAACGTTCAAGACCAAGCCCCTCAGCTTCCACGAACTTCTCCTACTGGTTCTCAACTCTCAGCTTATCCCGAAGCCTAGGAACTTTGCGACTGTTACTCTCTTCATGCTCCCTCATTGGGCAGTCCCAGCGTAGATGATGTCCTCCGCATTCCCAGCATTTCACCGGCTGCTTCATCTTTACCTGCTCAATTTCTTTTGAGTCTTCATGCCTAGACCGTTTCTTAACGGGTCGCTTGGACGAATGGGCTATCACTGATCCACCTTCCTTTCCTTTGCCGATTGCTCCCAGAAGGCCTTTCACCTCCCTTTGCAAACCAATAGAGTCTTGCAAAATCTGGTGGTTCATTTCATTCTGCCTTTTCTGTATCTTGAGCATCTCCCCAAGATTTTCTTGGGTCTTGGCAATCATTTGAAGGAGACTTCCAGCCAATTCCAGCAACTTTTGATATGCTGCCCTGATCAATGTGCACCACCAAGTTTCACTTTTCTCACCTGTGAAATGCACCATTGAAATTCTGTCAGGCCAAGCATAATATAGACATTAAAATCAGTCAGTTAATTGCCCAATTGGCATGACAGTCCAAGTCTTATCAAGAAGACTTTCATATTTTTCATGCCTTCCCCAACAGGCACATGAGCTCATTCATGCCCATTCTTGGGTAGGGAGTTAACTATTCCAGCCTTCATAATTAACTTTAAGCAAATACACACATTCCATTTCCAGTCATACATGCATTCAACAATCTTTTGTTTTCACAATGCATAAATATATATACATATAATTAAAAGGGCAAGAGAGAGCAGCAAGATTTTTTCCCCTCTTTGTTTTTTTCCATTCTGGAACACACACCATCGCTGTGGCTTTTCATGCTCTCAGCCTCTTTCACTTCACCGTGAATGCTGGACCAATCCCTCTTGGTCATGACACTTAGTGTCTCCGGTCTATTTCAGACCTCTAAACCATGGAGCCTTCCCATATGGTTTCCTCGGCTGCTAGGAACTTCACCGTCTCACTAGAACCTTTTTCATTACTGCTCATTCCGAGCTCTCCAGGACAGTCACATGTCCACATACACCCCTAGGATGCTCTCATAGTCCTTGCTCCTAGCGATACCTATATCCAAACAATGAATAGATTCACATGTTTAGTTTATTCTCATCGGTTTTATCTCTAGAACCAGAGCTTAAAACATCATAACCAAATCATATACACATGTATATTCATAAGCAAAATAATCCAATACTTATCTATATTGTGTGTTTCCTCGTTGGTCCACAGGATCCTGCTTCGCTTTGCAAGCCTTGGGATCGCCTATGGACTTGGATGTTAGGTTAGCACGCAGGCTGCTCCACAACATCAAATAATTAATGTCCAGCCAGTACACCCTCATGTCAACTGGGCTTGGAACTTTACCACGACCATTTCCAGGTCGAGGATCTACGATGGATCCCTAGGCATATAACAGCCCAACATACACTTAGACCATCATACACTTATATCAACAGTAATACATACACTTATATTAACAATACACTTATATCAACATACACTTATATCAACAATAATGCACACTTATATCAACATACACTTATATCAACAATAACCCTTACTCTACAACCCCTCACAACAACCGTTTGCCTTTTCTCTTTACGGTGCAACACCCAACTGCATCTATTTAGCCTGTCAACACAAGCAATATAAGCAAAACTCATCAGCGTTATTGCTCTAAAACTATAATCATATTTCATGTCATTCACTATCAAATATTGAGACACCAGGAGTGCGTCCACTCCCTAGGGTGTAGTCAATATTGAAAACCCTTTCATGACTCGACATCAGAAAAGTGTGCACCCTTTCCCCGTGTGTGCCATGTAGGCCCTATTCATACTCAAGCAATTGGTCATCATGGAAATAAAGTCAAAACATGTTCTGCATATGGAATTTTAATAATTTGACATGCATATTCTTAGCAAGGGTCACAGAACACTTATCCATTTGCCAATGCAATATTCCTTCATTAAGGAGGAATGGGGCTCCCTTCTCTGAGTTGACAGTCCTTCGGTTAGCCGTCCCAACCCCTCTTTACATTTCATATCCACATATGTCTTACCGACATAATCTATACCATCTCACTCATGTTGCTTACCAAACATGTAGTGTAGATGAGACATTTCCAAAATGTCCAATGGAGTTTCACCTGAAACCCATTTCCAAGATAAGGGAAAACCTTCCCATGAAGTTTGGCTCCCGTAGGCCATCACACATTATCTTCTTGTAGTGTGTACCCCTGGCACATTCATCAAATAGCCAAACAGTCAATCATTATCTGATAATACAATCCAAATTGATTGTTCCATAACCAAGAAATGACATTAGTAATCAAATTCAATAGGAATTTGCAATTCTGTCTACTACAAAAATTAGTTTGCTTGGCAATGAGGTGATCCTCAATTGTGGGTCTCATGTAAGCAGCACCACTATGCCCATTATAGTTTTATGCTTACTAGCATAATATGAATACCCACTTACCATGCGTCCTCCTGACACAATCTTATGCAAGCCAATAGTGATTAGTAGTTGTCAGCAATTTCTTAAATCCAAAATTCACAATTCAAATTTAACAACCCATTATGCATACCAACTATTTTCACAGCCATGAGACTCTTCTCATAAGGCTTGGCTCTTTCACATGGTAGATTCCGACATTTTTCATGGTCTTACTCTCATTGCCATGCTCTAAATAATCTACCTGAAACCTGAGCTTCAATCAACCAAACACTTGGTAAGTCTGGATGCATATAACATTTTCCATTGCTGCAACAATCACTGAATCATTTTCAGAATTATAAAATTCAAATACTTCTGTTAGCATATCAATATTACCAAAACCCATTTACTTCACACAATCATTATCCTACTTTAAATTACAGGGTACAGTCACACCATTTATGCAATTTAAATGAAATGTTTAGTTACTCCTTACTTCACAAGCGTATCATTTGTACCACTTTTCCCTTCCATAGAGCAATTCCGGCAGTCAATCGATCATAACTACCCTCTTCATGCACTTACTATCCTGCATTCATAACAACTCTTGAAAGGATTCTAGAATTATCATCAATTCATCATTTTAGCCATTGGTTAGTCATAATAACACATGCACTATCTCAATGTATTCACGTAATGCATCACAACATTTGCACCCCTATTTATGTATGCATATTTACAACATTTACTCAAACTTTTCATATGCGCTCATTCAATGCATAACTACAAGATTTATAAAATCTCTTAATGCATATCCACTTAATGCTACCTTGTATTGATTCAGGAATACTATGCATTCAATCATACCATGGCCTAACCATGACTACCTCATATAGGATGCATTGCTATAATCACGACCACCAATCCTCACTTGTTCTGGTTGTTAAGTTCATATCAACATTCATAGGGCAGGATATATTTCTATATGAATGTAGTATAAGTTTTTAAATAACCACCTGGTGCGAGACCTCTTGCCTTTACTACTCCATGCAATTGTCATAATTAAACCATTACCTGCATGGATCCTACTTACACCCTCGGCATTACCAGTTTAGTCGGTTTCTTGCAAAGGATTGCGGAATTCGCTCTCCATCTTCTTAATCATGGATTTGTTGCCTTATCCCTTTCTCCATAGGGTTGCTGGTCACTTTCATCAACATCAGCAACATATTTAGCCATGCTCATGTTGTCGTTGGTCTTTCCACCAATACCAACACCAATACAATATTTACCATTAGTGGTTCATTGTAAATGTATAACTCCCACAACTCTTACCAATATCTAACATCCTATGCACGCAAAGAATATCCTCATACATTTTATGTACAAAATTTATAAAATATAAATATAGTTAGCAAGACAGGGGTTAAGTAATTTTCACTTTCAAATCTCTCATCTTTGCATGGAATTCCTCTTCCACATAATAGTTGGTTCATCTTCATGGTCTTTGCTTCCTCTAGGCATGCAACTCTCGGATTTGTCTATATTGACAGCAACATTGTTTGTCAAAACAACCACTAGTACTTTTCTGCTCCTCATTCAAACTTTGGTGGTTCTCCACTGTTCTCTGCTGGATACGCTTTCCAACGCCTATCCCCATGCTCCATTCTGACTTTGGGTGTGAAAATCACACTACTTCTAAAATGACAATTTTCACCAAATCTTTGCATTTTTACATACAACTGTATTCGGGTCTGGAATGCTAACTTCAGCCATCTGTAGGAGCAAGTCTAGGAAGATTCAGGAAAACTTTTCTATCGGGCGAAGTCAGTGCATACAACGAGGAACACCCAGTAACTTGTGGATCTCATTTTCGATGCACCATTTATCTTTTATGAATTCTGGGTTTGATTAATTGCCCAAAACATAGAATTTTCTTTTCACAAGAACGACTATCTTAGGGGACGACAGGGGTCAAGGGGGCTTGCCCCCTTGTGGCTTCCCTGTGCCACTGCAGGGCGGGTCGAGGGCAGCACCCTCGTTTTTTTTTGTAAATATTTGGTTTTCGCGCAATCTGGCGCATAAGATCGCTGCCATTTTTCTCCTTTTTAGCCCTGTAAATCCACTGAAAAGCTGCTAAAAATCCCACTAAAAAACTGTTGAAATCTGCTGAGAAATCCCACTTGAAAACTCATTTTTTTTCCTTTGTTAAATCGTGTCTCTTCCCAACTAATCTTCCGATGTATCGGGTCCTTAGTTGACTAAGCGTCTGACATATCAGGTCGCTAGTTGACTAAGCTTCCGACACTTCGACGGTCTGATCTTCATCTTTCATCCGACGCTCATCGGCGGTCCAATAAACTAAATTTTTCCGACATTTCGGGCTGATCCTCCTCTGGCTTTCGACATATCGGTGGGTCGATCCTCTAATTTTCTTCAACGTTTCGGCGGTCAAATCCTCTAAAGTTTTCTGACTTTTTCTGTACTTAAAAAAATTCTCGAAATTTTTTCTTCTTCCTTCCCCCGCCGCATCGGCTGCTCGATCGACTAACCTTCACCGACATTTCGACGATCTTCGGGAGACCTCCGCTGAAACTGCGGCTCTGCCTTCAACTAATTTCCACCGAAACTTTCTCTTCTCTTCCGCCGCTGCATCAGCAAACTCATTTTCTAATTATCGGTGATACAATCTTCTATTGTTCTCCGATGCTTGCCACCGCATCGGCTGCTCAAACAGCTAAATTTCGCCGACGGTTTCCATACTTTAGAGGAATTTTCAAATTTTCAAAATTTTTCCTTTTCTACCTTCTTCTGCTGATGGCATCGAAAGTTCTTCCGTCTAAATGTGCCGACGTATCGGTGCCTTCACCATCTTTCTTCCGCTGTCATTGTGGCGCCTTCATGCCTTTCCATCTGCTTCTTTGGCTCATACTTCCTCTATCTCCTACCGCTGCTGGGGTCTGTATCAGAGGGTCTTCCAACTAAGTCTTCTGATGATCCGATGGTCTTGACACTTGAAAATTTTCCTGAAAATTCCTTTCGACCGTCTCTCATTGGGTGGACTTCTACCTAGGCTATCCGATGCATCGAAGGAGCTTTCAGCTAAGTCCTCCGATGTATTGGGTGAGCTTTAGCCTAAGCCATCGAATGATTTCACACTTAGGAAAATTCCTGAAATTTTCCTGTCATCTTCTCTGATTTCTCATTTCTCTTCTACTGGGTAGAGGGCAATCTTCCTCTGTCGCTGATTCTCACGGCCCATGGAGGCCCATGTTGCAACATGAGCTCTGATACCAATCTGTAACGTCCCTGACCCTCCGACCAGGCAAGAAGATGCTACTAACACCAAACATCTGGGCAAACAACCCCATGAACATGAACAGGGATAAATGCTGATATTAAAAAGATTACATAATACATACTAAGATGCATAAAACATATAAGGATACATAGTTACTCGACATTCAACGGAAGCAAACATATACATTCTAGCATTCAACATGTTCATCATAATTCCTGTGACAGTAGATATAGTTGCAAAGATGAAACAGTCAAGAGTACTTATCTTTTAATGAAGAACTCACCCCACAACCAGCTACGTCGCTGCAACATTCCACCCAACCATAGGCCAGCCCGTTCATCAATCTCTCAGCAACACTGCCACCCCTAAGTTGGGCATGATTCCTCAAGGAGTAAGGGTCAATGTAGGCTTACACATAGCCAAGGTTACACAAAACACATCCAAGCCAACCACTGTAGCACGAATACCAACCACTGCATACTGCAGCAAAACAATCCATTCACAACTCTGTGAAGAAGGCAAAGACAACCGGGTGACAATCCCAAACAAAAGGTGAAACACAGTTCAGGTCCACAAGACCACTCAGGGTTGTTCTTGGCCCTAGCGTGGCCAAAACAACTCAGCAGCAACCCAAAACCAGGGTACATCAACAGCCACAAACTCACAATGAAAACTATGGCAACCTTACACAGTTTCAAAACAAGGGAGAAGTTTGATTCTCAATCTTGGGAAAAAGAAGGACATAAACACCGACCCCAGTTTGATGAGGGAAATGACGAGAACCTTACACAGTCTGCAGTGGGGGCAGAAGCAGAAATCCCAGCATAGACATGGGAAACTCAACCAACGGATGTGGCAATCAACAACCAACCAACATCCACGAACCCACAGCACACAGCTCCTCAATGCAAACGTTGAAGAAAGTGACACAGATAGAAATGGGGAGAGAACAAACTCTCAACCTGTGCGCAAGGGGAAAAGACACAGTCCAAAAATGGAATAAGGAAATCGGACTCCCAACAGCATCCAAAAATTGTGGGAAGAACGACAACAACCCAAAACGCTGGTTAAACCAACATCAAACCAGAATCGTGGATGAAAATCATGGCTATTTCACATAGACAGCAGAAATCGTGCCCTTGAGGCCACTCTTCCAGCTCGTTGCATGCACAAAACCAAAAGAGAACCCTGACTCGTGCGTGAGGAAAAAATAGAACATCCCTTTGTGTGAGGATGGAATTCCCCATACCACAATTGTGAAGGTGAAGACCAGGCCAGCTGCCTGCATGAGGGAAACAATGGCTTCTGCCGCTGGGTATGTGTACCGACAGTAGCCTGCCAAACTGACGCCCCCCCCATGCCCACGTTTCCTCAAGCAGTAACTTCCCTCAACTAACGCCTGTCCCAAACGACTTGGTGGCTGAAAGAGACAAGAAGGTGGTTGACACATGGCACTTTCCCAATGGCTCCCACGGCTAGACAATTCCCCCCCTTATCCTTAGGAAAATCATGCCCTTTTCATTTTAACGTTGCACCGTCGTAGCTGGCTATAGGTTTATTTTAATTGATGTGCGTATTTACATGATGCCAAATTATAATGTGTCGTATAGCACGATATACCATCGGCAACTATCCCTATTGCCGAAACATACACAACCAAATCGATGGTGGGGCTTTTGCCTTTAGCTCCTCACCACGATTAATTACATTATATACATCATGCAAACGGGGTCAAAACCGGGGTGTTACATTCCCCTCCCCCTTGGAATAACACCGTCCTCGGTGTTCCAATACATAGGAATACATATACAATTGCACATCAAAATTTCAAAGTTTTGCAGATTTGTCCCACTTTCAATTATTTACTTTGAACGTTCAAGACCAAGCCCCTCGGCTTCCACGAACTTCTCCTGCTGGTTCTCAGCTCTCAGTTTATCTCGAAGCCTAGGAACTTTGCGACTGTTGCTCTCTTCATGCTCCCTCATTGGGCAGTCCCGGCGTAGATGATGTCCTCCACATTCCCAGCATTTCACCGGCTGCTTCATCTTTACCTGCTCAATTTCTTTTGAGTCTTCATGCCTAGACCGTTTCTTAACGGGTCGCCTGGACGAATGGCCCATCACTGATCCACCTTCCTTTCCTTTGTCGATTGCTCCCAGAAGGCCTTTCACCTCCCTTTGCAAACCAATAGAGTCTTGCAAAATCTGGTGGTTCATTTCATTCTGCCTTTTCTGTATCTTGAGCATCTCCCCAAGATTTTCTTGGGTCTTGGCAATCATTTGAAGGAGACTTCCAGCCAATTCCAGCAACTTTTGATATGCTGCGATGATCAATGTGCACCACCAGGTTTCACTTTTCTCACCTATGAAATGCACCATTGAAATTTTGTCAGGCCAAGCATAATATAGACATTAAAATCAGTCAGTTAATTGCCCAATTGGCATGACAGTCCAAGTCTTATCAAGAAGACTTTCATATTTTTCATGCCTTCCCCAACAGGCACATGAGCTTATTCATGTCCATTCTTGGGTAGGGAGTTAACTATTCCAGCCTTCATAATTAACTTTAATCACATTGGTGAGTCCACTCGAGGGACCTAAACAGGTTATGTCCCTTGTGATTTCCGGGTTGAGTTGGAGACAGTGATTTGAAGCCCCAGTAGTGCTTTGATATACCTTTATGGTTGATGCAGCATACTTGTACCACAAAAAATCTGACTCTCAATCAGTGAGTCCACACAGCTATGTACCAGATCCAGCAGACCGTTAGTCATGAAGATGTAGCATTCCATGAGAATGCCATGGGTCCAATGTACCAAATCGGTATTGTATTCAGCCTCACATGAGAGGCAACCAACATTGTAACATCAGTTGTATATGATCGGCTCTTGTATTTTAGAGCATAGATCAAATGATTCTTTTGACATTGCCACGAGCATGGGAATGCCTGCCTCATCCATATATATGTCACACATTTTTTGTATCTCACCCATTGATGGGAACCAAATTAATACAAAACCAAAAGCCACCATGCCCCAGCCCCGGAAGCACCACCTCTCGATAGCAAATCCTATGATGTTCGTCGGCCATACATTGAGCTCCGGCCATAGGGCAGAAGGGGCTAAAGGCCCAAAAAAGGGGCTAAAGCCCTGACCAAGGGCTTAAAACCCTAAAATCCCTTGGAAAAACTATAAAAGGAGGGTGGGGGGTCACTCTCAAAACACTCCTCACTTGCCTATTGTTATGCTGCCCGTGGATTCTTTGAGACCTTTTGCTCTCAAACCACCCACTCTTCCTCTCCTCCATTTCCATCTCATCAAGCCATTGCTTCCCAACCAAGAGAGAGGTGCTCCCATGAGCTAGGGCATGGTGGCCCATTTCCACCTAAGTGAGGTATAATTTCTTTTCATGGTTGTTTATTTCTTTTGCTTTCTAACCCTCATCTCTATTTGTAGGTTTTTCATTAACATTGTTTGCAAGTTTGCCATTGTAGTAGCTCAAGTTGTTTGCAGGTTTCAAGGAGGCGGAACCCTAACCCATTTTCTGCAGAGGGGTTCACAAGGGCTTCATCTCTCCATTTATTTTCTGTTATTATCTCTTAGATCTAGTTTACAGTAGCTTCCATTTGTTTATTCTTGTTTAGATTAGCTTAGTTCAATTCGCTGCTCTATTTATTTGCATTTTCCATTCCTTTTTTTACTGTTTTCTAAGAGTTGGAACCTACCCTTGTGCCCTATAGGCAGAAGGGAGCCATTCCTGCTCCTGTAGTGAGGAGAAATTCTCACCACAGAATGGATGATGACGATGATGTTGATAATGAAAATGATGATGACTTTGATGATGTTCACAATATACCTCTTCTCGATAAGGCATATGAACCCCTTTATGAAGGCTCCAAAACAAATCTTCTCTCTGTTGTATTGTTGATAATGAACTTGAAGGTTATGAATGGTCTTTCAAAAATTGCAATCACACGGATGCTAAGGTATGTAAAATAATCCATCACATATATAGGATCGTCATAAATTTTATCTATATTCCTCTAATAATTATATTGTTAACTCATTATTGATCATTGTTGTTCAGGAATAAACACCCTTATAACCTAGGGTTTGGGGTTACCAACTTACTTCTAAAACTTGCAAACAATTAGTTTTAGTTAAGTGCAGAAAAGAAATAGGAAGAAATATTGGACTCACTCGATTACCGACGGTTGATCCAAGCTTTATCTTCTTCTGCTCTGCTTCTCTCCAAAGCTTTCAGGGATGCACCTCCTTCATCTGCAAAGAGCAAATTCTCCAAGTACAGTCTTATACATGTATATATAATAGGTTAGATAAACAACATATATAGTGCTTAACCAAATATATTCATCAAACCCTAATACATGAAAGAGACTCAACACAATCTTGGAAGAAGAATTATCTTTATTAACAATCAGTGAATGAGATAAGTGTACAACCCAACGCCTAAGACAAGGACTCCTATGCAACCAAAGGACTCTGAGTTCTGCTGCTCCAAGACTTTTGAAGTTATACCACTAGCATAACTTTGCTCTCCAAAATTGATTTTCTTAATGCCCTCCCCAAGGCCTCTATTTATACTTTGGAAAATAGAGTAGTTTCGAAGGTTGAGGAGGTTGAGATGGTTGGGGTAGTTGATGATTAAGGCCGAACTAATCTCCATTAATCATGATTTATATTTTTTAATGTCGAATGGAGGTGTATGCGACTATTAATATAGGCAACCCGCATATGACACGCGAGTCTCTTAAAGGAAACCCGCGTACAGATCTGTACGAGGGTTGTAATGGAGATAGTCGCGTATAGTACGCAAGTTGTCAACGAGAATAGTCGCGTATGTATGCGAGTTT
The DNA here is from genome assembly GCA_001517045.1 of Pseudotsuga menziesii. Classification (NCBI taxonomy): domain Eukaryota; kingdom Viridiplantae; phylum Streptophyta; class Pinopsida; order Pinales; family Pinaceae; genus Pseudotsuga; species Pseudotsuga menziesii. The sequence continues at coordinate 1,109,491 of LPNX010621957.1, forward strand.
CAATGGAGATAGTTGCGTACGCCAATCTACACTTAGAAAAATAAAATGGCAAGCTGGTTGAAGGATAAATGCATCTCATGTCATGCCCATCTATAGCGTTTAGGCAAACTTCAGTCCTAGAGTGTCCTTTTGTGTACCAACATATGGAATATTGGCACTCGAACAGAGAAGTGCCATTTGGGTCGATAACAGATGCCCCCTAATGTGTGAGGTCATAGGGAAGCGATGGCTGAAATACATTATAATCATTATCTTTGGAGAACTCATAAGTCCAATGGAGCAGAGGTAGTACCTGAAACAAATACATAATAATGTCATACACAAAGTCGTATTTGAGGATGTTATGTTCAATATACTGGAACACTAGATCCTTTACAATATTTGAGTACATCATATAATACGGGTACAAGACCACATATATTACAAAGGTGGATCGAAGCCACAATATACAATAATGATGAGTCTTCAAAGATATGGAAGCTGTGTAAATAACCACTACATAGTCTTACGCAACTTAGTCCATAAATGTGAAACTAAGGTCTTCATAAACAATCCCAAAGAACCAATACAATCCAAGCCATGTGAATAGATGTTATTGAAGTTGAACATGGAGCGGATTCAACAGATTGTCATTCAATAGGTGATAATCAACAACTGAAGCAAAGTAATTCACCAATAATAAAAGTGAATCCTGAGGTACAATCGTCAAAACTCTGGGTCTTCATCATCAGGAAGTGTTGATGGAGAACCATACTGTGATAAGGAAGGCAATAGATCCTCCAACGGATCACAAGAGTGACTAGGAATTGGGTAAAGGAAGGGAAACACTAGTAACAAATACGACAATGATGGAATCAGGATATAGATCAAACACAGGGTTAAGTCCTTGAACAGTGAGCACGACACAGAGATGACCCAAGGTGGCTTTTTAACTTTACAGATAGGACAACTAAACTTATCTTTCATGTAGGAGACATGGTTAGACTCCCCATGTAGAACTGACAAGAGGAGGAGTAAGAAACTCAAAGTAATAGCTGAACTAAAAGTGAACATTGAGACATGGGTATCGGAAAAAATAGAGAGTGCTTTGTTTAAGGATGACATGCTGCCACTAACTGAGAACCAAAAGAAAAGTTCTTCCTTACCTTTACTATTAAATTTTAACAAGTCCAGGAAAGTCAACTCGGATCTCTCTTCATTTTTTGACAAGCTTGAAGAGAAGAGGGAACAATGCTTGATAGTGTCACTAATTCGTGGATTTTATGAGCCTGAAATAATACATACTCACTCGGTATTTTCATGTTTAGAGAGTCTGAAAATTCCAAAGAAGACTTCAGGGGGGTCCTTTTTCGTCCAATTTAGTCTCCTGAGGCCGAAAAAGTATAAAACATACCACAGAAGAACTCTCTTAACTTCCGTAGAAGAAAAGGTGAACCTTTTTCGTACTTAGTCAGGGAGGTCCGAAAAAGGTTAAATTACCACCTACCCAAAGCTCCTTTGAGAGCAGCATATAGCTTGAGTTTTATGAGTGTGAAGGAAAGCAAGATCACTCGGAAAGATCCATTTGAGTAAGATAAATGGGGCTTACAACAATAAACTCGATGCTTTGTTCTTGGTTTTTAACGAGCATGACAAAGACACAAAGTACACTCAAAATCTTTTTCATGTTTAGATCCAGAGCACGAAAAAGAGAAAAATGAGCTCATACCGGGTGTTTCTTTTCCATAAATTTAGTCCCTCAGGTCTAAAAAAGTGATAAACCTGTACCTGAGAATACTCTTCTCAATTCCGTAGAAAAGAGAGTGATCCTTTCTCGTATTATTCCACATGGTCCGAGAAAGAGATAACCTACCACCAATGTGGATGCCCATTTACGTATTCTTAACGAGCTCGAATGGACAAGTTTACTCAACAGTCAAGTCTGTTTTTAAGGAGTTAGACCTGGGCCTAAAGAAACTCCATAAGGGCGGGGAGTCCTATAAAAGGATAGCTTATAAAAAGAGACCAAAATGAGGCTCAATTTGGCGTGAAAAATAGCTAAAAAGATTCCCCTGAACCTAAGACAGTTGCAGCATGAGTATCGAAAGAAAAAATAGAGTCTAAATGAGGATACTCATGGGAGGAAAGCCCTATCCACGGAAGAACAATGGTAAAGACACGGAGCTAATGGTTAAAAATACCATAGTTAGTGGTAAAAAATGTTAATGCTAGGTTTAAGATGGAGCAAGTATAAATGCAGAATACATGTGAAACGACAAAAAACCATCCTATATGAGCAAAAACACGTTAAAAATGATGATAAACCTGTCACATGAAAGAAAAAATATGATGATTAGTTTTACAAATTATGAACTATAGGGAAAAAACCCACTTGAAAAATTAATTTTCTATAAATAGTTCAAAACATAAAAAAAAACTCACCATTTGGATTTTTAACCATAAAAGACAAGTTTATACCTCTACCTTCAATTGCTCAGTGTGGACAATTCGGTGGACCATTTCCAAAAACGCAAGTGTCAAGTAAGACTACACTCCATGCTCTTTCATTTGATCCAAGCATTTGCCAAAATTGAGCCCTAATTACATGTTTTTAGATGCCTTCAAAAAGCAACGTTGTGTACGCGGGTTTGATATATTAAAAGTTGCGTACACACGTTCTGTACGCGACCTGCCTTAAAAGACAGTCGCGTGCGCTGCGTGAGGTGAAAAAAGAATATGTTGGGTCAAAATTTCAAAATTTTATATGAAACTAAAGGTTGGCAATTGCTTGGTTATTAGGTTGAAAGATGGTGCTTGAGTGGAGGGAGCGAGAACATGATTACATGGACCAAGAAGCTCTTCAAGATTCCCCCACAGTGAATATTTTATGTCAAAGTGGGTTATTGAAGTTTTTCTGTACCTCACCTATGCGAGCCAATGTTCACCTCTTGGAGTTCTTGATAAATTATTGGGATCATGATTTGGGCATGTTTGACCTTCAAGGTGAGTCCTTGGAGATTACTTCAGAGGATGTCTATTTCATTGCTGGTCTATCACGACAGGGAGCTCCAGTAAACTTGGAAGGCACTGGCAGAGGCGGTGACCTTCTAAGTGTACAGAACTATATTGATATATACTGCGTGCCAGGAACACAAAAGAGGGGTAGTTGCATCCCTATTGTTCACATATGCAACCTTCCTTTACAAGTCTTGACGAGTACTATAGTGAGGGTTGTAGGGTCATCATCACTCCAACTTACAACTTGAAACCAGATGAGACTAGCAGTAGATTGTATGCAGGGAGCCTTATATGATTGATGCTCGGGAGTGATCCCGATTATGAGAAAACAGCTCTCTGACTGCAAAAGAGGTAGGAGGAAGAATTTTGGGTACTCCAGCATACTAGTAGCCTTCTTCTTTGAGAGAGTGCTAGGATTGAGTCCTGCAATGCCACTACCAGTTCGTTCTCCTCGTCAGCCTAGGCTGAGTAGGTGGGGAGATATTTTCCTCCACCAAGGAGGTGTTGGATCGGTACAAAGTTTCTATGATGATGACTTCTACTTTTTGTGGGAGCGACAGTTGTCAGCTTTGGAGCAGTTTCCTTATGCTGGAATGGATTTCCATGGTGATACTGACCTCGTTCTCCCCTCCAGGAGGAACATGGGGAGAGTTAGGTAATTTTTATTTTCAAAATTTTAAATTTTTTATGAATTTTAAATATAGAGATATATACATATGTATAAGAGTTCTAATCCTTTTAAAATGTCAAAATGCAGATATTGGACCAGTCCGCCCTGAAGGGCATCCACACATGTATGTGTGTCCTATCTTGGGAGAAGACCAGGGCTTGATTAGGGTTCTCGAGGGGAAACTGGCCAGGATTACCCAGAGAGTACCTACCTTACGGATTGAGCACATCCCAGCCATCATGCAGGAGCTAGTGGTTGGTGTACCACCTGTCTGGATATGCCTTTTGAGGTAGGTAGCCATAGCAGTACTAGTGTATATAGATGTTGTTGAGGCTACTGAAGCTGAAGAGGCTGAAGAAGGCAGAGTGCAGGGTGACCGAGGGGACCAAGGTGGTCAAGCTTAGACCTAGGGGCATTTTGATGGACTTAGATCCATATTTTGTATATTTTTTTGTATATTATACAGTTATGACTAGATATGAGGATCAGAGACTCGACCTATCTATATGGACAGATATTCACATATATATATATTTGTCGGTTTATTTACAAATGTTTTTTATGTGTTTGTTGTATACTTTTATGTAAGATGTGTTAAATGCCAATCTAAGATGTAATTAGCATATGCATCAGTTAATGAATTTGATTCCTTGGAATATGATTGAATGTAATGAACTCAAAATTTCTTTTCAATAACCTAACTTGCATAAACTAACGCAATAGAATAGGGTTTTGCACCTGACAAGGCCGATTGAACTGGGAAACCACTAGTTGAGAGTCCAGATGGATTTCCAGCTGATTGATACCACGTGACAAAGCATCCCATAGAAGCTCAATGACAGCCCTATATTCAGCCACATTATTGGAAGCAGGACCTAAGCAAGTGCCTCCCGAGGCAACTAACTGTCTTTAAGGGCGAATAAATTACCCATGCAGCCGAAGCTAAATTACAAGTGTGGCGACTGGCACCATCAGCGAAACCTATGAACCTCTCGAAAGACATCTGAAACAACTAGTAGATGGTATAAAAAACACAAACCGATGAACTAGTGTACATAAAAATACATACAATAAAATACAAGAAAGAGTGCTAACTCTAACCATAGTACATTTTTAGGTAGAGCCCATTTCTAGCCTCAGCCAGCTTATTCCCATCAAAATCTATCAATTCATATGCACCCTTCTTTAACACTTTCGAAACGATATAAGGTCCTAACCACATAGACCTGAACTATCCTGCCCCCAGGGGTTCTTTGTCTTGGTACCAGAGCAAAACAAGTTCCCCCTCAGAGAAAATTCAAGGTTTGACCGATTTATCATATTGGTTGTTGACCCTATTTTTATGAGCTTGGTTTGCTGTCAGCACATCTCTACGCTGTTCATCAAGGTGTTCTAAACGTAATAGATGTTCTTCAATCTCATTCATATCAGGTAACACATGAATATAAATTCTTAAAGACGAGATTTCACATTCAATCGGGGTAACAACTTCCACTCCATGGATGAGTTGGAAAGGTGAAAACCCCGTAGCAGTTTTTACAACAGTCCGATATGCCCAAAGTGCAGGATATAGCATGATATTCCAGTTGGAACGAGATGCATTAATAGTACGTTTGAGGATAGTCTTGAAAGTTTTATTAACAACCTCGACCTGACCATTTGCTTGAGGGTAGAATGAAGATGAATGTTCTTTTCTAAATCCTAGCATAGTGGTCAGTTTAGTCATCATGTTATTTTGAAAATGATTGCCATGGTTAGTGACAATCACCTTGGGTATACCGAATCGTGCTATAATTTGATTGAACACGAAGAAATCTACAGTTTCCCCGTCAGCTTTAAAGGTGGGCATTGCCTCTGCCCATTTCGTAAAATAGTCCATAGCGACAATGATATATTCGTGCCCCCCAGCTGAGGCTGGGTTACATGTCACGTAATCAATCCCCCACTTCATTAAGGGTCCCACTGAGATGACGGGAAATAACAGAGCGGGATGTGACTGCATTTTTCTGGTATAAAGCTGACAAGGGTGACAATGCTTCATTGCTTCTACACAATCTTTAAAGACTGTGGGACAGAAATAACCGACACGTAATATCTTCTGGGCCATTGCTAACCCAGATAAATGACCCCCACACGCTCCACTATGGGCATCATTTAGGAGAATCTTCGCTTCCTCATGGGTAAGACATCGACGCAAAATGGAATCTACCCCCCTACGGTATAAATTATCTCCTATGATGAGGTATTTCTTGGCATGTAGGCATAGTTTACGTCGTTCTTCCCATGAGAAAGCTGCAGGATACTTCAAAGTTTGGAGATAGATAAGTATATCTCTGTACCAGGTGTCAGAGGTGGAAATAAAAAAGATATGCTCATCTAGGAATGAGTCTTCTTCAATAGCTACATCTTCTTCTACTGGAAATTATGCAATAGGCTCAGCAAATACTAAGGATTTTTTGGATTTGGCGGACTGAAAATCCAAGTCAAACTCTTGGAGAATGACTATCCATTTGTTGAATTTGCCTCCAACTATCCATCAGGACAAAACATATTGAAAAGGATTAACATTTGCCACTACCGTTGTAGTGCTTAGTAAGATGTAGTGACGTAACCTCTGAACAACATAAACAACTGCTAAGGCCAACTTCTCGACGTGGGAGTACCTAAGTTCAGGTCCGGCTAAAGCACATCTAAGATATTAAACGACATGCTCTTGGAGCTTATCATCCTCCTGGACTAGGACTATCCCTATGGTTGACTCAGACGCAGCCAGATACAATATAAAATCCCTAGAGTAATCTGGCGGATGCAATAATGGTGCCGACAACAAAGCTTTTTTCAATGCCTTGAATGCAAGTTGTGCAGTTTCATCCCATACAAATGGGGTGTCCTGTTTTAATAGGTGCATGAAACCCTTAGTAATATTGGCATAGTTTACAATGAAACATCGAAGAAAATTGGACTTCCCCTGCAGGCTTTGAAGTTGCCTGATAGAACAAGGAGGAGGCAGATTTACAATGGCCTCAACTTTTAAAGGATCCACCTGAATGCCTTCGTTAGAAACAATGAATCTGAGCAATCTCCCTGACTCGACACAGAACACACACTTGTGGGGATTCAAGCAAATTTTATAGTATCTGCATCGTTTAAATATCAAACGTAAGCGATCTGGATGGTCAATCCTCTTACGAGAATGTGCAGGCAGATCATCAAGGTAGGGTTCGACAATGGCTTTAATATCATGAAAGGCAAAATTCATTGCTCGCTGAAAGGTAGCCCCAACATTTTTCAATCCAAAGGGCATTTTCTTGTACGCGAAGGTAGCCCAAGGATAAATGAAAGTAGTTTTATGTTGGTCTTCCGGTTTTATTTGAATTTGATTATATCCGGAGAAACCATCCATAAACGAAAAAACTTCACTTCCCACGCAAGCATCAATAATTTGATCTATAAATGGCGTGGGATAGTTGTCCTTAGGATAGGCTTTGTTTAAATCTCTAAAGTCAGTACAGACGCGTATGGTCCCTTGCTTCTTATCAATAGGAATAGGGTTGGATACCCATTCCCTCAAAACTATGGGATAAATAAAACCAACTTTTAGTAGTTTTTCCACTTCATCCTTCACTGCCGCCGCTTTGCGTGGGTTAATAGGTCTCAACTTTTGCTGAACAGGTTTAGCGTCAGGGTATGTTCGGATCTCGTGCTCGACTATAGATGGATCAATTCTTGGCATCTCCTCATATGACTAGGCAAAAATGTCACGAAATTCCTTAAACAAGGCTATATATATCGCAATCTCCTCAGGAGAGCAATTTGAGCCGATATGTATATTTTCCACAATGTCAGGATTTGCAGATATGTTGATAGGGATGGTAGCAGAAATATTTGCCATATTCCACTCAGTAAACATTCCTTTCCTTGGTAAGGGATTAACGGGCGTATCAACATCATCTGCCAGTCTCACATGAAACTCCTGATTCTCTATCCTGCTTAATTCTGAAAGAAAATAGGATCGATGGTGAAGATATTCGTAGATATTATTTCGTCCACACATGGCTTCATCCGAAGGTAAAACCATATCTAAGCAATCTGCAGAATGCAAAGAGTTTTCTGCCCAAGCAGGCAAATAGAATTCTTCCAGTTCCTCTGAGACTGTGAGTGGAACCAGAATGGGATCAATAGTGGTTTGGGTGATAGCTTGATAAGCCACTTCCACTATTGATAAGGGCACTTCAGGTTCATGGTGGGAAGGGAGAACCCAAGGATCAGTCCTATCAACAACCGTGGCTATGGACTTTTCCACACTAGTAGAACCTATATAATTAATCGAAGCTGGAAGATCAAATGTGCCCATCAATGATGCATACATTCCAGCCCCTAAGCTCTCTGCAATAGGTTTGGCCTGATTAACCAATGTTATAGTGGACTCATTAGATTCCATGCAGCCTTTCCAAGTAAAATTGAGTTGGTCAACAATAACCAACTTCCCTTTGTGTCGAAACACTAGCATCTGAAAGACAGTCGATGCAATAGTAGACATGGCATAAGTCCAGCTTCTTCCCAAGAGCAAATTATAGTCCAAAGGTGCATCAATCACCTCCACCTCAACAGACACTGCTTTCCCTACTAGCTTAATTTCAAAAGCCGGTAGGATACCATGTGAACGGAATGACCTTCCATTAAAAGCAGTAAGCAGGGTGTTTGAAGGGACCAGCTCTAGGGATGCAAGAGCTTTCCAACACGACAAGGACATAACACATGTAGAAGCACCCTCGTCGACAACTACCCTTCCAATGTTCTTTCCACCATGGATGACATCTATCGACAAGGCTACATGATAAGGTAGGTGAATTTTGACATCAAACAAGTTAAATTTCGCCATGAAACTCGATGAGTCCGTACTGCCTAAAGCTGCTAAGACTGCATGCCGCTGGGAGGGACAACTCTGTAACACTTCTAAAGCTGACATTGCACAAGGTGTCTGGGCTAAGTCTTCAACTACGGAGTAGTTTGTTGTGACCCTAGTGTTGCAGTTGCAACAATTTCCCAAAATTCCAAAAAAATTTAGGACCCTCTTTTCGCTTGGGGCTAGCTTGATTTTATGCTTTGATTTGGTCAGGAAGCTTTAAGAAAGGGTTTCTTATGCTGTTTTGGTTCACCACCTGTTTACATCTCCCTCTAACGCTGGAAAATTTCCCTTTTTTATCAAGCCTTATCGTTATTTTTGAATACCTTTGAAGCCACTCTGAATCGGAAGTTTGTTTAATTGACATTCCCGCCGTTGCAGAGGTATTTTCCTTTTCTTTTTCTGCCGTTGCGGATTGCTTTTGGTTTTACGTCGGAAGGTGTGGTTATTTCCTTGTCCACCGTTGTGGATAGTTCTTTGCATTTGGCCTCCGCCGTTGCGGATGAGTTTGGAGTTTGATTTTCAGCATTCTTTCCGATATATGTGTTTTGCCTCGGCGGAATATTGGTTTTGAATCGGAAGCTTTATCGTTTCTTTCTTCCGCCGTTGCGGAAGGAAAGCTACTTCTTTTCCCATCATCCCTTTAATGTTTTAAGTCTTTGGGTCCCGCAGTTGCCGATGAATCCGCGGTTCGACCTTCCACCGTTGCAGAGAAAAGTTGGCTTTCGTCGTCCGATCCTAAGAGCCCTCCGACGTCCGATCGTTATTTTTTCGCCTTGCTTATCGATGTGATCGGATCTAGGTTGTGGCTTTCCACCGTTGCGGAAGGCTTTACGTTTTACCCTCTGACCCAAAGTTGTTTCCCGTCCGATTTGAAACCCGTCGCACGTGCGAACCTTTTGTATATATGGGGATGAGTGAGTTGGATTATTCTATTGTTTTGTTTTGCTTGAACTATCGTGATCATTCTGCGCTGTCGACCCCTTGAAGCTCGTGGACCATCGTGTCGGTACTCGCACCTAGGTGTTAGTTGAGGAAGCCTGACCGCTTTCGCCCCGTCAGTTACGCTTCGTTACCAGGTAGGCCCATTGTTGCCCTACCTTGTTCTGTTCAAGGTTTTTGGTGATGTTTGCTGCGGTTGGGTGTTTTACTAGGTTTGTGTCCCCTTAACCCCGTTTTACATGCGTACGGGGGTTTTACTCGCAGTTAGGTTTTTCCGCAATCGTTCCTTTGTCCGCCTTGTGATAGCACCCGCGTATTGAGGAATATTGTTCGCGGTTGGGGGCGTTTTTTAACCTACAATATAATTATTTTGGCCCGCGGCCGTTGGTGTGCGACCGTGCGCATACTCGATGGAGGTGGTGCAGGCGGCCGTTACACCGCCTGCACCTAGCTTCCTCGTATGTGATGATGAAGCGCAAAGGCAGGTTTGATGGGGGTTTTTCCTGTGGCATTTGATGGTTCCTTCTTTCGGTCGAATTGCATGTTACCCGTGGTCTCGAATCCTGGCCTTGTTGCTTGTGCAGCTCCGCGCAGCTCCGCGCAGCTCTTTTGTGTTCAGTCGTCTGAAACCCTAGATGGTTAAAAGGGATATGCCACTATTGTAGTTCGTTAACTGAAAATAGCATGGGTAGTGGTTTTGATGGAAGCATCGTGTGCAGAAAAGTAATAATAATACCCGCAGAGAACAAAATGTGTAGTCGAGTTAATGTAACTATTTTGCCGCAAACCGCATGAGTCTTCGTCAGTTTTATGTCTGCTGGGCTATATGGTTAAAATGTTTGGTGTTGGAAAACATAGGCGACTAGCACGATCTTGATGCATTCAACCCTCTTCTTTGTTTGCTATGCAATAGACCAAATTGCTGAATGCTGCACCTTGCATTTGATATACATGCATTTGTTTCACGGATTGCTATCTTGGGAGAAACAACACATTATGTAGTGATGTAGATTTTATGCTGGCTCAAATATGGTTGATAAATTGTTTAGTATCATGCAGCAGTAGTAGATTGCTCATTTTGTTGCACAGGACCGAGTTTGCTTCATGCTAGATATAGATAAGGTCATAGAACACGGCACATTGGTTTCAGTAGTTCTGATAGTCAGGGCATTTCAGGGCTGTACAATGCATGCATTTGTTGCACTGATCAGTATCATATTTGACATAGGGAAAATGGCACATTGCACAGTAATGCATACTAGCTTGATTATTCAGCCCAAAGGGCTTATATCCTAGCTTCATGGACTAGTTTCTGTCATGGTACACATAGAAACTATAAAATGCTACATAGTGTCTTGTGAATGTTTACAACTTGAATTGCTTAATGTCACAATGTTATACATGGCAAGAAGAACTCACAATGTCCAAGAGACAAAATAAGAAGGCCCCTGTGGTCGAAGAAGAGCCAGAAGTAGAGGTCATCATGAAGACCGAATACATATATGAAGACACTCAATGTGTTTCTGGTGTTGAGCCCGAGTACAAATGGGGTGAAATATATAGATTGATTTCTCGCAGGGAGGTTCCCGACATGGGCCTTGAAGAAGAATCCATCTATGCTAACATAGAGAAATCTTCTCTCATGAAAGTAGCCACCAGACCAGAGTTGTTCCCATGCTCTGAGGTAATTGGCTGGATTCTGCCCCAGGCAGATACAACCACGATGATCCCGGGGAATGTTGAAGGATAGGGCTATGCTACATTTAGCCCTGGATATGTGGTGTTGGCTTATCACCTACCAGAAGCCCAGGTTTTCTTGTTCGATGATGGGCTGAACAGCATCAAAATGGACGTGGTGGAAACTCTTAGGAGAATGATGTTGCAGGGAAAGCATTATCGATACAGACCGACCAGTGAGTATGATACAGTGATCTTGAGGGCTCCCTACAGATTCATAGCCTTGATGCTCAATAGGATCTTTGGGAGAGCGCATGGCAGACTCTTCAAGCTTGAATGGATACCCATTATTTTTCATGTGGCAACCCAAGGAACAGTGTTCAATTGGGCCAGCATGGTATCCAGCAGTCTTTCTTCTTGCTTGACCTCAGCATTGGAGGGAGAGTCCCGGAAAAGATCGGAATTCTATATGAGTTCAATATTAATAGATTGCATATTGTGCAACCAAGCTTTCCCCGGTCTCAGGTGCATCTGGGACAGGGAAAGAATGCCTGTTTATGCCGCTTATAGACCATTGTGGGCTCACCAGTACCATAGCCATTACAGAGAGGTCTGTGAGCACTTCATTATGCCACTGTACACACTCATTTTTCGGAAGGAGTGCGACTGTATGTCGGAAGAAGCCATGCAAGTGATAGAAGAATACGCAGATTATTTCTTAACTAAAAATGACATGTACTTCCAGATGTTCGGAGGATCAAGACCACCTTCACTGTTGCCCAAATATGCAACAGATTACATAGTCCACAAGGAGGCAGTCAGACAAGTGTTCATAGATGGAATAGGTAGTTTCCTGTTCGAACATAAGAAGACTGCCTACCCTCCTTTGCCATTCAAGCTAGGAAGCTACAAATTCACCAAGGTGAAACAAGCTGCTGAATTCGTAGAGGAGTTGGAGAAGTTCCATTTTGGGGAGATGCCCTACCGCAGAAATGACACCCGAGGCAAGGTTATTGAACATTGCAAAGAACACAAGGTGGACTTTGAGTATACCCACCATTTCGATAAGGACAAATCTGTCTTCCGAAACGCCCCAAACATGACAATGCTAATGAGAAGATTGAAGAAAAAGATCACCACCAAAGGTGGAAAAGGGGACGAACAGGAAAAGTCTGAAGAAGAAGCCAAAAAGTGAAATGAAGAAGCCCAGAGGTTGGAAAAAGAAGCGGCAGAAAGGCTTCATACAGAAGAAGAAAGAAGAGCTGCTCAGGAAGCAGCCGAGAAAGCAGAGGAAGCAAAGAGAAAGCTCGATGAGGAGCTTCAAAGGGAAGAGGCTGAGAGGATAAAATTGACATAGCAGTTAGCTTCTGAAACAACAGCAGGGCAGACCCAGGAGGTGGAGAAACCCCAGGTTCAGACCCCTCAAATACCTGCTACCAGCATACCCATGGTTCCCACTCTCAAGCTGGTCCCTTTTGTGCAGGAAAAGGGAAAGGAAATCCCTGACTTCAACACTGTATATTATGACAGGGAAACGAAGAGAATAATAAAGAGGACAGAGAGGAAAGTTGAGGCGAAAGGTCTACCTGGTAAAATGATAACAGATACTATTGTTATGCTAGGAACAGACCAAGATCTGAGGCTCACCCTGAAAGCTGGGACTGCACTTCTCCATGCCTCAGAAGATAATATGGACAAGGTGATAACTGACTTGGAGCAGTCCAAGAAATCCTCTACCCAGTTAAGGGACACATTGAGAAAAGAAAGGGAAGAAAGCAACAGGCTCAAAAGGAAATATGACGATCTGCAAAGGGAAGTGAAGTCCTCAAGAGCTGAAGTACAGGCCCTCTAGGTAGAAATGCAATTCAAGGAAACAGTACAGGAGGCCCTAGAGAAAGTGCAGAAGGAATGCCAAGATCTAAAGAGTGAGAAGGGGCAGCTACTGGCAAAGGTGGAGGAGCTAGAAGACCAGCTGAAGATCCTCCTGCAGGTGAATGACATGTACACTCAAGAACTGAGAAAGGAACATCAGGATCATATTTCTACTTTGAACACTGCTTTGGAAGTAGCAAGAGAACAGGGGATCGATCTTCAGCCTCTCAAGCAGCATGTATTGACCCAAAAAACCAAGATGCTGCAGCTGCAGACTGCTGTTGAAAAAGAAAGGTGTAAAGTGCTGCTAATCAACGACCGATTGGAGGAGATCCTGGAAACTGCATCCTACTTTGTGGACAGGTCCCAGGACGTCCTAGAGATCTTGACTGTACGAATGGCAAGGTTGGAGAACAACGAGGAAACCCCAACAGAGCTACCGGCAAAAGACCAGCAGGCCCTCAAGCGGGACTATAACCTAGTGGAGTTTGCTATAAATACTGCTGAAGACTTCAGGAAGGCAGTAAAGAAGACAAGGGGATTATGCAACGAATTCTTCAGAAGACTTCTCAATACATACAACCGGTGCCAAATAAAAGGGGAGGAGAGGCTTGAAGTTTTCCCAGATCACGATGCCTTTGTGGAGCTATTGCAGAAGAGATTCCAGGAGGAAGAAGCTAAGGTGCAGGATATCAAAGCCATGGATGATCTGATCTTGAGAAGCTAAGTAGATCACCCAGCTGTTAGTGTACTGCTTCTGGAAGATCAGCTCCGATTGAGTAGGCCCAGGGTCGAGGCTATCAAGAAACAAGCTGAGAAATTTGAGATAAATATTCAGTTTTTAGAACCTTGTACTTTTGAAGGCATCGCTAATGAGGCCGCAGCATGGAGGAAGTTTCTGGATAGTCAAGTGGGCCCTTCCTCATGAAGGGTCGGTCATCATTATAATTTGTAACTAATTTTTGTAAAACATTTAAGAAAAATAGAACGTTGGGAGATGAGAGGCTGGGAAGCCCAAAGGTCACTTTGGGCAGCCCAACAGTCTGACCCTTTTTGTATAAATGTAAAAGACTTAGAAGAAGGGAAAGACTTTTTCCCAGTGAGACTAGTGAAGACATATTGTAAGAAGAACTATTTCCTTTTGCAATAGAAAATTACAGTTTGCCTGTTGGAGAAAGCTTAGTGGAATATTCAAATGTTGTGCTATGGATTTGTTGAAGAGGAACTATTTCATTTTCAGCTTTACGTCCATTAACTGTGAGACCGTTCTAACTCATTGAACCTATGTTCTTGTATGAATGTTTTATGGTTTATTTTATGAAGATTTCCACTATGAGTAATGTATGCTGCTTATGAAACAGTTGGCTATCTGATTATTGAAATATCTTTAATCTTTCATGTGTTGTAGAGAAGAATATCAGCTACCTTTAATTTCTGTTTATAATACATGAATAATCCACATTACTCATAAATAAATCATATTCTGGCTCCTCGGGGATAGGTGGATAGATAGGTAGTTAGATGGAGAGTTAGTTTGTTTCGTTCTTGCATATGTGATGTAGATGCTTGTGAGCCTAAGCCGAGAGGTAAGAACCTACGCATCACATTGTGACTGCTCCCTGCATCTCAATCACCCTGCATTGTTAATTAGGCCTTTGCATTTCATACATTAAGTCAAAAATACAAAAACTCGGTGGACCGGGCCGCAACCGGTAAAACCCTTGTTTTGTTACTTGACCTACGGTAGCCGGACCGCAAACCGGACGGATTCCCTATACCAAACAGTCAACGGGCTAGTTGGGAACGTTGATTGGGGAGAATCCCTTACTGTTGTCGCCTGCAAATTTCCAGGCGCAAACAGAATTGGCGCTAGAAGGAGGGCCGCCAGTGCATGGCTGGCCTTGGAAAATTAGTTTTCCCAAGATTACCTTACCAGCAGATATGTGAAGCTTGTAACTTGACCCAAGTACTTACAATTTTCGGTTATACCTTTGAAGTCAGAAAGCCTGTTCTCACCCTACGTTGCTCTTTGCTCAGATTTTGTTCTTTGGCCTGTGCCTATGGCTGGCATAAACGCAAACTAGCCCAACCCATTGCCTGCATGGAGAGCTAGATCCCCTCTGAACCTCACACCACCTTTGCATAACCTGCCCCAAGCCTTTGACAAGCTGTTGCCTAAGTTTGACCCCGAAGAAAGAATTGCTTCAGATGACCATCTGCAAAGCTTTTATCTAGCATTAGAAGGGCTAAGGGTTGGGGAGTATGAAGATGTGGTCTGTAGACTTTTCCCGCACACCCTGAAAGGAGCAGCAACGTCCTGGTATTTCAGTCTCCCTGCAAATTCTATTCCCGACTGGAATACTTTTGAAAGAATATTCAGAAATAAATATGCAACTCAGAGAGCTCATGCCTCATTAATGAAAGGTCTTGGTTTGTTAAGAAAGGAGAAGAATGAGAAGGTACATATTTTCACTCAACGATTTTCAATGTACCTAAAGAATTTCTCTGAAGCTGACAGACCTACAGACAAGGTCTTAATTGAGTATTTCACCTCAGCCCTAGGGCCCGTGTTGGCCATGTTTGCCAAAATGAAAGCCAAACCCACCTTGGTAGAGACTTATGAAGAGGCTGAAAGAGTAGATGCTGAGAGGGAAAGTGTAGAAGATTATCCTGATTTACTTAGGGAAAAAACTACAGAAAGAAGAGCTTTGGTGTTATCCAAACCCAGAGAGGAGCACTCACATGATCTTGAGGGAATGATGAAAATGATGCAGAAGCTTTCCAACCGGATAATAGATTTGGAGAAAGAGAGGGACATTCAGAAAACTTATAAACCCTACTATCCGAAAAAAGAGGATAATAACCGATGGAAAATCCCTCCCCCAAATTTAGCCTCAATAAATATAACAGAAATAGGGGGGGATAATTTTTGTACTTTTCACCAGCAACCTCACTCTGAGAAGAAGTGCCCTCAATGGTTAAATTCAATATCTTTGGTAATGAATAAGTTGCTGAATTCCAAATTGACTGAAGACAATGATGAAGAAGAAGGAAAAGAATAGTCCATAGAGAAGCAAGACGATGATACAATATTCTCATGGAACGGTGTTTCGCTGTTCAACACAGAAGAAAATACTCTTAAGTCTCAATATACACCTACAATCACAAAAGATAAAAACCTGGCAATTAAGGACAATGCAATACTCTCAAGGGTTCAAGAGTTGCAAGAGAAATTCAAGAGGCAGGTAGATGTGAATGCTAAAGAGGACATGCCTAAAGCCACTACTTGCAAACAGGAAACAGAGCTACTCATTGAACTTGCCAAACCTATGGAAGATGATGAGGAAGGAAAGGATGACAGACTTAAAGAGGAGATTCCCACAAAAAACCAACCCGTGGAAGAAAAGATCGAATTAACTAGGACAATGAAAACTAGCGCTCCACCTTTTCTTGTGACTCTTGAAATTTTGAATCATAAGGTGCATAATTGTTTGGTGGACTCTGGGTCATCGATGAATGTTATGCCTCTGGTAGTTTGCAAAAAACTTAATGGGAAGCTAAAACCTACTATTTGGGACGTCACTCAACTAGAAAAGACTAGTGTCAAAGTAGTGGGGGAGATGGAGAATGTTATGATTCGATTGTCTGTAAATAAAAGGACATGTCATTACATTGACATTGTAGTAGAAGACATACCAGATGGCTATGGAATGATCCTGAACCGAGATTGGACAGCAAGACTGAATGGGTATTTTGCTTCGGATTGGTCTCACTTGTGGTTACCTCAGAAGGGCAGCCCAAACCTGATTAAGATATTAAGGGAGCCCTACATGAAGCACAATGTCACTAAGTTAGGAGAGGGAAACGAATCTGCTGATTCTGTCCTTGGAAATTATCTGACTGAGTTTGAGTTAAGACATCTTACTTCAAGAGAGGCTAGTTATATAACTGACACTCAACCTGAGCTCCTTCAACTTCCTCAGGCTGTAAGAAATGATTATAGAATAGTAGACATGTGTTCAGTTTCAAAAATAGCATAGCTAGATCATGGTTAAACAACTCATTTCTATTATTCAGCCCACCCCTTAACTCCCCATGATTAAAGATTTTTAGGAGTGGGCAATAATTTTTCTTTTCTTTTGCTTTGTACATAAATAAATTGATTTTGTGTTCTTTAATGCTTGGATGCTTTTACTTTTGGTTATCTTATTTAATGCTGTGTTCTTTTATTTGCTTTGCTAGCATTTCTTTTGGTTTTGAATAAAGAGGCAAACTTTTGGTTGCAATGGAAACATCAGGGTTCTTTATTAACTGAAATCTTGAGCAAAAGACTGTGCTTTAAAGTATAGAATGTCTTCTAGTAGCAGTGTTCCTAACTGGCAATGCATTCATTGAAGTCTTACTTAACCCCTGTAAATAACTCAGAAGTAAAAGAAGTCTGGAATACTATTTAGAGGCTCCATCCATTTCACATCTTAGATACCCAAGGGGGTGACAGCAAAAGACTCACGGAAAGGAAGCAGAGTAAAACAGTATATCATATATAAATGATCCCATGTCATATATTCAGAAAAGCAATAAGATATCAAGAGTCAAAACTCCTTAAAGAAAACAATACATATCAAAGCAAAATATCAAAGCATGAAGTACTGAATGGCCACAAGATCCTCTCCGTCCATGAACTGAAATATGAAGTACATTGTTCACACAAAAAGACACTATGGGATAGAGGATCCTGAATTAAAATTCAGTAAGAAAGGCCTGCAGGAGGACTCATATCAAAAGAACTAAAGTTCAAAAGGCACAAAAGTGCAGTTGGCATGGGAATGAGGAACAAAAGGATAATACTATTTACACTCTGTTACAATCCTGTGGTGTCCAAGCTGTAAACTACCTGAGGACAGGCAAAATAAACCTCACTTGGTTGGCCTCAAAAGAGTTATTCAGACTTGCAATACTTCTGATGTTACCATCTCCCAAAAGAGTGGACTTTTTAAAATAATTTAAATGCATTATTTGGCTTGCTTAGGAATACTAGCGTCTAGAAGATTTCAGTTTTATTCAGACAGTCTTGCACTGGGAAGGAGTTAATTCAGCGATCTGGGGTTCACCAGGTAGTCGCCAATTGTTGCAACTGCAACAATTTCCCAAAATTCCAAAATTTTTTAGGACCCTCCTTTCGCTTGGGGCTAGCTTGATTTTATGCTTTGATTTGGTTAGGAAGCTTTAAGAAAGGGTTTCTTATGCTGTTTTGGTTCACCACCTGTTTACATCTCCCTCTAACGCTGGAAAATTTCCCTTTTTTATCAAGCCTTATCGTTATTTTTGAATACCTTTGAAGCCACTCTGAATAGGAAGTTTGTTTAATTGACATTCCCGCCGTTGCGGAGGTATTTGCCTTTTCTTTTTCCACCGTTGCGGATTACTTTTGGTTTTACGTCGGAAGGTGTGGTTATTTCCTTGTCTGCCGTTGCGGACAGTTCTTTGCATTTGGCTTCCGCCGTTGCGGATGAGTTTGGGGTTTGATTTTCAGCATTCTTTCCGATGTATGTGTTTTGCCTCGTCGGAATATTGGTTTTGAATCAGAAGCTTTATCGTTTCTTTCTTCCACCATTGTGGAAGGAAAGCTGCTTCTTTTCCCATAAGCCCTTTAACGTTTTAAGTCTTTGGGTCCCGCAGTTGCGGATGAATCCACGGTTCGACCTTTCGCCGTTGCGGAGAAAAGTTGGCTTTCATCGTCCGATCCTAAGAGCCCTCCGACGTCCAATCATTATTTTTTCACCTTGCTTATCGCTGCGATCAGATCTAGGTTGTGGCTTCCCGCCATTGCGGAAGTCTTTACGTTTTACCCTCCGACCCAAAGTTGTTTCCCGTCTGATTTGAAACCCGTCGCATGTGCGAACCTTTTGTATATATGGGGATGAGCGAGTTGGATTATTCTATTGTTTTGTTTTGCTCGAACTGTCATGATCATCCTGCGCTGTTGACCCCTCGAAGCTCGTGGACCACCGTGCCGGTACTCGCACCCATGTGTCAGTTGAGGAAGCCCGACCGCTTTCGCCCCGTCAGTTACGCTTCGCTGCCAGGTAGGCCCGTTGTTGCCCTACCTTGTTTTTTTCAAGGTTTTTGGTGATGTTTGCTGCGGTTGGGTGTTTTACTAGGTTTGTGTCCCCTTAACCCCGTTTTACATGCGTACGGGGGTTTTACCTGCGGTTAGGTTTTGCCGCAATCGTTCCTTTGTCCACCTTGTGATAGCACCCGCATATTGAGGAATCTTGTTCGCGGTTGGGGGCGTTTTTTAACCTACGAAATAATTATTTTGGCTCGCGGCCATTGGTGTGCGACCGTGCGCATACTCGATGGAGGTGGTGCAGGCGGCCGTTATGCCGCCTGTGTTAGTTTTTCATCACATTAAGCTAGCATTATGATCCTAGGATCTTTTCACTGAGAGAATAACAAGCACAACAATAAAACATAAGCACATCACAAGAGACAAGAGACACAAAGATATTTTCCTCAGGGAAACCATAAAGGAGAAAACCACGCAACTTCCTCTAAGATAGAATCAACACCAAAACAGTAAGAGATCTCCCAAAACAGTATTAGCCTTCTGTCTTCTGTCTAGGCCCAAAATTTCCTTCTCCAAAAGTGCGCCACACTTGAGAGAGAAAGCGATGTATTTCACGAGTGATAAATAGAGAGTCTCTCACTCTCTATTTATATTCTTCCGTTGACTTGAAGTGCACTCAATCATGTCGGCCCAACTAACAATTACTTACTAGAGCCTACACCTTAATTAGTGTATAATAGCTCAAGTGCCCCGAAACTGTGGGGACTTACCTAATGACTTGATATGACTTGATTACATTATTAGTCCTCCCAATCGGAACATTGGGGCATGACCACATGACTCAAATACATAATAGAAACATCCCGGAATAAACATCGGGTTACAATACATAAGATACATAGAAGAATACATTCCGAAGTTACATATACATCAACACTCCCTCTTAACTAGGAAGGTATTCTTTTGACACAATTTTCAGCACTGGTCTTCTTCTCTGTATCAGTTGGATCATCTCGTATTCAAGTCATCTTCGTCTTCAAGTCATCTTCGTCTTCAAGTCATCTTCGTCTTCAAGTCATCTTTGTCTTCAAGTCATCTTCACTGGATTTGGATCATCTCTCGATCTGGATCATCATAGAACATCATCACTGGATCTGGATCATCTCTCGATCTGGATCAACATAAAACATCATCACTAGATCTGGATCATCTCTCGATCTGGATCAACATAAAACATGGATCTGGATCATCTCTCGATCTGGATCAACATAAAACATCATCACTGGATCTGCATCATCTCTCGATCTGGATCAACATCATTGGACTGGATCTGGATCATCACTGCTGGATCATCATTACTGGATTTGGATCATCACTCGATCTGGATCAACACTGGTGCTATCTCATGATTCTTCTTGTCATAGGAAGTTCTACAGAGCCAGCCCTTTTTCATGCTGGTTGTAGGCCTACCCTCATGTAGGTCTTCGCCCAGCACTTACATCTGACCTGCTCGTCAGAAAGGCACGCCCAACACTCACATCTGATCATGTAGTAAACTACAATCCTATCAGAAAGGCCCAGCACTCACATTCACCAGCATGATAGGACACACCTACTATCATCTGTGGAAAGGCACAACGCTCACATCCACCAGCATGGTAGGACACACCTACTACCATCTGTGGAAAGGCTCAACACTTATAATCACCAGCATGATAGGACACACATACTACCATCTGTGAGAAGGCTCTGCACTTACAATCACCAGCATGGTAGGACACACCTACTACCATCTATGAAAAGGCTTTGCACTTACAATCACCAGCATGGTAGGACACACCTACTACCAT